>VWZF01005584.1:0-219796 GCA_013396755.1 Sclerurus mexicanus
ATTGAAGGAATTAGGACAGAGAACACTGTTCACATCATTCTGGTGCTAAGACTTAAATCTTCAGCTTTTTCAACTCCCATTGGGCAAAAGCATGAAAGAGAAATAAATCTTTACAAGTTGACACAAGCACAGAGTGAAGAGAGGAACTAAAAATATGCTAGTGGTCTAATGCTGTCCATAAATCACTAGAAAAGAAGAGGGTCTGTTGTCGTATGCCTCAGGCATTGCTATAAAGTAGGTAGGGGAAAGAAAATCTATCCATAGGGTAAGTTATATACTATTTTTATAGTGTTTAACCTTTTCTTTTGGTTACAGAATTTTCTGAGTGGTGCATACAAAAGACAAGAAGATGGAGACAGAAATAGAAAGGGAGAGGTAACAGTCTTATCTCTCAAGAAAAAAGAACTGGCTTTCCAAATTTCATTAGGGTTTTGTGCATTGACTACAACATAGCCACACACATAAACAATGCAGCCTGGAGCAACAATGCTAAGCACTGGCGTGCCCTATTGGGGTCCATTTCTGAGTGCAGAACTTGTAACATCCATTTGTTCTCCTGACACCAAAACTGTCTTGGTGAGTTTCAATGCTTCTGAGTGCAATTCACAGGTAGTAGAAGTGAGATGAAGCAACTAATTGAGCCAGTAAAGAACGTCAATGAGAGAGAATATCTTTGATTTAAATATTATCCCTATCCTCCAAACTTGGTGTTTCTGTAAAATGGGGATCTAAACTTCCAAACTCTACCTGGAGCAGGATGCAAACCAATATGCAGAGTCAGAGTACTCATGGAGATCCACCTTAACAGTCAAAGGTCATGTGAGATGGCCGGATACAAATCTTTTTCACATTATCAGGGCTTTTTTGTTCCAAATCAAACCAAATACTCAACTAATAATGAGGGTTTGCTACCAGACTGAGAAATCTCTGAACAAAGTAGATTGGCTAGGATGAAAAGTATTTTCTGCCGTTAAGCTACCTTGGGGAATAAAACCAAGCAAAACAATATTTCAAAAGAAAATATCATACATTGAAATTAATTTTTCTTTAACAAACTGAAATAGATTTGATTATTTTCTCCTTGAAATAATCTTGTGCCTTTTCTGTGGTTTGTTAAGTCAAAATATGGACAAAGATAAAATTCATTTGATTAAATGTGTATTTTCACATTAGATTTTCTTGCAACACAGTCAATAGTTTCTGCACAGATTTGCTTGAAATCATTTCCTCTGTGTGAACACTTTTTTTAAATACTGCTCCTCTCTTTCTTGTCAAAGTAACACCAGTGCTAAATAAACCCAATGAAAATGACACTTTAAAAGAGCTAAAAGTGTTTATGATAAACTCTCTGCTGGCTGTTAGAAAAACTCTCTGTGATGAGTATCATATATAGCCTGTTACTGGAAAGTAGATAAACTGCTGAAGTGATACCATCTGGCATATCCTATGCTCCAAATAACAATTATCATCTGAATATATTGAAAGATAACCACATTGTTGACTTTTTTTTCCTGTGGGGCTTTGTCTAAATTATTTTTTATTAAAAAATAACATAAAGCCCAATGGAATTTAACCTGTAGGATTTTTTTTTGACCCATGTTAAGGACAGAAAACTACTGACTGATTACCAGAAAATACTATAAGACATTTCCCTAGTGTCTCCTTTCTTTTTCTTTCTATCTGTATTTGCAATTACTTTCCTGGCTGCTTATCTGTTCTGTAGCCCAGCAGTTGTATTTCATTCAAACCACACTTGCATATTTTTCAGATTGTTACATAATACCAAGTTCCTGATTTAGAATGCATAATTCCCTGTCTCCTGTGATAAGTCTGTCTGCTTAACGGGGCACATGCTGCCTACAAAAGCCACAAGCAGCAAAGTGAAGCATCACTTCTTGGTTATTGTAACTTTTCAACTGTTCAGTAAGGGTAGAAGGGAGGAAACACACACTGCTGCTGTTACCCTATTATATTGCAGTCTATATCTTTAAACCTAGAGGACAGGACACCAGGACTAGGTCTGCAGGAAGTCATGTTCTGTGAGGGAAAAATAGCTTGAAAACCAGGTAAGTGCTTGTTTATATGTTGCACCCAGAGTCACTGGGAGAGGTCTGCAGCTATTCAGGAAACACAGAAGATGAAATCAGAAGGAAAACTGGACAAGTAGAAGAGTAAAGAACAGCCTTAAAGCTAAGGCAGATGATTTTGATGGAACAATGTATTAAAAGACCCTTGAGAAAGATCACCACGGACAGAACAAAGTGTTATTTCTAACAAAAAGAAAATCATACTAATTTATGAAAAGTGAAGATTAATCTTTTTGTAGACAAAAGCAGTGTCACTCCTCTGCCTTATGCATTAAAATAATGAGTTTGTTGAGTGATGACACCTTCTACTCCTTTCTAAAGCTCTGGCCAAAGCCAAAACAAAATATTTGGAAACAGCTTCATCTTGCCAAGAAGGACTAGGAGGAACAGACTTTGGCCAACCACTTTGTGGTACTTGTTCTCCATCTACTCTGAAACTTGTAGACTTTCTTGGGCTGTAGATTTTGTCATAAAAACAATCTATTAGCACCGATGGGACAGACTTTGTTTAAAAGTGAAATAGAAATTGGTGCTGCTGGTTTTGGTGGCCAGTCTATTAATTTCCCAAGCACTTAGTTGATAAAAGTACTTTACTTGACTGCAATCTCAGTCACTAGTAGCATGTATACATTTTATTTGTGAGCTTCCTTCCACTTATAGCATGAATTCCTAAAATTTCATGCCTTTCTGTCTGCTGATTCCCTTCTAATACCTTTTGTACCTTGTAGTCAGCTTCAACCAAACTCAAGAAGTAGTGGAGGTTTTGGGAATGGCAAAATCTCTGTGATGGTTTTAGCTGGGATAGAGTTAATTTTCTTCAAAGTGGCTGGTATGGGGCTGTGTTTTGGATTTATGCTGAGCACAGGGTTGATAATATAGGGATTTTTTGCTATTGCAGAGCAGTGCTTACACAGAGACAGGGCCTTTTCTGCTTTTTGTACTGCCACGCTGGCAAGGGTGTTGGGAGTGCAGGGGAAGTTGGCAGGAGACAAGCCAGGACAGGTGACTCCAACTAACCAAAGGGATATTCCATATCATATGACATCATGCTTAACAAAAAATGAGGGAGGGGAAGGAAGAGGAAGGGGGGACTTTTGGAGTGATAGCGTTTTTCTTCCCCAGTTACAGTTACAGGTCGTGCTCTCCTGGAGATGGCTGAACACCTGCCTGCCCATGGGAAGCAGTGAATTAATTTCTTGTTTTTCTTTGCTTGTATGAATGACATTTTGTTTCCCTATTAAACTGTTTACCTCAATTATGAATTTTATAGATTTTACCATTCCAGTTCTCTCCCCAATCTTGCTGTGGGGAGTGAGCAAGTAGCACCTTGAGGCTTGGCTGCCAGCTGGGGTAAAACCATGACAGTCTTATAAGATCTATGTACTGGGCAGAGGAGAGAGAGATGAAGTAATGCATCACTAAAGGAAAGGCATTAACATGAACTTGACTACTATCTGTTATGTGGTGTCTCTTGCCACAGGACAGTGGGTTGGCACTGGTGGTCACAGCACAATGTGTGCTGGACTGGGACTTGGGGAGGAAGGACAGAGCTTAGGAGAATTGAGACAGGACAAGAAAACAGGAAATAAAGGACGAATGTAGTGAAGTCATACATGATACTGAGGGATTTCAAGAGCCTTTCTACTTAAATACACAGAAAAAAAATAATCAGATATCATTAATTTCACCACATATAAATACCCTCAATTTGAGAGTTTGTGGCATTGTGGTTTTGTTCTTTTTTAATACAATTGAGTACATACATTGGAAATTCATGTTTTCTTCAGTTGCTTGTTTACTATATGTGGGTTGTGGGCCCAACAAGTTGACCTTGCCTCCCTTCTGCTCAGGAGGCCAAAGCACCCTGCTTTGCCTTTCACACAGAATGCCAGAAACATCAGAATGCACACATGCCTAGCCTCTTGAATGGGTTATGCTACTCCAGGGTTATCTGGAAGAAGGCAGAAACACAAAATTATGTCCAGAAGGTACAAGCGGCCACCTCGGAGAAGAGATAAGAAAACTTTGGATGCAGGGAGACTACCTTTTCCCCACCACAGAAGGCTTTCTTCTGCCAGCACACCCTTTCTGTCTAAAACTCCATGATTACTCACTTTAAGGCAAAAATTGATAATGAATTTATCAAATTATAAAATAACTGCAGTGAAACTAGTATGTTGAAAGACATCTCCCACACTGACAGCTCTTCTGCTGGGAGATAGGTTTTATTTACGCTAGTCTGGAACATGTTAAAAAAGCTGTTGTGTCAAATATACAGGCTATATAGTGCTGCACAAGTGCACTTTACTGAGGCTAACTTTATAAGTCCTTGGCCAATGTTTACTTAGCCACAATAAGACTACTGTAAATAATTAAAAGACTTCTTTGTTTCCCTTCTAGTGTGTTGTAGGGTTGGTTTATTGTTGTTGGGTGGCGAATTACGAGGATTTTCTAGGCCAGCTCATTTATTTGATTTGGCTATTGAGCCTTGTTGCCGTTTGGAAATTTCCTGATTTCAGTTGTATTTTCTGGGCTGCTTTTAGAGGCCTTTGAGCATGAGCAATCTGAAGGGAGAAACTGTGATGGTTAATAAAAGACTGTGGCTGTTAGCACAGGCTTCACACAGCAGCCCTGCTGTCACCCTTCAACTTCTGCCATTTGTCATCACCAGCCTCCCAACCCTTCATTTTCTTGACATCATGAAATGAAGATGGCTAAAAAAGTGATGCAGGAGACCAGGACATGAAAAGCAGAGACCATATATCAATAACAAGTTCATGAATCGTCATGGTCCCACAAGAAAGCAACATCATCCTTCATAAAATACACATGGAAAAAAGACTGAGAAAGCCCATACAAGTGGCCCAGGCTAGTGGCAGAGACCTGCAACAGAACGAATCACTGACACAAACTCTTCCTGGTTACTTGGTTTGGTCCTAAATACTAGATCCTTATCCTCTTGATAGTGCAGAGGCAAGGAGATGGAGAAGGAGAGTTAGAAAGAGGAAATATCAGTAAATATATTATCAGTGGCAAGTGGATGGAATTTCTGATGGTAAAGACCTGAAGAGTTTTTTTAATGCCACCCCTTTCAGGAAGAGTCCACTTGGGTGATATTAAAGAACTGTCTGAGTGCAATTCTGTGCAATGTGCTTCAGGATTACCGTGTTGGGAGGGTTGGGAGGTTGGACCAAATGATCCACTGCAGCCCCTTTCAACATTGCTCATTATGTGATTGTGATTTCCAAAATTAGCTCAACACAGCACTAGTATTGGTTTCCTCATTCACCAGAGTTAAAAAGTCTGTAAGATGGCGCTTAATAATATGGTACAAAGAATGACTTTTGCATTTTCCAGTCTAGTTATGCCCCTCAGCAACACTCTGATTCTATATCAGAGATGCAAAAATGAACTATACACTTCCTCCTGCCTCTGAAGCCTGCTTTAAAAAACATTATAATTCAGGCCAAAGAACAGATGAGGCAATTCATAGTAAATAAGTCTAAAACCAGCCTGATTTTGTTCAGTCTGTGTCCTTTCAGCTGTGACAGCTGATGGTGCCAGTTACTATGAACTGTGCCACTGTCTCTGTGCTACAGCTGTATTTTGCAGGCTGGAGTGCTGAACTGACAAACAGGTTTTGCTGTTTGCCATGTGCTCCTGCATTTGCTCATCCATCTGGATTGATATGCCTAGCAAAAGATTAGCTCAACGGGCCCTTGATCCTTTGCAAAGGCCTCTAGGCACTTCCGTCTCACATACGATAAATAATAAATAACATTAATGCAATGCCAAGAATGTCATTAATAATTTTCAGATATGTAATTCATATTTAGAAGCATTTCAGACATTGCATAATGCTCAAGTACCAATGACATGGAAATGTTTGTCTGAATGTGTGACAAAAAAGAAATCATGGCCAGCAAGAATGTGTCACATTTGTTGGGATTTTTTTTATTGCTATATATATTTTTATTTTTTTTACTTGAGACTAAATAAAATTGACTGAAAACTTGACAGATGAACCTTGATAAGAACTGAGCTTGTAACTTAAAAGCTCATGACCATGAGCAGGACTACTGAGGTTGTTCAAGGCTAATGATATCAATACAAGTAGTCCATGCAAATAAGGAGACTCTAGAGCTAATAAATGAGTTATTACTTATGGTCTGAATGTGAAATCAACCAACAGAAAATTGGTCCATGGAAACATACATAAATACTATGCAACTATCCATATGGAGGAAAGTCACTAATAAATGACCAAAAGTCCACACAGAGAAGGCTATTTAAATTGTTATTTACCATTGAAACACAAAATAGCACTGGAAGTTGTGTGTATAAAGAGATGAACAACTGAGTTGTGCTGTTTACTCTGTTGGGGTAAATTTAGTAATGACTTGTCTCAGACTATTAGAAACTGCTTTTTCAGTTGCTGAAGTTGGACAATATGAATTTTCAAATCAAATCCTAAGTCACTGAACCACCTCAGCTGATGCAAGATTTTTTTGTTCTGGCATCTTGTTTATGTGATATCAGAAATAGGCTTGACCTGTAATGAAAGAAGCCAAAACCAGTTTTACAGGTTCATTCCTGCAAATTGCGGAACAATTCTAGTGATTTCAGATAATTAAAGGTAAGCCCATAGTTAAAATACCTTTTTGATGGCCAGAGTACCAATATTTTCTGGATTGAACGTTATGGTAGAACTTTGGCAGCAGTGTGAATGCCAGCAAATCTTTGTGCTGGAATGAACCCCCTGACAGTTGAGAGAAATTGGGGCAGGAGTGCATCTGAAACAACAGGTATTTAAATTCAGACTTGCCTAGATTGGTATCTGGACTTACATTGTAGTCAATACAATCAATCATTCTCAGTACTGTTGCTCACTCAATACCCTTTGACATGGCTGTTGTCACCTCACAGAGTACCCTTCCTGATACACCAGTTGCCACTCCAGTAGTGGGCCTGTAATGGATGAGTCACCAGTAGTACACGTGTCTTGTGACAATTCTAGCAGCCTAATGCAGCAGTTTTGGTTACTATAAGGCATCTCAGGTAGCACAAGGCATCAAAGATTAAGTGCAAAGAAATCTAGGGAGATTTTCAACTGATGAAAAATAGGGGTCCACATTAGGCTGAGTACTAGATGGCAAAATTTTATTTTTATTTTTAATAAATTTAACACTGTTAATCCTTGAATTATTTCCAGACAACAAGATCTGGATTTCCACATGTTGCTGGGCACCATATGAGACACCCCATGGTACTCAAAAAGTTTGTGACTTGCAGATAGGACACGGGGCTTTGGGGAGACCTTTGCACTTTCAAAGTGGTTTTGATTCAGTCATCTAAATAGAGTTTTCTTTCTAGTATCCTGAGATACCCTAGTTTACCACACTTGGCCTCCATCTGTAGCTCTAGGGGGCATTGGTGTGCCAAAGTTCCTGTGATGCTTCTACCAGTCATGTGGATTGCTTGCGTATATTAGAACATCACAAATAGGAATGAACACTTACATTTACTCAATTGAACGAATGAAGGCCACTGCTACAAAAGGCACAGTAGATGGAGGTATAAGCAAGAAGCATAAGGATTCTATTTTGCACCACTGGATTTGCACCAGCGACGAAACACCTCACATTAAACTGCAACTGTTCAGTTCACCTCAAATAATTAATAGGTGTAGTTTGGATGTTGCTTTTGATCTTTTTCAAGATGATGACCCAGAAGAATAGGACCAACTTCCTTTGTGGTAGCTACTTGCTGCTGAAAGTGGTAGTCTCAAATTCATAATAGATATTCCCCATCTCTCCATCTCTTCACACTCCTGTTTTTAGTAAATGCCAAAACACTGTAATTTACATCTGCAAGTAGGGGTCTATAATTTATTTTAACAGCTTTTAAAATTATTTAAACTGGTGCTCAGAATACAGCAATTGCACAACACTCCTGTTTGCTTAAGTAACAAATCAGATAGCAAGCATCTAGAACTCTGTAAACAGTACAGATACAAGTACTAGTAAAAAACCCAACAAACCAAACCAAGTCAAAACAAAACAAAGAAACAAACAAAAAAGGCTAATATACTTGTATTCCAGAAAAATTTGAAAAGTAATTTCTTCTTTCTCATATCTTTTGGTCCTATCAATCTTCCAGGGGTTTAGGATTTTTTCCCTTCCTATACTGGGTTTATTTTTCAGTGTTAATGCCTCACAGCACACAAATGCGATGTTATATTAGTGATCATTGATATAAGAAAAAAAAAAGATATGTATCACTCATATCCTTTGTAAGGTATTAGAGAGGTAACAAAACAAAAGACATGACCAACACACACAAAATACTACAAAAGTCATCAGTTTCCCTGTTACTTAATACACACAGCATGGCACGAGGATTTTAATAGTGCTCTTATGTTTTGTGATTTAAACTGTGCCATGAAGTAGTTAAAAATGCAACAGAAAAACAAAGTATTTTTACAATATTTTAAATGTATTTGCATAATGTCATATGTACTCAGGTATAAATGTAACAGATGTTTTCTTCTATTAAATATAAGGCATAGATGTTATTCTCAGAGTAAGAGGATAGGTGATGAATGACACTGAGCTCAGTTCTTGAAATCTAACTCATACATCAAAATGCTGCTTATTTATAGCAGGTAGATATGACCTTTGAAATTACAGTGTTGAAGGATCAGTCATCCTATAGTCCAAATGAGAAGAAAACCCAAAAATATTCTGGTATCTGTCATAAGGCTCCACCAATACTTTCAGGACATGATATACAAGACCACAAAGGCTTTTCCATTATGCCTTTGGCCCAGCTTCCTTTTAAATTATCTGATGTATGACCACGTAAGACGCTGAAGCTAAGGCTTTAGATTTAGATACTTTTGATGGTATCTTCTTAGTTAAAAGAGTGAGCTGGTTGCCAAATTTCCAGTATTTAGTCACTGAAAACTTTCAATATTATCAAAGCCCAGGGCATTTCTTCTAAGTGCCCCTTATCTCAGACTCACTTCCTTTCTCTTTTAAACACAGACATATTTAGTTTATTTCCAGGTCACTATACTGTCTCTACCGCTAGTGTTAAGTCATTAGTCCCAAGCTGTTAAATAATCACTACAGTATCAGCTGAGCCTCTGACTTCATACAGCTTCATAAGCTTTTACTGTAGCCTGCTCATTTTGAGGAGGGGAAAAGGACTTCCACTCTGACTCACACAAATTTCACTGGAAATTATGCTACTTAGGTCAAGAGGAATGGTGTCTCTTTCAAAGATACAGTGCCTGCCCTAAGGAAAACATGGATAATTCTTTGGGGGTGCTTAAATTTTTCAATTTTACACATGTAAGTTGGTATGGAAATGTAATTGAAAACATAAATAATAAATATATTACTGGCACAGAAGTTAGATGTAGTTTCTTGAGCTGTTGGCTCATGCCTGTGGAAACAGCAGGGTGGCATATTTTTCATGTGGTTTAAAATCCAAGCTGTTTTAAATATTACTGAGCACCAAACAAAGTAGCAAATGAAGTCCATTAGGCTTCCTAAGAATTTCCTTCTTGGATTGTACCTGGGACTAGCCAAGTAAAACCACAGTATTCTACTCATCCTTCTGGAATTACTTAGTAGATTTGTAGGCTTTCTGATGTGCTCATTTCCATACTATCTGACAAATAGCAAGTTCACTGTTGTAACACAGACATTCCATTTAGCAAACACCTCACTGAGGCTCAGGGGGGCTTGTTTAAATCTCGTAGGAAGTCTGTAGCAGGACCAGGAACAGAGGTTAGATCTTCTTAGGCCTCAACTTGTATCTGAACCACTAAACAATTTCTATTTCCTTCCTTGATGACTAATTCATTAGCAAAAGCTTTTCCTTTGTAGTGGTGAAATAAACCCAAACAACACACTCATGACTTCTCTGACTGGATTCTACAAACCTGGTAAAAATTCTCAGTATCAAGAGCCTGAGAAAGCAAACTGCATCCAACTCCACAGCAGCACAAAAGTGGCAAGCTGCCTGTGAACCTCAGAAGGTTCAGAGGTTCAGTTTGAAGACCTACCAAAAAGTTCAGATACTTGTACAGAGTTTATCCAAACGATCTGAACCCTCAAGAATGCAGACATGGGTCTCTTGAGAACAGAGAGTTAGATTACCATTAGTTTCTGTTTCCTTTTATGCCAAAAATGTAACAAAATCTACATTTGTTTTGGGTTTATTTTTTGGGTTTTCTGGTTTTGGTGTCTTTTGGGGCTTTTTCGTGGGTTTGGTTTTTTTCTTGGTTTTTTGGTGTGTTTTCTTTTTTGGCTTGAGAGCTTGAAGCGGAGCCAGAAGCATCACACAGAACCACAGATTTACACTGAAGTAAAGTGCAGCAAGGATTTTATCAAAATTCATCAAGGTTTGGTTTGAATTTCCAAGAGCATGTATGTTCCCATTCAAGCCCACAAATGCGTGTAACTTATTTTCAGTCTATACTTGCTGGCCCATTCAGAAGGGATACTGTTACAGTTAATTTCCCACAGCTCCCACAGTTGAAAAAGTAGCCACTTGGTACCCCAACAGATTGCTATTTGGATATTTTTCATTAACAACCAAGAATCCTGCCAATTCAGAAACTGCTTTCGATACCTGGTTGCCACCACAAATGAAGGAAATTGTAGCTACCTGAGCATGGAGGTAGGGAGGTTCAGTGCCCTAATGGCTCAGCTGCCTGTCTGGGAGCAGATGATGCTGCAGGTTTAGGAAGCAATTGCTGATGCAGTTGTTATCATTGATATCTCTGTCATACACTTTAAAAAGCCACCGAATTGGCATCATTCATTTACCTTTTGTGTGTTAGGATAGGGTACCATGGGAAGGCCTGAAGTGATAGAAGTAGGACCAGTTCTTTACCTTTTCAATGAATTTGAGAGGATAGAGTTGCAAAATGCCGTCCACTGCACAGAGTACTAATTTGATTAATGTTGGTGAATAATTATACAAAAGATAACAGGGCTTTATTTTTTTTCTTGCTCTTATATTTGTGGTGTTTATCCTCCTCTGTCACATCCTCCCTAATAAAAGCTGTCTTTTCAAAAAAAAACAAAAACAAAAACAAACCAACCCTAGAAAAAAATTCTCACCTTTGGGTACTAATGCATTTGAGAATCAAGGTTCAGTATTTTTAGTTTTTGCAATCCATAGGAAAAAGAGAACGCAAATCCCTTTTCATGCTTTGGACCAAAGAAAGCTCAAAGAAGTATCTGATTAGCTGTAACTTTGACAGTGTTGCCCACAGATGTGTGACTAGTAAATTGGCACCAGAAGGTGACACTGTTTTCTTAAAATTTGTCTTGTTTTCAATAAAATTATTCAGTATATGTCATGACCTTTTAACCTTTTACACCTTTCAAGGGCATACAAAAATGAAAAAATAAGCACAGGAAAAGTTTTAGAAACTTATATTGCCCTGTTCAGTAGACATGCAGACCAATCTTTGTCAGATTTTCTAAATATAGCTGGGTTTTATTCACAAATTTTGAACCTAATAGCCTTAACACATTGTACAAAAATATTTGCTCAAGTTCATTGTTCACAAGCATTTTCCTTTCACCCCTCCTTCCTCCTGCCCCATATTTTCTCTCCTTAACTAAACACATAGGAAATTAACAAAGTCTGTGACCTAACAAGTGGCAATTCATAAATTCATTAGATTAAAAAAGACTAGTAACATAGCAATTTCTTTAATAGGTTTCCTTCCAATCTCCAATTTACATTTCTGTCTGCCCTGGCAAAGATATTACTTCGTTAAGACTTTTTTTTTTCCCTTCCCTAAATTAGAGAAATGTTAATGACTTCTCTTATTTATTGCTTCCATATGCAAGTAGTTATCTTTCTTGCAAATGGAAATGAGACCCAAAATTGCAACAAATGGGGCCAAGCCGCTGAGTGCATATGTTCCTTTTTGGAGAAAGTACACATGCCTGATCAAATTAACTTTAACCTCTCTGTCCATTGAACAGACATCCTCTAATGTGGGGGCTTTTAAAACTGTTCTCGTTAAATTTATTTTGAATTGCTGAGAACACTCTATCACGGTTTCAGCAAATAACCACTGATAATATTAAACACCTGGTAAGCGTGGTGCCCAAGGGACCCTGTGCTGCTGTGTTTGACCTGTGACCTCCAGCAGTGAAGTTCGGCCCTTGTGATCCACTTGGATTCAGACAAGAAAGCTATTCTGAAGGAAAACACCTGCTTGAAAGGGCTGACCCCAAGCCAGTGCATGGTTGAAAAAAGTCAGCTGGGTAGAAAAAGACCAGAGCCCCATGCAGGTGCTTCCTACAGCACCACTCAACTCAAAAACCAAGAAAAAGTAAAGGATAATGTGGGTAACAGTTAGGTACTCCCTCAGCTGTTTATTTGGGTTTGTGTAGCTTGAGCTTCTCCCAGTGGATGGCAAAGAAATTAAGAAGAACCTACTGGCTCTGCATTTCTGAGTCTCTGAAGACTTAGATTTGGCCACCAGAGAATCCTAGCTTGGTGGACTCCTATGAGACTTACAGCTGTGGTAACAGACAAATTTGGAGGCCTCATCCCTGCCTACCCATAGCCTTTGCTGTTGTTTGCATGTTCAGGGAAGAAAAAAAAAATTAAAATAATAATAATTAAAAAAATCTAAAAAATACTAATTAAAAAAAAAGTGGATAACTTCTTCCTCTGGAGACTCTTTTTGGTTCTTATTTTCCTGTTATTGAGATGTCCTCTCAAATAATCTACCTTTATTTTAGAAATGCATTGTAAATTAAGACTTAAAAGCACCAAAACCAAAACCTCCTTCTAGGAAAGAGGAAAAGGAAAATCCTTCCCTAGTCAAGTTAAGGTTTTTATAGCAATTCATTTTACGCACTGCAATAATGATTCTTTTCAGGTTGAGTGGGCCACACTTTCAGTCAGGTTTTTTTAGTCAGATGTCACATTACTCATTTTTGTCAGCAGGTCTGCACAGTGACAGGGCAGTGAGTGGAAGATATTTAATCTGTCTCTTTATTTATTAAGTGAGTATCACAAAATAAGATGACAGAGATGGAAACCTAACACTTTTGAAATTCTTCCGTTAATTTCTTCATACACTTTTCTCCAAGGTAGTGACCTTAGATTTGACCAAGGTAGTGACTGTTCAGTGAGGGACTCGAATGTCTCTCATTCGCACAGCCAAGGGCTGTCAACGCACTTCCATTCACCTGATGAGAGCACCTTCAGCTGGCATCAATAAAATCCTTCCATTCCCAACAGTCTCAGATGCTGGAGCTCTGAGATATTAAACAGCCAGTTCTGGACTATTTTAAAAGAGCTGGGCAGCAGTAGTATGGGGAAAGGAGAATTCTTCTGCAAGAAAAATTCAGCTGCAACTTGACAGAATTCATTTCAGCTTGGCTTTTTATAGCCTTCAGATCCGGATTGCTTTCCATTGCTCTGGCAAAGACAGGGTTTGTATACCTGTCCTAGATGTGTATTGTGCCTTGTGCAACTATTGTCATTAATATAACTGGATTAAAAAAAATAAAAATAGGGGAAAAGGGAGAAGAAAAGAAGGAAGAAAAGGAATGAAAACAAAAAAAAAAAAAAAAAAGAAGAAATTATTGGCAAGTAGAGTGGTACTAGTAATAGTAATTTACCTTCATCTTTTGCCCAGCATCTTGAGTCTGATAAAGGCCAACATCTGAAAACAATCATTGGAGCATATTAGGGTTTTTTTCCAAGCCATATCAAACTACAGTGTAATAATGAGACATTTATTCTGTGGTATTTTAAAGTTTAAACAATTTGCAATCTACTTCCAAGAAGACTTAGATGGAAGCAGGAAGAACACAAGTTCTTTAAGTAACTTCCTCACTGTTCCTTAGTTATACACTGGGAACACTTGACACCCAATTGCATTCATCCTGCTAGAAGTAAATGTAGGTCATCACTTCATATAAGGCTCTTGGTATGATTTCTGCCAGGGCTGATAACAATGTCCTATTGTTGATGAGCCTCTGTCAGTTCCACTTAGCAGTGAGAATGTCAAATTGTCAAGTGTTTTTAAGAGTGGAAGGTGAGAGACAACCAGTACCAATTTCACTTGGAGCCAGAGGGTTGAATCCCCCCCACATGTCCTCACTATGCAGGGTAACTCAATGTGATGGGAGGTTGTAGCCACTGGAAAAACAGTGAAGACATTTTTTAAGATTACGCTCCTGGGACTGTAAAAGGACAGTATCTTCACTTATTCTTTAGAGAAACTCCAGGCTGTCTCTAACAGCATAAAAATTAAATTAAATCCAGACATTAGACCTGAAAATTTCCAGTCCACTCCTGCATTCTTAGGGGACTTCCTTCTGCCTGCCTATAGCTCTGCTATTGCTTTAACTTCTCTCCTGTTCCTAAATAGTGGTGCACAGTTAATATTCCATATGGAAGGAAATCTGATCTGTAAAGAATCACTATAGGTAATCAGATTGTTTATGCTGTGCTCACACATTAATGCAATGACAGTACAATCCAGGTCCTAGCAGACAAATGCCTACTTTGCGCCACTGTCTGCTGGGCCTGAAGGGGAATAGCAACATAGGGTTGGATTTATGTCACCTGAATTCCACCAAGGTCCAATGTACTTCTTGCCAACAGAGAAAGCAAGGTGCCTCCAAGGTTCCTGATCTTTTAAAGCACCAGAAAAATGCCCCAAACAAGGGGGTTGCCTAACAGAAATATTATGAAGAATTTAGGACTGCTTTTGCAGCTCTCAGGGCATTTCCTTCAGTCTGGTAGGGAAGCCTGCTTACTACAGTGAGAGTTGCCCTCTCACTGTTCTGCAGACAAGAGACATTTCAACTTTTGGGACTCTTAGCTTGATGACTTTCACAGTCAGAATACTAAATATGAAGACAAAACACTTGAGAAAAATAACACCATAAAGAAAGCTTTCCTCTTTTCTCTGTTAATCTTTGTCTTCTGGTTTAACCTCTAGTAATTAACTTTCAACACTGCCTGCTTTAATAGCTTACTCTTCTGCTCTCCCCCAATAGCTGCCTGTTCCAAACTCTGTATGAGTAGAGGCCAACTACAGCAAACAAGACAACTTAACCTGATACAGTCACAAGATTATCCCTTTATTTCCCATATGCTGGATACCTGTTTAGTTTCCTCACTGCTTCTTTACTCATCCATGTTATACCATAGCCTTGTCCACATGGCAATCTGTTTCCAGCTGAGAACTAATCATAGCAGGAGCTTTTCTATAAAGTTTTATTCACTGTTTCACAGTCTGAAATAATTATTATTGTCTCCCAATTTTTAGGTGTTAATGACAATATTGTGAGAGGAAAAGAGTAAATCATAAAGAGACTCTGTTTTCCTCTTTCCTCAACATCTGTCTCAAGTTCTATGCCTAAAGTGTTCTATTGAATTTAGGAAGGGTTATTTATTTATTTTAAAATTATTGTTTTCCTCTTGCTTTGCTCTCATGAGTAAAATAAAAAAGGAAAACAGCTGCTTTAGATAAAATCATCCTGTACAACAACCACCTGGTAATGAGGCTATCCAATTTGTTAACAGTAAGGATAAAAGTCAACAAAGAGGTTTAGAAAATATGTGTATTCTCTTGGTCTTGGGCATGTGCTACCCTCTAATTAATGGAGTTAAGAATTTTTTTGCTTGCTACAAAGGCAGGGTTTTCCAAAGGTGCTTAATGCAGCCATGTTCTTGTAAAGCAACAGGTTTAAGAGACAGAACTGCAGAGAGCAGTGAGTCATTCGGTTTGATACAGCAAAGCTATACTAACCTCACTAAGGTTTTCTCTAAAGCTGGTTTTAGAGTTTAAAGGTGCATCATTTTCATATCCTACTACACCATCTGCATGAAGCTTTGAGCAGACAAAGTGTAACTCAAAATACTGCTCTTATTACTGCTCTAGAAAAGATAGATTTATGCAAGTATAAGGGGATTACCATCAGGATGATTTCCTTTACCATGTGTTTTGATTCATCATCCTGATTTTCTAACAGCATTGGGGTTTCTTCTTTCCTCCACTCTTAAGAAATCTGTATTTGTATGAATGAAAACCAAGTGGGACACAACCACAAAGCAGGTGGGAAAGCCTTAACTCTACTGTCAAAATGTGCTGAGTAAGAACAAAAAAATCCCAAAAAACCCCAAAAAAACCCCAACCAAACAGAAAAAATACAAAAAAGAAACCAACCAAAAAAAAAAACCAAAAAAACGAATTCTCCGAAAAAAAACAACAGAAAAACAAAACAAAACCAAAAAAACCAACAAAAAACAAAACAAAACAAAAAAAAGGAAAAATCATTGGTAGATCTTGAAAAGAAAGGCAGCACCTCTCCAGTTGTTCTCTAATCAGTCCCAGGTACAGATTTACAATGGTCTAAGAAGGAAAGCAGAATCGCTTTTACTACTGCCTGCCAAATGGATAATTGTTGCTGTTTAGGAAAGAATGTTCTCCTTTTTCCCAGCCTGTTGGAGCGGTAAATTACCCTTTCCTTAGTTTGTGGAAAAACACATTCTCTCTGGAAAGCAAACCTGATACTATACATACTCTGATTTTTATGCCCTTTCTATTAAACAAGTTTAGCTGAGTAATATGTGATCTCCTTTGGTATTACACATGTGCATAATCAAATATTAAAGACCTGCCACAGTTCTCTACATAACAACATGCAGTATTTTTAATACTGTCTTATTCAAACAAGTGGTGATGAATTTGCAAAAGCTCTTAGCTGCCATTCTAGAAAAGTTCACTCAACTCTGAATAGGCAAAGAGAAAAAGGAAAAAAAAGAAGGTGCAAGAAGGTGCATAAATTACTGTGACCCTGGGGCAGTGTGTGAGTTTTACAGGGCTATTTATTTTGCTTTTCAATAAAAATGTGTAATAGACCCACCAGACCTATTACTTGCCCACTGGACCCATTACCTCTATTGAACAAAGGTAGCATAGCTTAAAGAGAGGGGTGATTGGCAGCCAAGCTTCCTCAAGCCCAGCCAGAGCTGCACCAGGGCTGCAGCCCACTGCAGTGCCTGCTAAACCTGCTTCCCACCTTCCCCACAGCGAGAAAATGTAAAGACAGATAGAGATGCGGCAGGAAGTGCTAGTGCCAGAATGGCAGCAGAAAATTACATTATGGTTATAAAGAGAAGCAGATGTGAGCTTTCTGTTCAGTCCAGCATCTTCACAACCTGAAGCTGTATAGCAGAACTGGTCTGGCCAGACAGAGCTGCAGCTGAAATGTAGTGTCCTCAAGTAGGAAGGGATTAGTCATAATCTATCCTCTTAAAGTCTTATTCTAGCAAGGTGCTGAGTGCCAGGCCCCCAGCCTGGCCGAGCACAGGAGTACAGGCTCAGGTATTTAGAGTTAGGCAATTACAAAAGTGCTTTCCAACTAAATCTTTCCTAGTGTTCCAAACTCTGGTTGAACTCTTGGCACAGTGTTCAGTACTTTTAAAGGTTAAATAGATTTTACATGAATTTTCAGGCTTCATGTAATTGCTAAATAATTAATCCCCATAAACATAAAATTTAGAAAAATGTGTTTAATGCTGATAATTATAAATGAAATCTTCCATATTAGTTAAAGTTTTTTACTGATGGCCTCTTTGTGATGGTGTGAATTGATGCAAAGAGACAACACCACACTTTGCTTTTATTCCTAAATCTGGTATGTAACAGGAAGGTGAAATTATGCCACAATTTCCCAGGAAAGGTCCACAGAATTACAGCATTCTCAGAAGAAACAGAATAAAAGAAAACTTGCAACATCACAAATAAAAATTCCATAAAATTTATTCCAGTCAGAATGGTTCTCACACTCCTGAATTCAGAAGGCCTAGGTGAGTTTCTCCTGAAGAAAGTAGGGGAATAAATTGCAATAACATATATTCTTAACAAAAAAAAAAATAAAATAAATACAAGAAAAATGTTGTTTGGTTGGTTGGTTGGTTTTTTTTTTTTTCATTTTATTCAGTTGGTTTGTTGGGGATTTTAGACTTATTTATTTTTAAAGCTATCTCTGGCTCATTACTTAAACATAATACCAAAATCTATTAGAGCAGCCAAAAATAGAGTAACAATAAAATACAGTATTATGTATTGCAACACCCACACTTACAAAATTCTTTACAGGTGCAGACCTCAAAAACTTTGGGAATGAATATAAGTATTCTTATTTGCCTTCTGTGGTTGGTTGTCCAATCAGATGAGAAGTGGTTTACTTGTCTAAGGAGATATTATAAGAGTGGAAGTGTTGGAGAACTCTGTTCCTTCAGCATACACAGATTGCATTTCCATTGCTATTGCAAACAGCTTCATCAGAAGCTTTGCTTCAGTTCACAGTACTGATGCCTTCCCAAAATCCCTCTGATTCACTTTTGTCTAGAGTAACTCAATATATATTGATATGCAAAGCTTTGTCAGGGCATAATGGTGTTCTCACATATCAGTCACTCTCTCTGCTGCCTGTACCTTCCTCAGTTTGTACTACATCAAACAAGATTCTTATAGTGCCACCCAGGCTTGAATCTTTCCTAATCCATTACTGCTAGCTTAGGTCTCATTGTAACATCAATGATTCAAACATCAGTTTGGAAGCAATAAAGGTTCACTCCTGGCCAGTACTTGTTTGCAAGGAGACAAGGCATGCACTTTCATATATATCTATTTGGCATCTTCCCCTAAAGGAGTTCTGCTCAGTGCATCCTTGCTACATATTTTAAAAAGTAAAAACAATGGTCTTGAGCTGCCAGAAATGGTGTATGGAATTGTTTGACTTTCTTCTGTGGTGGCTGATATCACAGGAAAGAGATACTCTTCAATTCCCATCCAAACACATTTCACGTAATACACTTTTTCTACTGTTTTAGTTCAGCCTCTAATTCTTTTTAAAACATTTAATGGTAATAATAATAAATGGGCCATGTTATAGGTCCTTTTCCTAGTGGCTCATGTATAACATACTGCTATTTGTTGGTGTAGAAACAAATTGGAGGAAAGAAGACTCCTGGTTGGTGTTCTTTGAATAATGGTGTATTTACATGATGGAACTGACATTTTTATCATTTCATACAGAAAAAATTTCTAGATTAGAAATCTTCTAGTTTAGAAGTTCCTAAATTGTTCTTGCAAAATCTATGAACAATGACAACTAAAAGTCTGAAATGCGCTTAGAAATTGTGTCCTATTTGCTCTGTATTTGTTGTCATTTTATTGCATAAAGGAATCAAAGGAAGGACATTGCTATTTAAGAGCTGAATAGGCTGCCAGTGGTGATTTGTATTTTCATGGTTTTAAATACGTTTTGTTATTTCCATCTTTATAAAAGAAATTATAAAGATTGGATGTAATGTGAGCATGAAGCAGAGGATAAACTGGAATGAAATTCAGCCCCTGGGCTGCAGTCTAAAGTTGTAAAACAATCCTTCCAGGCCACTGTCTTGGCCCATAGATTGGGAAGGAAGCCACTGAACTTTCTATTCCTTCTTAAGGGCAGTGAGAATAACTCACATCCAGCTGCCAAACCAATGCATTTTTTAAAAAAGTTGGCTCAGCCTAAGCTAAATTAAACAGGTTTTGTTTCTTCTTGAAGAAATGAGAAAAGAAAAAAAAAAAGTGTTTGGGTCAATTGAGAACAGAACACTTCATTTAGAGGCATTGCATATAAAACCGAATGAAGCAAAGAGCCAGAACCCAGAAGGAGGGAGATGGTTCTCTCCTTTTATCTGAACCCAGTAGTTAATGCATCATATAAGACACAGGAGACCAGCATTCCACACTGTTTGTATGAATTTAATGTATAGCCTAACTCCCACTCTGTAACCACTTCTCTTATATGTTAGTTACATTTTCTGAGCAAAAGGATATTGCATGGAATTGCATGTGGAGGCCATGGTGCAGAATAGACTCAATGAATCAGATCATTACACAACCCCATAGAATGGAAAGGACCTCAAGAGGTCTCCGGACTCATCTTCCACTCAGAGGATGTCTATTCATATCAGATTGTGCAAGACTATATCCAGTAATCTTGACCAGCTAAAAGGACAGAAATTCTACAGAGTAGCTGAGCAGTGTCTTCCGATGTTTGACCAACCTCATGCTTGATTACAAAAAATTGTTTCATATGAAGACTTCAGATTTTCTTGTTTCAAACAATGTCTGTTGCTTCTTGCCCTAACACTGCACACTTCTTGAAAGTGTTTGGTTTTGTCATCTCTCTTATGGGGTAGCTGTGAACAGCAATTAGATCCCCCTGAAAACTCTTCTCCAGGATTAGCAGACTCCACTGCCACAGGCTCTCCTCATATGGCAGGTGCTCCACTCCCTAACTGCTCACTACTACTCATGGAACTTGCTTTCAGGATTGGGAAACCCCAAACTGGGCACATTATTTCACAAGTGCCACACAGAGGCAAGAGGTCATTTTCTACACTTTCCACTAGGTAAGGGCATAGCTAACACAGCCCAGGATGTCCCTGGGCACCATTGCTGCAAGGACAACTTTCTGACCCTTACCTGACTTATTCTCCACAGCTTCACAGATCCTTTTCTGTCAAGCTGACTTCCTATGTAGTAATTACTGAAAGTCCAGGTGTCCAAAAATGCTAGACAATTCACATAATAAATCTGTGGCTACATGGTAGTTCAAATTGGAAGTTAATCCCCTAGCCTTATACTGTGAGGCTGTAAGGCCTTTGACATGGTCCCTCACAACATCCTTCTCTCTAAATTGGAGAGAGATGGATTTGGTGAGTAGGAAGGTTAGATGGATAAGAAAGAGGTTGGATGGTCACATCCAGAGAGTAGTGGTCAATGGTTCAGAGTCCCAATGGACATCAGTGATGAGTGGTGTCCCTCAAAGGTTCATACTGAAACCAGTGTTATTTTAAATCTTCATCAATGACGTAGATGAAGAGATTGAGTTTCCTCCTCAGCAAATTTGCAGATGACACTAAGCTGAGTGGTGTGGTTGCCACATCCGAAGGATGGGAGGCCATTCAGAGGGACCTGGACAAGCTCACGAAGTGGGCTCATGGGAACCTCACACAGCAGCCTTGTGAGCAGTCAGAAGCCCTCAGCAGCCAACTAGGCAAGCAAGGGGCGGTGCTGAGAGACATAAACAGATTTAAAGAGCTCCAGGAAGCACAAGCAGAGTAATTAGTCAAAGGACTAGTCGAGGTCTGTTAAAGATGAAGGCTGGAAGCTGGTCACTGCACATACCAGCAGGAAGATTTCTCCTCCTTCTCAAAATTTGACAGATAGGAGTGGTACCTTCTACAACAGGTATGAGTCTCTGCAGCTACAAAGCCAGACAGCTGATAAGGTGAGCACAGGTCCTTCTGAGGTAATGAGGTCTCCTGTACCTCACATCAAGATCTCCTCTGTTAACAGGAAAAGAAGGGTAGTTGCAATAAGAGACTCCTTTCTAAGGGTGAGCAATTGGCTCACAGATCAAGAACAGAGGGCAATAGTGAATGGGATAATATCAGGCTGGTGACCCATCACCATTGGGGTTCCAGAGGGCTCCACCTTGGGCCCTGTGCTCTTCAACATCTTCTTAAATGACTTGAACACAGGACTGAAAGGGATACCACGCAAGTTTGCAGATGATACAAAACTCAGAGGAGCTGTTGAGTCCCTCAAAGGCAGGGAGGCCCTGCAGGAGGACCTTGGGAAATTAGAGGATGGGCAATCACCCAATATGAAGTTCCATAAGGGCAAATGCCAGATTATGCATCTGGGATGGGGCAACCCTGGATGTACGTATAGACTGAGGAATGAGATGCTATAAAGCAGTGCCACATAAAGGGACCTGAGGATTCTGGTCGATGGCAAGTTGAATATGAGTCAGCAGTGCCCTGGCAGCCAGGAGGGCCAACCCTGTCCTGGAGGGCATCAGGCACAGCATTGCCAGACGGTCGAGGGACGGGATTGTCCCGCTCTGCATGGGGGCAGCCTCACCTTGAATATTGTGTGCAGTTTTGGTCACATGGTATAAGAAAGATATTAAGCTATTGGAGAGAGTCCAAAGGAAGGCAACTGAGATGGTGAAGGGCTTTGAAGGGAAGCTGTATGAGGAGTGGCTGAGGTCACTAGGTGTGTTCAGTCTGGAGAAGAGTACAACCTCACTGCAGTTACAACTTTGACATGAGGGGAAGAGGAGGGGCAGGCACTGATCTCTTGTCTGTGGTGCCCACTGACAGGACCCCAGGGAATGGCCTGAAGTTGTGTAAGGAGAGGTTTAGGTTGGATATTACAAATAGGTTCTTCACCCAGAGGGTGTTTGGGTGCTGGAACAAGTTCCCCAGGGAAGTGGTCACAACACCAAGCCTGACGAGAGGTGTTTGGATGATATTCTTGGGCACATGGAGTGACTCTTGGGAATGGTCCTGTGCAGGCACTAAGAGTTGGACTCAATGATCCTTGTGGGTTTCTTCCAACTCAGCATATTCTGTGATTCTGTGAACACCAAACATAAGATGCTGCAACTGTGTCAGGGCAACCCCTGCTATCAATACAGGCTTGGGGATGAACAGATTGAGAGCATCTCTGCTAAGAAGAACTCAGGGGTGCTGGTGGATGAAGGGTTGGACATGACATGATATTTGTACTTGCAGCACAGAAAGGCAGTCGTGTCCTGGGCCGGATTAAAAGTAGAGTGGCCAGCAGGCCAAGGAAGGTGATTCTGACCCATGGCTCTGCTGAGACCCCACCTGGAGTGCTGTGCTTGGCTCTGGGGTTCTCAGCACAGGAAGGACATCAGGTTGTTGGGGCAAGCCCAGAGAAGGGCCATCAAGATTATCAGTGGGATGGAGCACCTCTCCTACAAGGAAAGGCTGAGAGAATTGGATTAGTTCCACCTGGAAAAGAGATGCTTTGAGGTGACTTAATTGTTGCCTTCCTGTACCTGAAGAGAGCCTACAAGGAAGGTGAAGAGGGACTTTTTACAAAAGCATGAGGTGACAGGGCAAGGGGAAGTGGATTCAAACTGAAAGAGAGTAGGTTTAGATTAGATATTAGGAAAAAAATTCTTTACTGTGAGGGTGGTCAGGCACTGGAACATGCTGTCCATAGTTGTGGATGCCCCATCCCTGGAAGCATTCAGGGCCAGGCTGGATGGAGCTCTGGGCATCCAGGTTTAGTGAAAGGTGTCCCTGCTCAGGCGGGTTTGAACTAGATAATCTTTAAGGTCCCTTCCGACTCAAACCATTCTATGATTTTTTATTTTCTATGGTGAAAAGCTTGGAGTTCTTAAGTATCACCTTATTATCCTCTGGTATGCGTTACTGATTAATATAATAATGGAATTACATCACTGAGAACTGTCTGGCAAAGAGCAGAAAAGGTTTTTTGATTGCTGAGTAGCCAGTGATAACATGGGATTGGCAGAATATTTGGGATTAGTTAAGATTAACCAACATTAGTACCTCTAAATGTATCATGAACTGGTGTCACAGAGGGAGGAACAAGCCAAGGCAATTGTGTGTAACCTAGTGACACGTGTTCAGTGAGCTTCCCCTGAGGAGTGAGTGACACCACTAAAATTGCTTCGCCATTTCAGTTCAGTGACAACTGCAGCCATGCAAAGATGGATGGAAATCTCTCTTTCGCTCTCTCACTTATCCATGAGTGCACATACACACACATTCTCCCACAGACACAGACGGACATCTGATGTGTATCGTGAATTTCCATAATGTGCTGAAGGATATGAGAAATTATTTAAAAAGGCTAATTATTCTCACTGCTTCTTTTATACCGTCCTACAAATTGCAGATTCCTTGAAAGCTCACTCACCCTTTCATACCTTATCTTCTGCCAAAACATGGAATTGTGGCTTACAGACATGCACCGTGGGTTTGTTCTTATTTAAAAGTAAAAAAAAAAAACCAAAAACAACAAAAAAACCCCAACCAAACCAAAAAAGAACCCAAAAAACAAAAAACACACACACAAAATCTTTGCACACTTTTGTTGTGGAGGAGGAAAAACAAATACTGCATCAATATCCCTGTATTATATGATGCATTTCTGTAAATTTCACACAAACAAAACAGATATTTTGAGTGATCATACACTAGGAATCTTTCTATTAATTAGAAAATGGATCATATAAAGAAGAACAACGCATCATATGGGCATTGAAGAAGTCATTATTTATTTATTTTTACACTGAAGTTTGTTAAAATCCTGTTCCATTCAGAATAAAAGTCAATACTTTAGAACAAGGGGATTTCTCAAATGTGAGAATTTTCACTTCAACTGGATTTATGAATAATGTGCATATAAGCCATATATGTGTGTGCACATGGGTGTTATATATATATGCACATGGGGTAAATATATATTTTTGCATATATATAATAAAATAGCACTAAAATTAGATTATTCTGCTTTAGATGAATATTGAAATATCTCAAGAAATGGGATCCAAAGCATGTAGTTCAGATATTTACAAAATTCAGAAAGCACTAAAAATATATCTGCCTTGTGTGTAATCTCAACAGCACCATTAATATCAACAACGCTGCACCTCAGATAGATTATCACTGCACAGGTACAGTTTGGGAGGAAGGGGTGTGTGCAAATACAGTTTCACAAACTGGTTTGTGTGGACACAGACTTCCCCTTTAAGCCTGTGAGCAACAGATGATTTACACTGAGTTCAACTGGATACTCTGCTGGGGCTAGGTTTCACAGGGAGGACCTGAAGAGGTCATGAGACCTTGTTTTTTTGATGTGATTTGGGGCTCATGTCTGAACCAGCGGCTTGCCTGTTGAAGCCTCCATACTGACTGTCCCATCAGATGTAACTCACTTTATGCAGAAGGCTGACAAATACAGTACCTGATGCTGTACCTCTGCTGGTACAAGAGTTTGCCTCTGTTCACGTCATTTACACAGAGAGCAGATTTGTCAGCAGACCAAAGCCTGTGAGCAGCCAGTCAACATTGTCTCTGGGCATGTTAAGTGACATAACACTTTTTAGTGCCCCTTAGGACATATCTGACTATACAACAGGTCCAAAAGGCTCCTGGTGGTAGGAAATAGTAGCACTGCAGGTAGCACTTGTAGGCTTGTTTGCCAAGGTCATATCAGCTTTTGGTGAAGTCCCCCAAAATGCTACACAGGCTTAATTATAACCAGTCATGACTGCTATCTGACAGAGACAATGTGTTCAGGATTTCAAAAGAAAAGCTTTCCATTCAAAAACAGAGTGTTGTTTTTCCCCTCCCTTAAATGTATTTGTATTATAGTTTTCATTATCTAATGAAGCCTAAGCCACCACAGTGCTTAGGGCACAATGCTGTGAAGATCACAGAATCATACATCATAAAATGGCTTGGGTTGGAAGGACCTTAAAGATCACCTAGTTCCAAACTCCCTACCATGGGCAGAGACACCTTCCACTAGATCAAGTTACTCAGAGCCCCATCCACCTTGGTCCAGTGGGGTCTCACCAGAGCAGAGCAGTGAGTCAGAGTCATCTCCCTCAACCTGCTGGCCACACTCCTTTTGATGCAGTCTAGGACATGACTGGCTTTCTGTGCTGCAAGCGCACATATTCAGCCTCTCATCCACCAACACCGCCAAGTCCTTCTCAGCAGGGCCGCTCTCAATCCATTCACCCCCCGGACTGTATTGATACTAGAAGTTGCATCAACCCAGATGCAGCACTATGCTCTTGGCCTTGTTAAACCTCATGAGATTCCCATTGGCCCACTTCTTGAGCTTGTCCAGGTCCCTCTGAAAGGCATCCCATCCTTCAGATGTGTTGACTGCACCACTCAGTTTGGTGTCATCTGCAAATCTACTTAGGGGGAACTCAATCCCTTCATCTATATCACTGATGAAGATATTGAATAATACTCGTCCCAATATGGACCCTTGAGGGACACCACTCATCACTGATGTCATTGGACCTCTGAACCATTGACCACTATTTTCTGAATGTGACCAACCAACCACTTTCTTATCCATCCAGCCTTCCTACTCACCAAATCCATCTCTCTCCAATTTAGAGAGAAGGATATTGTGGGGGACATGTCAAAGGCCTTACAGAAGATCAGGTAGCCCCTCCCTTATCCACTGATGTAGTCACTCCATCACAGCAGGCCACTACATTGGTCAAGACAGGACAAGCCCTTAGTGTAGACATGCTGGTTGTCTCAAATCAACTTCCTGTTCTCCATGTTCCTTAGCATAACTTCTAGGAGAATCTGTTCCATGATCTTCCCAGGCACAGTTGAGGCTGACAGGCCAGTAGTTCCTAAAATCCTCCTTTTCGCATTTTTTGAAGAATGTTTCCCTTTTTCCAGTCACTTGGGACTTCACCTGACTTTCATGACTTTTTAAATATTATGAAGAGTGGCCTGGATTGTAAATCATGTATTAGTACACAGGTTCTTGTCAGTCTTCTTCAAATGTTCCTAAGGCTTTAATGCCTTACCATTCACCAATCTTGATGCTCATAAAACGCTGGTAAATTATTCATGCCTAGGCTAACTCTTTACAGGTGTTCTGTGACTGATCATAATATGTTGTGAAATACAGAATATTAGATTCTGTTGGGAGACCATCAATAGTATTCTTTGATCAAAGGAGAACTAATATTTGGTCTGTAAAGTTTAATGGCTTCACAGCCCTTATTTATTTTCATTAAGCTGTCCAGGCATTTGCATTCACTCATACCATGCACACATACATTTAACAGATAACACTATCATCAGAACTGGTCTATGACTCTGTGTGTGTATGAGTTTGTGTCTCCAGGTATTTCTACAAGGATATAACTCTGTGCATATTTTTACATGCAATACACCCACTGGGCCATGTCTCATTTTTCCTCAGCACAATATCGATTTCTCTTACCTGGAGATGGTAACTTACTGTTTCCAGATTTCAGTTACTTCCAGAAAGAACTAATTAAGAATCTTAATTTTAGCTTCAGACATGCAGATCGGATTTTGCCAACAAAATGAGAAATACAGAATCTGACTCTGTACTTCAGATCAGTATGTAACAGGCTATCAATAAAATTCTTTCAATTCTACAAATGTGACAAAACTAAAGTTGGATTATTTTCAATTACTTTTAGCCATAGGAAAATTGAGCATCCAGTCTAAGCAGGTCACCTAGGCTAGATATAACACCACTGCAAGGAGCAATAAACCTATAGAGGGTAATTGAAAATGAGAATCTAAAATAGAACAAATTGCCTCCAAAATGTATGTGTGTCACTAACTGCAGTGGCTACAAATGGAGTCTACACAACCATTTGAAATAGGATGCCCCACTGTTAGAGGACTGAAATTAGGCTGAGACATATCCCACCTGTAAAAGAAAATTTCTTGCCAAGACAAAGTAACTCATTAATCTCACAAGTATCTTCAATGATTCTTAAGCATCTCTGGTTCTGCTGAAACAGATCTTAAAGTACTCCAAGATTGGGTTATAGCCAGTTGGGAAGGTGGCTGGAAACACCTTAAAAATTAACCTGTTAGTGTGTTTCTCAACGTCTCTGAGATGTGCTCATAACATATATAAATAATCTAAAATAATAAGATGTTTCCCCAACAACTTCAGAAAGCCGCAGTTGGAAGGCAGCATTGCTTTAGCAACTGCCCCTTAACAGAATTTTTAGTATTCCTGTATTGCCGAAGGGTGAAAAGCAATGCCAGCTGGAAAGCAACATGACAAATGAAGGCAAGGACATTGTGGTACACACTGCAAATACAGAGAGGTGACCTGCAGGCTTCAAGAATCCTGTCTCCAGAATTAAAGTAACAGAGACTTAAAAACACAGGGTTATAAATGACTGATGGCATTCGGTATGGTCCTCTGATGCTGCTAGCAACTGTTTGCACTGGACATCCAGTCTGGCCTAATTTGAAAGTCTTTGTCAATGTTAAATAACAGATATTAAAAATCTGTACTACAAAAGCATCAAAGTCACAAGTGCTACAAAAGGGGGGGGGGAGGTTTGCGGGAAATAACCCAAAAAAACAAAACCAACAAAACAACAACAAAAAGAAAAACATAAGGGAAATCAAGATCATTGCAAGACACTATAGGATAAATCTCAGAAGTCTAAAGAAAGTAAACAGCTAAAGGGTTGGACTCGATTGTCCTTGTGGGTCCCTTCCAACTCAGAATATTATGTGATTCTGTGATTATCCAGAAGTTGTATAAGCAACAGTCTATCTATCTATCTATCTATCTATCTATCTATCTATCTATCTATCTATCTATCTATCTATCTATCTATCTATCTATCTATCTATCTATCTATCTATCTATTAGGAGAGATGATAGATAGATAGATAGATAGATAGATAGATAGATAGATAGATAGATACATACATACATACATACATACATACATACATACATAAATACATACATACATAGATTGATACATAGATACATAGATAGATGAATATAGGAAGGACTTCTAAAGGTGTCTAATGGCTGACTTGAACTTGAGCAGAAAAGTATGATTACCTGAAGGGTATGAAATAGTTTGAAATGCTTCTGTCCTAAATAACTAATACTTTGCTTTATTACTTAGTTTTAAGAGAGCAGACACTAGACAGGTACAGGAATATCATGAGAACCAGCATTTAGCAAACCATGGCCTAGTCCAAAAGGACAAGGGTCAGCAGGTCTGTGAGACAAGAGCTGCATGTCTGATCATAGAGGGCAAGGCAAGTCTAAGTAGATTTGTAGCCTGGAATTGCTAAGCAAAATAAAATATTGTATTGATTAGAAAGACACTTTGTATAAGGGCAAGGATATTCCACAGTCAGCCCCTTGGCTTGAACACAGCAATAACTTGTGTAGACTTAGTTTTGTGCACTGTGAGAAGTTCCGGTGACTTCAAAGGGAGTTAGTATGCCAGGTAAATCACGTGTGCAAATCTTTACAGGATGTAGAAACTTTATTTAGCCTTAGCTATCAAGCCACGTATGAAGTCCTGACTGAATTTGGCAAAATATGTGGATGTTCGTATTGCAGGAAATTACACCTTTTATAGTAAGACGCTTTATGTAAATACTGCCCTAAAGAGAGCAGATTTAAAAATTTTAGCCAACACCATGCCTTCTTGGAATTGCTCTAGACCATGCATGGGATACTTCACGGTCAGATACTTGCGCAATAATGTGTCTTGTATTTGTTTTGATCAGTAATTTACCCCAAGAATTTGGGGTCTGGAAAAATCTATTTTTCTTTACTTCATTTTGACATTGAAAAAAGTGAAATGTTAATTACAACTTTGGAAAAATATATTTTTGGTCTGCTGAAGGAATATATTGTCATTCATGAGCTCATTTTTTGTTCACATTTTGGTAAAGGAAGACAAAATAATTGGCATGAAAAGTTATGAGGCATTAGATAAAGGTCAGATGCCAAATTGTATCAAATTATACATAAAGGTATTTCCTGTGATTTAATGTATCAGTAAGATATGCATAATTTATTATTTCTACCATATTCTGTACCAACATGTAAAAAAAGAAACTGAACAAAGAAAATGCAGGAAACTTAGCTTATTATCATGAGTATGTCTTTCTACCCAGTCCATTCCAATTCAATCTGCTTTAGCAAACTATAGGGACAATTGCCTAATTACAGGCAATTAAAGGTTTTTTGCTATCAGAAGAGGTGACATGTGATATCTGATTTTTAATTATGAATAAATCTTGGTCTATTCATACCTGTAGTCTTAATTAACTTCTAAAATATTTATGAAGGGTTTAAGAAAACAGACCTGAATTTAATTTTATGATTCTTAAGCCATTATAGCAGTACTGTTAATTGAATAATGGATATTATATGGGGAACTACAAGCTATTTTAATTATTCAGTTATTTGGGTAAAAAACAATTCATGACAATTCATGAGAAGAAATATGTCTTAGCAAAACCTCAGCTGCTATAATTCAGCATTTAACTTTACAAGATTATTTACTTGTGAACTTCTCACCATAACTGGTTTTCATGTCTGAGTAATATTCTTACAACTCTTATAACAAACTGTAACACAAGTCATTTTTAGGATAGATTTTTATTTTTCGTTATCATCCAGGGATTAGCAAAAATATCTAATAAATCACAAGTGTACCTAACAATCTCTTTTTATTAAGCATGTAGATACAATCCTGTCCACAGATACACACTGCTGGAATGCTTATAAGTACATTCACATATGCTAGTAAATACCACACATAAGCTTAGAAATTGGTAATCAAATGTCAATATATTGCAGTGGGTCAGATTATCAGCAAACGTTTCACTAATTTACAGTAGAATATTATATTATGCAATCAAAAAAAAGGACTTATTTCCCAATCTATAGCACTCTCATATTTTACACATGTTTTTCAAAAAGGAAAATGTAAGAATGGGTGTGATGGCAGCACACATTCATTATTTGTGCAGACATGCCATTTTCAGCAAGCTAAGTAAAAACATTCAGCAGCAGCAATATGTGGGAAAATATTTTACATACAAGAGCTCATTTTCATATGGGTTCATTTTTACAGTAAGTTTTTTGGAGACTAGGGGGGAAAATGTCTGGATAAAGTTGATTTTAGCCTAGGTTACTGCAGGGGAAAAATACATGCACAGACACCCAAGCACCACTGAATAACACTGTTTGGTTTTGATTGACCAAATATGCGTGCTTGAAAAAACATGCCATAAATATTATTTGGTGGGGAAAAAAATGATCACACAGGATACAATTGCAGGTTTTTATTTAGTTCATAAAAACACTTTTCTGAAACTGCAGAATTTTTAGTCTGACAGCGTGTACTTAAACACATAAAGAAAATGAAAGTCTGAAAGATGAATTCTCCCATTCACAAACAATCTAAAGGGGAAGTATGGAAAAAAGATTATACTGTTTAATGTATTTGTATATAGCAATATAAGGGCTATGTAAGACTGTATTCTGGTTTTATAGGAATATAGTATACCAGAAAATGCTATTATATTCTCAGATGAATCCACCATCATAATAAAAAATGACTTCTTTGATTTCAGGGAAATACACCTTCTGCTGATTATGGAACATAAATTCACTTTACACTTTTGAAATGCATCCAAAAGAGCTGAATCACAGCAATTTTCAGTGGAAATACCAATAAACAACATGGTTTTACATGCATATGTAAAAATTAAATGCTCATTTAAGGCTAAAATGTGACTAAACCATTTTAGATGACTTCTCCATTTCACAAACCGCAAGCACCTACACAAAATTAGTCAGCATCTAATGATTTTAAAAAACACCAAAACAGTAACCATTAAACTTTAACCTCATCCTTAACCTCATCCTGCCATACACTTATTCTCTCTATGGTTTTACATGTATTTAATATCAGTAATTGTATGGATACTACTCCATAATTCCTCCCTTGTGCCTTGATCTTGCTTTATGACTCCATGTCTACTGTTAGATCTCACTTTAAAACAAATTTTCTATAATAGTATCAAACAATGACTACTACAATTCTACATTTATACAGACAGTGCACTGATATTCTCCATGAACATCTCCCACCTCTTGCATCATGGTTTAGGTACAAAAGACTAAAAGATCTGTTTGCTTTTGTTTACCCCACGTGGTTATTTCCGTTGAACCTCTTGAGCTTATTTGCAGCAGGTAATGTCAAACATTTGACTGGCAAATGTCTGCAAGTCTGGGACCTCAGTTCATTACCTAATGAAGTGGGCATGAAGAAGTGGTGGGAAGGGGCAGAAGGAAGATGGGGGACCATCTCCTTTGCACCTTCACAGAGAAGTGCTGAAGTTCTGGCATGGAAGTCAAATGAAGAGTTCTATAGGGTACTGTAATACACAGTGACACAAAGCCACTGGCTCCCATCAGTGGTCTGCATAAGCATAAGCGATCTGCATGTTGTAACAAATATCAACGCAGAGTCAAGGCCAACTGCAGAACCGTGCAAACCCCTTTCACAAGCCGCCAGTGTTGCTTTCTGGAATGTTTGGATGTGCAGTTGCTAATGAAATGTACAAGGGCTGGAGGAAGCAGGTTCTCTGCTTGGGAATCACAAAGGCAAGGGTGTTGCAGGGACCTGATAAAGCACTTGAGTGCTTTAGGAACACGTAGTAGGAAATTCCAAGCACACTTGGCGGTGTCATTTAAGAATACCACTAAATGCAGACTAGAGCTTGATTAAAGATGAATGAGAACATGGCACCACCTCAGGATTTTTAATTGTACAATAATGATGTTGTAACACTTGGAGAAGCTTTTTGGTGCATGTGTGAGTAAATGCAACTTGAAGTCAAGACAGTGTTTTACATGTAGATTATTAATGTACATACTAGTATTAGGTTAACATACAGTTTCATAGATAAAAAGGAATTTCCATATACATACATACATGCGTATGTGCATTGGTATGTGCACATATATGCATGTGTGTCTCTCCACATGTATGTGTGCATGTACATGACAGCAACCAAAAAGATTTTCTGCAGAGACATGAATAGATTAATCTTCAAACCAGAGTCTGGCATTTGTTTGGGTGTGCATATATATGTATATATATATATCTTTGGTTTCTAGTCGCAGTAGTTAAATTAGATGCATTTCTAAGACTGTTACATTTTTTAAGGATCATTAGTTCTTCTGAAGCTAATGCTATGTGAGTAACGAACACTCTGCAATGGATAAACAGAACTGCAAACATAAACTTTTAAAGCCTTGCTGTTTGTCTCTAAAGGAACTTTAATCTGTGCTTTGCCAGTCTGTGTAGGCTTATTCCTGGCTGTTCAGTAATGTGCTGAGCTTGTTTAAAAGATTTAGCAACACTTGCAACCTAAAAATCAATTATATGAAAAACAATAAAAAATATTCTTATTGCATGCCATTAAAAAAAAAAAAAAAGATACAAAAGGTTAAGCAGAGCAGCCGGCATCTGCACACTAATGACATGATTGTTATGATAGGTGTTTGCTTTACCCTGGAGTGGTAACATTATAATTCATCCACTGCTGAATGAGTGGGGACAATTAATGCAGTCAATGTGTCCCACGTGCTCCCTGCAGCATTAACAAGGCAGCTCCAGGCCCCTCGGCAGACACGGGGCTGAAAATTGAGCCGGCTCCCCCGTTGAATGTGATCCTGATTGCCTCCGCGGGGGCCACCTGCTGCTTCGAGCCTGCTGGTTTTGTGCGCTGGCCGCCTCTGTCCGCGGGGCCCCAGGGGACGCCCGCCCGGCGCCGCAGGCAGCTGACACCAATCTGTCGAGCTGGGGACCAGCAATCGTGCCCCACGTGCCCGGCAGCAACACATCGGGCTTGGACACTCCGAACTCTCCACGGGCACACCAGGGCAGGTATTGACTCCACAACTGCTCTTGTGAGCACCGCTACTGAGTGGGCATCTCCTTGTGCCTGCCTGCCTGCCTGCTCTGGGATGCTGGAGTTGGTGGGATGCTGCGACGGAGAATGGCTGGCACCTGTGTACAGTAGGAGATAAGTGCTTGAGTCCTGCGGTCTGTCTGTATCCAGTGATAGTGGAGGTGAAGTTTCCTTCCATTTGTTCCACTGCTCATTAAAGTAAACCCACGAAAACTGACTTGCATCTCTGACCAGCAAGAGATGGGCCCTCATTGCCCCCTGCTCTGCTCAGGTATTGACAGGTGAGGACCATGCTTGCAGCAGCAGCTTGATGCTTTTCATCCTCCCAGCCTGTCTTCAGGGCGAAAGCAGGAGGGTTCCTGTGAGGCTGTGATCAGTTATGCAAGTTTGTGCCGCTGCAGCTGTGGTCAAAGGGGCAGTGTCAGGGGTCCACACCTGAAAATAGGAGGAGAAATCAAAAGGGAAGAGAGAGTTGAAAGAGCCGAGTGGTGCCAGGTTAGGGCTGCTGTGCTGCAGAGTGGCAAACACAGGTTTCATTATTCTGTAGTGTGAGCTTCTTGCACAGGAAGTTTGGAGGGGTTTAGCAATCTGCTTTCCTTTGCCCTCTGCTAAGTGAAGGGCATTTGCTTCATGAATATTCCATTACCCTGCTGTTCCCTGCAAGCCCTCAACCAACTTTTGAAAATAAACAAGTGTACATACTTCTAGGCAACACCATCCAGGCCTTGCTTTCTTTTTTTTTCTCCTCTAAATAGTAAAAAATGCCAGATGGCTTTTGCATGTAATTCGTAGTCTCTTAGATAGATCTCACACAATATGAAAGTGTATTGCAGATATATCCCAAGGAACTTGCATCTCCTCATGCCAAACTATTCATCTTTAGTTTACTGTTTTAAATTATTTTAAGAAATTCACTTCTTCCTTGAAGCTTTCCAACAAGAGCCTCAAAGCTCCTTTCAAAAGTATACTGTGATTCCTGGAGAATATGCCACCAACCAACATTGCAAATTTGAGCTTCTATGACTACCTGCATTACTGTACAAACCAGCTGGAACCTTGCCAGGGTAATTTTCTCTATTTGTCAACTACACAGAACAGTTAAAATTAAGAAATAGAAAAATTGCTATGTATTATTCATATTAATTATTTGTATTCAACTGAGGCTGGACTCATTTTGCTATGTATTATAGTAGATGTGTCATTTGTATAAATGTGAAAGAAGTGGGATTTCAGTTCTGGAGAGATATTTGTGTTTCCAGACCTTGCTTTTCATTCAAGATGGGCACAAAAATCTTCCTAAAATAACAGTAGGAAAAAATAGGACCAATCTTTTGGGTTTTTTTTTCAGACATTTACTACCTAAGTGCACTTTCAAATCTGGATTTTAATTTAGTATTTAGCTCATTCAGCCATTCTTATTGTGAGTTGAGGTGTCTGAATTTGTAAACGTAGACTTCTGTATCTTATCATCTCTCAAGATAATGGAGATAAGAGGACTTGCTTGCCTTAGAGAGGGAATTGGAAGGCAGGTATGATGTTGTCATGAAGGGCTCAGATAATGGCATTTCTTTCTACGTCCAGGTAGAAAGAAGACTATTTGGCGGAAAATAGCCAAAATAAGTAATAAGGTGACATCATTCAAAATTTGGAGGGTAAGAGGAGCAGGGAAAGGAAGATGATTCTTCCACAAGTTATAAAAGGAAATTGGTAAGTACAAGCTTTCAAAAAAGAAAGGAGCTCTTTACTTTTGCTTAAACAGATTATATTTGTATGAGAAAAACAGTATTTTAAAGGAAACAAAACTGTGCTGTGAGAATTGTCACTCATTAAAAGTATTTCTCAACTGGTTCCAAAAGGCAAGAAAACTCAAATACCCTAACTCCCTGACCAGAGCCCACCCACTGAATTATCTTTCTCCCCAGAGGAAGCAGATCATTTTGATGCCATGAAAATAATAATAGTGCACAAAATTCAGATTCCTAAAGGTATTAGCATCTTTTCTGTCCTGAATTAATGAACAAGTTTAGTTCAGAGTCACAGCGAGCAATTTTTTTACTACATGATAGCCAATTCGAAATGAATTTCTTGGCTTTAGTCTGCAGTTATGACAAACCCACCTTTGCCAAAATTAGAGTAAAGAAACCTGAAAGCAGCAGCTATTGAACTTTGAGCTATAAGCCATGCTTGATAACTCCAGGCTGTAAACAATTCCCTTTCTCTGAAGGCTGGATAAAAAGTTGGACATGCAGTGCTGTGTGATCAATTCATTTTACCAGAAGCACAGCTGCCAGTCTGATCAGGAAAGGCTATGGCAGCACAGGCATTGTACAAATTCCTGGCATGACCCAGAGTGTAGCCAGTTTGTTCCAAAAAATATATCATCACTGCATCGCCAAGTGCACTGTACCATGCTGCAGAGGCTTTGCACAGGGCTCTATTCAGTCCATTCAGACTTTGTTGACTAGAAAATAAAAATTCAGTGTGAATAACATTCAGACATTTATTCTGAATGAAAACCATCTCTGCCTACACATTCCCGAAGATGAGCCAATTCATGTTTGTTTTGGTGGGAGCATACTTAAGAGTGCTCAACCCCAAAAGCTATGTGAAGTCATGTTTAAGCTGTTATTGTAGGCCTAGCAGGACCTAAGAAATGGGAATCTCCAAGCTTCAACAGATTCCTTACTTCAGTTTTGAATAAATTTTGAATGTGTCCCAGAGTTTTTTTGCTAAATCCGCTCTAGATCCTGGCTCAAGTTTGAATGGCCTTTGTACTGCTTTCCCCTTAAAACCTTAGTTTCCTCCTGTTTTCATGTGTATTGAAACCCCTCTCTGAATCTTGTAGTGAGTACCAACTTGGGGTCAAAACACTGAAGAAGAGGAATTGCTTTCATGCTTTTAAACTTCACTTCTTGGAGGGCTCAGTTTGTGGAGTAAAATCTTTGTTGTAATTCAGTGAATGTGAGTTATTGGATTCTTCCCTGTGTGGTTACACAAGACACCCGTACAGAGGTAACCTTTGTCAGTCAGGCGTAGTTCTGCCTCCATAATGCCCATTTGATAAATTATACATGGGTACCCAATGTACTCTCATAAATTATTATAAGCTCTTATAGCCCTGTGTTTTATGGTGATATGTCATGGCACAGGAGTAGACAATATATTGTCCCAGAAGATGCCATGGACTCTGAGATGGCATTACAAATTCTGCCAGTATAAAATAACAAATTAAGAGCTCTAAAAGTAGAATACTTGAAAATGCCTCCTTTAATAGAAGAAAATGCTCCTAATGAAAGTGAGCTGCTGCAGCAATCAGTGCATTGGTGAGTGAGAGATGGTTTGATTTAGGATCCCCTCTGGCTCTCTTGTTCCCCAAGCAATCAGGAGGAGCTTAGAGTGCTCAGTCCCTAGGGAAGGCATGTCTTACATCACTTACCAACCACGCCTTGTATGATTAAGGGAAGAGGTAGAATCCTTCGTAAGGTTTTTCATCCAGTTCTTCTCACTAGGAAGAGGTTGAGTAATATCTTCAAACTATAGGTTTAAAAAATATTTACAAATGTGGGATGAAGAAGGGTGAATGGAATGAAAGAACTGAAAGATGCAATAGCAGTATGCTGTCCCAGGGCAAAATGCAACAGCAATATTTAGGACCACTTCAAATGAGTCTGCTTTTTATCTGAAGATTAATATTAATCATTTAGGATGCTGGTCTCCAACATATGTTACAGCTATACCTAGAACGGACTATAAGACAACATTCTACAAAAGGTACTACACCACTCAGTGTCAGAAGACCTGCCACAACTGAACCCAGGGGCTCTGAAGTATTCTTTCTCCACCCAAGTGGAGAACATTATGGTGCTCACAAAGGAATAGCATTCAATTTTAGAAGCCTCAAATTATCTGAAATTCATCATATGGTGGAAATATCTATTTAAAATGTCGCACTTTAGGATTTAGAAATCTTGTAAAGAATTTTTGACATCTCACATTAGAGGCACGTTGATTTTCATCCAATTTTTCCCAAACACATCTAAGCTGTACATCAGAATTTCAAGGCTGATGTGGCCTTAAGGTTAGGAACTGTAGAACAACAGTGGCTAAAACAGTTTCCCCCTCATTTTAGTGGATAACTTTCTTTTTCCCTTTTTTTTTTCCCAAAAGCTTATACTTAAAGGGATTTTTTTTTCTTGAAAAAGAAATCGATGTATTTGATTTACAGGATAAATTTTTACAGTTTTGAGGAAGATCAATTGTTTTCAGGGCAAACTTTTTTTTTTTCTCTGCCTACACATACCACACAGTGTCAAGTCAGCTTTAGGAAAGAGTTCACAAGTCTAACCAAAACATTTTCTGCTGTGGATCTAGAACCCTAGTGTAAATGATATTATATTCAGGAAAAGATTTCTGATGAAACCAGAAATTCCACACTTGAGAGACTGGAAAAGTTTCTACGCAAAAAAAAATTAAAAATCTTGTGTCCTTACATCTTAAGCTGTTGTAGAGGTTTGGGAGATTCTTTATTAATATACTGCTTCAGCTGAATGCTAGCTGACTCTGTGCCTTGCTATCTAAAACAGAGTAGGTTTCTTGACAGTGTGTGAAGTGACTGTAATCTTCCTTTTTAAGAAACCTCATTGCTTTAAAACGTGGGTGACGGATTCTGCAGTATGTCAGTGGATATCTGATTTGTGAAATAGGGCTCGCATACTGTTGGGGTTGCTTGTGTGTTAAAATGCCATGGCAGTGAGTACTGTAGTCAGCCAATGGTACTTTTTAGTAGAAGCAAATGTGCAAAGTTCAATAATTAGAAATGAAATTTTTACCAAGGGAAGGTCATGTAGTAAATGTGGAAATTAATGAAGTAGCAACTAATGATGACATGTGGGTGGTTAGGAAATATTGTAATCTGAAGATTTTTAGGCTGCTACCCAAAAAGAAACACTGATCATCTATTTTTACTTTTATAGTAAAGAAACTGAGGTCCAAGAAGTGACTCACATAAATGTAGTGTTGACAAAGGTCGTGACATTTCTTGGCTCTCTTTTGTGGATTAGCCAGTGAAACTAGTTGACAGTCACTCACCAGGAAAAAACAGTTGGATAAAAGGAATAATTTGATCAAAAATAATTGTACTGGAGGTACATATTGCACCATGCATAATGCCTTCTTAAACAGCAGTGGTTCATGTGCTGGACTAGTTGGAAATGCAAAAAAACAACAGGTAGATGAGTGGAACTATCCTCTTGATGTCACCTGCTGAATTTCTCGCAAGCACAGATGACCTTTGTGCAATGGCTGGACACATTCACCTCAGGACTCATTGCAGCAATGCCATTGATGAAAACAGTGGCACACACTGAACTATTTGGAAGCAACAGGTAGCTGCCAGTGCTGCCAGGTAGGGGATGGGTGGAACCCACTGGGGTTCAACATCCAGGGAGAGTCCCGGCTGTCCCCACCCCACCACTCCTGGCCATGGGTGCTGGCACCAGTATGCCACCATGTAAATGACTGTATAGTAACTGATGGTGTGAATACAGCTGCTTTAACAGCATTGTCTGTCAACGTGGGAACATCAGCAATGTACAAACAAGTGAAGAGCAATGGGAGACCAGGAGACTGTGGCAGAGAAAGGAGACAGCATCAGGCAGTTCTGATAACCTTGGCTATTGTGTCAGCCCCTGCCCAAATGGAAACCAAGTGGATGGAGACAGACAAGGGAAGAATACTCTGCCATCAGACCGAGATGTACATGTGAAGACAAAATGCAAGGCTGTCCCTGGTGAATATTTGGCAAAGCTAAGACAGGGTTTAGAAATGGAAAGTGACCGCCATCTAATTACATTTAAGTTTTCTTCAGGATAAATCTATCAAGAGCTGATACAGTGACATTGAAAACTGAATTTCTCTTTGACATTTTTATTTTGTTGTTTTGGCTTTGTTTGGTTATTTTTTTTCCCAAATGGGGAAACTAGCATCAGTGACCTCAAGTAGCTCCCACCTATATTAGATCCATCCATTGACTTCAAAAGAAATTGCATTGGGCCCAAGCAGTCTAGAAATAAAATAGTGCATGGAAAAAAATCAGTTGCTGAAATAGCATGTATCATGACTATCTGCTATAAAAACAAAGGGCTAACAAAAAGAGAAGGCTGCTTGACTGTCTTCTGAAAGATGGTATGAAGAATAGATTCTGTCATTGTTTACAAATACACCGTATTTTCTAAGAATGTAAAACACAGGCCTGAAGTGAGACTTCAGTGGTTCAGCCAGAGGTTTCCTTAGGCTGAACCATGGTGGCTACGGGACAGTTAGTCAGATTAAACTGACTACAGAAGTTCTAGAAAGAGCTGGTCCACTGTATCAGTAGGCAAGTTGCTTTACATAACTGCATATACCCTGCAGCCTGTTTTACCAACATATACAGGCATCATGGCAACTGAAATTTCATTTACTAGTGTGTTTATGTTCAGAAACAACTACCTAAGCAATTCAACACCAGTAGTTACAACCAACACATTGTTTGATTCTACTCATGATAACATTTTGGTTTGGGGTTTTTTTCATATTTACTCACTAAAAATGTTGATGATTTTTGCTAATTTATTGTCCTCTGTGAGTGGTCTCTCCCCACAGTGGAAAGGACTCAATTATCTTATCCTCTTTGAAGGCTGGTATACCTCAAGGGACCCAAAATTCATGCAGCTGCATCAGACCACCAATGAGTAAAGGAACATGGCCACAGTGGGATTTACGACCTTCTCTGACCACTGCTAAGTACCAATTCAACAAATCTAAGTTACAGTCACAGGTGGGAGGCAGCTAGAAGGGCTGAAATCTGGTTGGAAAAGGCTACACACCTCCTTTTGTTGTCAGGATGCTGTAATGCTGCAGTACACAAGCATATGGGTGCAACAAAAGAAAAAAACAAAGAATGGATGTAGCAAGAAGCACTTACGTCTTCAAGGAAATTCAGAACAAAAACCACATCTGAAACTGCTAGAAAAATAAGACAACATTGTGCCAAACTTTCTGCTGCTCACTTGCAGCTTTATAATACTGAAGTTTTTGAAAAATTTCAGAATTCAGTTATTTTATTTCTTAAATATGTTTCAGAGCCTTAACACATCTAATAACAACAGATCAATAGGCTCATTGCCCTACAATGTATCGCAGCACCAGCAAATACCTATGTTATGAAACTAAGTGAATTTACTGGAGTGTAAACCCCCAGAGAGTTGTCTGTAATCAGCCAGCAGGCCTTCGGGGCAAGAGAATTAATGTATTTTAATATTTTAGGTTATCTTCCATATGGCATAATGCTATACCCCATCTGTATGTGTGAGTGTGCAAACAAATGTAGGAGGATTTTTTTCAGAAATAATTTTCCGTTAGCTGAAGCTCACCTGCCTTCTGATGTTTTTTATCATCTACTCTCTCAAACTCAGATCAAAACTTGGAAGAGTGTGAGTCTACAAATAGCATTAATGTCAGTAGAGCTGAATTAAACTATTTCAGATTTTTACTCTTTACAGTTTTGAAATGCCTGTTTCTATTCTATTTTAAAGGACTCAGCCCTTTAAAAAACAAGGCATCTTTAAAAGAGACTTTTTTGTGGAATCTACCACTGAATCACAAAACAGCATGTCTTCATATAATCATTGTCATTTAATTGTGCTGAGAACATTTACCTCTAAGGTATCCCTTCATGGATAGACACCTGCCATAGGGTCTCCAGTTGATTTACTGTAGTCAGAAACGTAGCTCTTAGTAGTAGCAAGTAAAGGGTGATGTCAAAAGAGAAAAACACATACACATTCATATTTACACAGGCATTTATACTGGTTGTCTTTAAAAAATACTGAGAAATTTGAATAACTCTTTGGAACAGTTGTGGAGAGGGAACAATGGTGAGCGAGCATCCCTTACTGAATCCTCACGTCCTGATCAATGGTCAGGATGTCACTTATTAGACCTCCTCAGGTGTCCTGCTTTTAGCTTATACAGACCTGGTGTGCAGTGAGCTCAGCAGTAGAGGTGGCAGTGACAGCTCTGGCGGGGGACCACACAAGGTTTCCCATACATGGCTGCATAAGTTTGAGTGAATCTCCTGTCAGAAATTCAGAGCAAGTAATTTTAGAATTAACATTAGATAATGTCCACCGCTAAAAAATATAGGGTACCAATGACTTAAATTCAAGCTTACTTCACATGTTGTATGAACTAGGACAGCATTTGTGCCTGCAGTAAAACATTGTTAAAAGACAGCTTTTTAAGTAAAAGGAGAGGCTGCAACACTATCAGCACTACCATGGATTCAGGAAGGGAGACTGCAGCCTGAAGATCACACATCAGCTGTCATATGCTTTTGTAATAGAGATATTATTTACTACTTAAAGAAAAAATAAACAGCATCATGTGTTTGATCTGTGCCAAGGAGAAGAAGCAAACTACAGAGACTTAGAGTGGCATTATTAACTAGCACTGTTGGATAAATTCCTTTAAGAAGAAGGAAAACATTAAAAATAAGTTACATAATAGACCACCTTTAGCCGTATGTTTTCTTGTTAATCCTGAAATTAATAATGCATTGCTGATATTGTCATAAACTTATTGAAACACTGGTGCTATGAACTGGAGGGTGGAATTTACAGAAGAAAATTCCCTTTCCTGAGACATAACGTCCAGGTAAATATATGAATTGTCCTGGTGACAATTGTGAAAAAAAAAAAGTCTTTAAAAATCCTTCCTCCTTCTCTTTGTTGTTTTTTGGGTTTTGGGGTTTTTTTTGGGGGGGAAGGGGTTTTGGTAGTCATATGGGAAAATACAACTTGCAGGAGTGTTGGCAACTGAAGAAGTCAGTTTCACAGTTGCAGGGGAATTGACAGGAAAACAAAGACTGTGAGGGGCTTCCATGAAATCCCATTAGCATTATGTGATGTGACAAGCATTCGTGTGTATCATGCTGCAGCTATGCACTGTGTACCAGGTGCACCATGGTGGTAGGAGCACTACCTCTGCTCCTGGTCTGTGTGAGGAGCTACCTGAAGCACAAAGATGCAAGTCATCCACAGCCTCACATTTTGCAGAGCCTTGAGCTGGAGGCTGGAGATTGGTGAAGAAGTGGGAAGCAAGTAATAGCCAGTGTGAGGTTTTAGGACAGGAGGTGTTCAAATTAGAACAGAAGATAACTTGTATAGAATTTTGGTGGAGAAATCAAGGGAACTTAGCACACCAAAGGGTTGAGCCCTATCCCCTAACCATACACCTAAATCCCCACTCATGTCGATTTAGACCATTTTCTCTGAAATCCTTGAAGATTAGAACCAGTCTTTCACCCCATTGCTACGTACGTTTCCTTAGGCCTCCTTGAAATAATTTTTCAAATCCCTCATTTTGGGTTGCATAATGAATTGGGTTTCACATTCAGGTTATTCATTTATGTGTGCTGTTTCACACATTTCCCAATACTTTCTTCTTAATCTAATCTCTCTTTTTAATGGCCAAGTACAACAGTCATGTAAGGTTTTTTTTCAAAACCAGAATAAGAAAACCAAAATAAGATAAAAGAGGTGCGGATGTTTTTGGTCACATTTTTTTCCTGACGAAACTAATGTCACTGGCTTCTTTTTCACATATCCCACCATTTTGTTGATTTTCTACACCTAAAAAAAAGTGTAACAGAAAGAAAAAAATAAAATACAGACGTTTAATAAGACAAAAGTATGATTTGCATACATAGTGCATGGAAAGTCCATGTTAGAATCAAAATTATCAGTTACATTTGCAGTTTTTACAAAGCAGTCCCAAACCTCTGCTAAATATCCATGTGATCAGTTTTTTAATGTGTAAACTATTAAAAAAAGAAAAAGTCCCTTAAAAAATCTAATTATGTAGATCAGGGGGTTTTTTGTTAACTTTGTTACAGCTTGACACTGACAGTTTTAGCTGTTTGTCTATTTTTTTGTTTGTTTGACTTGAAAATTTGCTTTTAATTTTTTCTATTTCTTGGACTAGAAATGTTGTCAGTAGAGACCTTTTTCAGGTAAATAGGTTTAATTCTGGAAGTTGATGAACATCCTGTCCCTATTGATGCAAAGCACTCTAAGACAGTTCTGTCTTGGAGCGTGCACGTTCACCTCAGTGTGCAGTTTTCCTTTGAACATATGTCTATTTCGGCAGCAGTTCTAATGTAATCTTCCATAAGAAATGCACATGCATATGCATATATCTAGATACACACACACATGTATTTTTTGTCTATAACTGGACTCTCTTCAGAATTTCACTCCCATTGATCCAGGTATCAAAAGACAAAAGAACAGCATTCTATTTGTCTTTAAGGAAACTTCAAACATATTGTAGGCTTACAAATAACAATGTCAAATTGATAATGAACATGTATATTGGAAACTGAAAAACCAAGTGATTCTCATGGCGATTCTAGAATAAACTGAGATTAAAATATGGGAGTAATCCAAGCAGTAAAACTGAGCAATCTACTACTAAATACTAAGGGTCTTCTCTGCACTGTATGCAAATTGATATTCAATAATTTGTATGCACAACTTTTACTACAGGGTATATATTTTATTATTTGACAGCAAAAAGGAGAGACATTTGCAAGATTTAACCCTAAAAAATAATAAAGCAATACTCAGACACCGATTCTAGTTCAAGAGTTCCTGGCATGACCATGATCGCATCCAGGTCAATGTAAATGAGATGGAACAGTGCTGGTGTAACACAAAAGCAGCTGGAGAACTGCTGCTACCTTTAAAGACTGTTGGTTCCATAGGAAGAGTATACTGCCTTTTCCACTGCCAGCTGAAAGAGTATGCAACCAGGATGGGAGCAATGTGTCTGGCTCTTTTTTTTATTATGTTTTTTTGCCTGTCTTCTACACAAATATCACATTATGTCCTTTTTATTATTGTGAGAGGGAGGACAGTTATACTTATTTTTATCGTTAAGACTTTTGAATCATGTTTCATGGGCCTACTTGTTCAGTGGCCTGAAGTCAGGTATCCAAATAGCCTTGGTGGGATTTTCAAGCATATTAGGGCCATATTTTACAAAGTTCTTTAGAAATGTGAAGATATAAAGAGACATACCATTCATTGAAGTATATGTATTTTACCAGTTCAGATACTTTTCAAGATCCGCCAAGGCAACTAGTTTTCATGTTTTAGGAACTAAATGCTAGAAAAGGTTAAACACTTTAGGTAAAACAGTTTTTCATCTAAAAATGCCTTTTTTTTTATCTTTCAGATTCAAAGCATTTCACAAAGATGTGGCAAAGTGTTATGACATTTCCTACAATTAAAATTCACACTAAATTGGATTGATCTTATCTCATTATAGTTGACAATCTTTCATACAAATAATGGGAAAAGTATAACTTTACTGTTTTCTAATATTTAATTTTGAAAACCTGTTACATACTCAATACTATTGAAAGATAGACAACAAGCATAACTATGTTACAATAGTAGCTAACAACCTGGAAGTTGAATGTGCTGAGATTTTAGTTCTAGGGGAAATTTTGAATCTACTTTTTTGATTTTGTATAAAAAATAAACTTCAGAGTTTCCTAAGCAAAGGAATTTTTTTAAAGCAGTTCTGAAAGGATCTCTGAAAATCTGACACTTAGGGCTGGCTTAACTCTGTAGGCTTTCATGTTCTTTGTAATATTCCTACAGACTTCAAAGGAATCAATTAGCTTAATGTTAAGGATTTTTAAAAATCTCATTCTCTTTCTGTTCACAATCTGTATAATGGGGAAAGTGATTAGAATATCTATACTACAGAGGTATTCTGAAGTTTTAATTAAATTCTAGAAATTAATTCAGGATTCTGAGATGGGAGAAATGGAAAGAAATAACACCCTCATGTGCGCTGGAGCCTCTGGCTGGAGACTGTGAAGCTGTGGCCACTTTTACCACTTGAAAATATGGACCTTTTAACTCCCAACAGTATGATCTGGAGCTGAATGTCTCTCTCTCTAAGCTGTGAAATGTGGAAAAAATCTTTATATAGTAAGAACTCTCTTTGCTCACGTTTTGTAATATGATATCCAGTAGTGTCCCTATTCAGTCTTTAATATTATTTCTCACTTGGATTCTTCACAAGAAGGTGGGGAGCTCTCTGAATCGCTACAGAGGTGAGGGACAGTTGATGATCCATCGACAGGATGCTCAGTCAGAAGGTTTTCAATTAGAGTCAACATATGACAGTTGTCACCCCTGCTCAACAGGTAAATTAAGTGAGGTGGCTTGTATCTGCAAACTGAAAGCACATACCTACATGATGCACATGCTGAGAAACACCTGCACAGACATCTATAGTCAGCTGGGTTTGGAAAGCTCCTAGACAACCTCATCCAATACTTGTAACACACAAAGCTAAGCAACTAATGTTTTCCTTTCCAGTGGGTTTTGATACTCACTCTGCTTGCACCCTGAGCCTGACATTGAAACTATCATTTCTGAATGAAGATATTTCTGTAACCAGTCTAACCTCAGAGCTCAGTTGTGTGTGTTTTGCCTCTGGGCACATTTCCTGGCTTGATGGTAAAGTACCTATCACAGTATCCCTTGTCCTCACATCACATAATACCTCTAATCACTGCCTGTTACTGCCAGATGGGATGAGTAGGACACAGCAGCAGGAGAATGGGCAGTACCCAGGGGCTGGGTATGATGGGCAAGGCTAGCACACAGCTGCAGCAGTGGGCCACCTCAGCAGGTGTTAACGGGCTATGAAGAGGTCATAACTTCTGGTTAAAACCGTCCCTTGCTTCTTCGGTTAATCTGTATCTCTAGTACTTTTGTGTTTAAGCAATTTAGAAAAACAGTCTGCTTTAAATGGATTGCATTGGTCTGGATGGAAAGTGCAAAGCATAGTATTGCAAAATTACAGTGGAGCTTTGAACTTTAAAATAAATGTTGGCCAAACATTGTCCAATAACAGTTTTCTATCAATAAAATACACTGATAATTAAAAAAAAAAAGTAACAATTGGTTTAGATGCATTCAAAATAAACAGCATCTAAGAAATGTAATGTCACCAAGAAGACTATTTTCATCCTGTTCTTCCAGAGTATTAAGCCCCTGTGAAAATAAAACAGTATTGTTAAAAACAGAAGAACAGGTACCACTTTAGAAATGCAACAACTGTAAAATCTCTAGTTTTTTGTGCTTCTGACTATCAAATGCCTAATGTGAATGGCATTCCTATATTATTGTTTTCATTTGTCCTAAACTGCTGTATATAATATCACAGTTTCACACACAAATATCACATTATGTCCTTTTTATTATTGTGAGAGGGAGGACAGTTATACTTATTTTTATCGTTAAGACTTTTGAATCATGTTTCATGGGCCTACTTGTTCAGTGGCCTGAAGTCAGGTATCCAAATAGCCTTGATGGGATTTTCAAGCATATTAGGGCCATATTTTACAAAGTTCTTTAGAAATGTGAAGATATAAAGAGACATACCATTCATTGAAGGATATGTATTTTACCAGTTCAGATACTTATCAAGGCTTCTGCAGTGTTAGTTTGTTTTTAGTCATAGACTGTTGTGCGTTCACCGAGGTAGATGTATGCCACAAATTTCAGATTCCTCCATGACTCATGAGTTTTTCTCATAAAATGAGACCTTTGCACGATTCAGCCACTCTGTCTACGCAATGTAAATAGATGCTAAGAGAAAGCAACAAGTTTCTTTGAGCTCCTTTTCATTGCTGTGATGTCAGACATGACTTCAGCACTGCAGAGCCCTGACACTGCAGGCACTTCTCTTTTCCATTTTTTGCATGACTTTTAGTTACTGTCTCCAGAATGGGGAAGAAAAAAATAAAAACTTTCAGTCTAAACAATTTAACTAAAAGCAACAATTCAGAATGTAAAGAGTGGATCTCCTGTTTGTGCAATGTGACTGGGAAAACTTTGAAGTTTTTCCTGTCTGTTCCCTCCCTTCTTTCTTTTCCAAACAATCTTCCAACCCAACATTTATGGTTATTCAGTTGACAGCCAATAAATAGCAAAGTGTTTGGGGGAAATCTGTAGTTTTTTCGGAAAGAAACCTATAAAAGAAAGAGACGTGGGGAGAGAGGAGGAGAGAGCATAATCTGTACACCATCTGTTGCCTAGTGCAATTCATGCTGACACAGGGCTTTTTGACATTTTATACCTCGAATGCAAGCACATAGATCATTTCTACCTTGTACTTTTCCCGTCTCATTATCGGAATTTATTCCCTTGCTTTGTTGTTGGTGGAGTCCCTATTCTAATTGTTTCTTACATGTGCTGTAAATCTGTCCTCCAATCAGTAAAGCCCTGGAACATGAAACTGAGACCTAGCAATTTCCTTTGCTTACCAGTGCATCTGCTGGAGTGTAGTGTTGAAATAAAATGAAACATGTTTGCACTCTTTTTCTATCATACTGTAATGCGCCTTTCATTTCGCTCAAGGAATTTTTAATATTCAAGCCATACCCTGTGCATGAAGTCATTTCCCTTCTATATAATTGTAATGGTAATATGCATGGCCTAACTGGCAGTGGCACAGCTGGCTGCTTGCCACAGCTGAGCCTCTGACTCAAAGACTTTAATTCTGTCATGCCTCATCTGGTTTTATGTACTCTTTTGTAGTTAGTTCACAAATTTATTCTAGGGTATCCATTGAGATGGGCAGGCCATTGACTTTTCTCTAAAGATAGCACACTAAACTAATGAAGGGTACCAAATATGTGCATTGATAACCCGTGTGCATACTGAATAGAAATCAGATTATAAGTCAATGTGCCTGTGTGGTCAGGACTTATTGACTGATGCTTAGACCCTGATTGTGCAAAGATTTAGTGGCAGTGTATAAAGGTAAGCATAGGCAAAAGTCTTGCCTCATCGCTGCCTGCAGCATGTGCTGTCACAAGTGGCAAGTGGCACAGGGTCTGCACAAGCTGTATTAGCAGCCTGTTACCCCACAGGACTGTTTAATGAATTAATGGTGGTGTTTTGTTTTGCAGGTTTTAATTAACCGAGTCTTTCTGGAAAATTGTGGTGTGGCTTCAACCACAGGGAGCTTTAAAGTCTCCCTTCAGGTTTGTTTTCACTTACAGGGTCAGAATAAAGGTATGATGTACTGATGCTTTATACAACTACCATACCTCTTTCCCTCCATCTATCCCCGAGTCCAAAATAAATGCCCGCAAAGCAAGGTTCTGTGTTTATCTTTCTGCTTTCATCCCCTTCTGCTTTCACTAAGACCTTCCATCTTTCTCCCTCTAACTCCCCTAAAAATAGTGATTGTTTCAAGAAGCCAGAATATCTGACCCCTGCTTCCAATTACTCACTGGAAATATACTTCAAATGATGGTTACCATCTTCATCCATCCTCACCTTTCTGAGTCTGCTGTTTGTCTCCTCTCTATTTGTCCATAATAACTTAGAAGATTTGCTTTTGTCTATAAAGCTAAATGCACATCTACTGAGTTACAAGAGCAATAAAGTGTTATTTACCAGGTTTATGGATCACTCACTTTCAGTCTATCGTTCAAATGTAAGCCCCCTCTGAAAGTTAAAAGCTGTTGGTGTGAATCGATTTGGACTTCATTTTATGCTAGCTGAAATCAATGACCAAGTTTGTTTCTTGCTGTAGAAGAAAGGTCTTACTAGCTGCACACACTGCAGATTTTCTTGATTTGATGGTCAAGACATAATGCTGAAAAAATGTTATTTGAACAAAAGATTTCATTCAACCTGAAGTGAAAATTCTTTCTTAACCATGCATTAATTATAATTATTCTAAAATGATGAAGTGAAATCCAAAAGAAAATGCTGATTCAAAATGGAAGTGCATGACTTTAGGGGAAAAATATTGCTTTTCCCAGAAAAATAAATTCTCATACTTGATTCTTATGTAGAAACAGTATGGTCTTCTTTTAAATTCACTTTTTCTTTTTTTACCTGTTGGGGAAAAATTATTGTACTAGATCATTTTATAGGATAGAGAAAATACAGAAAATACAGTAAGACAAATTAGTTCTGTCAAACCCATATTTACTACTACTCTTGAGTGGTGACTCAGTCAATCTACTGTATAGATCACCTCTGATCTATACGTTGGGATGTAGGAGTAAATAAGCAGATTGAAGGGAATATTGGTACATTGTCAAGTCTTGCCCTGATAAGAAGCCAAATGTAGCTGTAGCCTACACCTAAACTAAAGTTCACAAATATCCCTGGTTTAGGAAAAAAGCATCTCAGCCCTTTCAAGAACATGTTCTGCTGTTCTCTTTGGAAGACTGCATTGGGAATAGCAACTATGAGAAACAAAGAAAGTTTTCTAGTTTGAAACCTAGGAGCTGAATGTGGCAGACCTCAGAAGAAGAGACCGAAGGGAGACCTCATGACAGTCTAAAACTTTCTTGTGAGAGGAAGAGGAGGGGCAGGCACTGGTCTCTTCCCTGTCGTGACCAGTGACAGGACCTGAGGGAATGGCCTGAAGTTGTGTCGTGGAAGATTTAGGCTGGATATTATAAAGAAGTGATTCACCCCATTGGGCACTGGAACAGGCTCCCCAGGAAAGTGATCACAGCACCAAGCCTTGACAGAGTTCAAGAAGCCTTTCAACAATCCTTTCAGGCACAGGGTGTGACTCTTGGGGGTCTTGTGCAGGGCCAGGAGTTTGGACTCAGTGATCCTGTTGGGTTTCTTCCAACTCAGCATATTCTGTGATTCTCTGAAAACTCCCAGTTTAAGGGCTTAAATTCTAAAAAATCATGCTAATATTCATTTTAAACATTTCTTGAATGAAATGTTCTTATACACTTGAAGAAGTCAGAGTACTTATTCTCATGCTACAGCTACTAAGGACCTAACTATAAGCATTTAGTTTGCAAACTCTTGATTCTCCTCTCCACTGTGCCAATCTTTTCCCCTTCCTTCATCTCAAAAAAATCTAAATTTGGAGTGCATGCCAAACACTGACTTTCCTAATCTTCCTGGTAATCCATGCAACTGATTGAAATGGTAATAAGGTACAGAAGTTACATTTGGTGGAAGTACAAAAAAAAATTCATTTAATGCCACCCCCATCTCTGAAATACTATCCTGGCCCATGCTGTTCATACATACCCATGTCAAAGGTAGCCTAAGGAAAAAAACCACTAGTGCCTCCAGTACGTGCTTGGGTTTAGAATTTTCCAGGCCCTGTTTCTCTGTTCACAATTTATTTTCTTCATATCAGCTTTAAATATGAAGTAGGTTCCCAATGTTTACTTAAATTTTTCAGTTTTTAAAAATAGTATTGCAAGCATATGATTCTCATAAAGCATTTTGTGCAGGGAGAAAAGTAAGCCTAGAGGCAAATCCTGTAACTCTCCAGACTGTAAAGACAGAATGATGACAAATTGTATAAATATGTGCAAATTGTCCAAATGATGTCATGTATCCAGGCTTGCAAAAGTCAGGAAGAATACTTGAGTTTAAGGTCAGCACAGACTCTTTCTTTGAATAAAATTGAGCAATTACATTCAATTTACTTAAATTTATCACCAAGAAAAATGTTTTGTTTAATCTTAATCTTCATCATATTTTTCAAGCGTTTAAGAACCTACTGTATTACTACATCAGTGAAGGCCCTCAGTAAATTCAGGAAAAGCCTGATAGAAGCATGCATTAAACAGGCTTCCTGTTGGAAAGGATTGGTGAAGTAGGGCAGCATACCTGTGACCTACTGCATGAAACTTCTCAATGCTATTTAAATAGCAAATTACAGACCCCTGTAAGGGTGCTTTTTTCTTGAAACAAGCAGCGCTTCAGATTACTTTGGAAAATTGCATATTGAAAATTTCTGGGGCTAGATGACAGGCATACATTCTCTGGACTCCAACTGGTCTGTAAATGCTTATATTGAAGCCTTTTTGATTTATATTACACAGGTCTTCATTTCTCTCTTCCTCTTTCTTCCCCCTCCCCCTCTCTCCTCCTCTCCCCTTTCAGAATCAAGGTCAACCTTCTCCAATTATTTGTCTGCAAACCATTTCTTTCTTCAAGTTTTCCCATTTACATTACATGGGTCAGTGTCTCCTTGGGTCAAGCTGCTTTAACTTCCACTGCATTTTTTTCTCACCTTCCAAGGCTTTGCTTCCTCTCTGGTCTCATCCTCCACCCCCAGCCCTTCCAGATTTGGAGAGTGCAAATTACTGTAAAAAGGGGAAAAAGTTGATTGTTTCTACTTTCCTGACAAACTTCTTCTAGCCACAGCTACTAGAACATGGGTCCAGCTGAACATGCTGGTGTTTAACAATGCACTGAGCTCTTTGTAGTCCCTTCACATATGCACCTGTTTGCAGAGGTGACAATTCATTATCTGTTGTTCGGGTTACATGCTTTGGTGATGGGCATGAATGTCTATGTGGACACACTCAAACCTATTCATGTCTGAACACTTTGGAGCACTTCAGTAATATTCATTTGACTGATTGTGAAATGGTAGTTTCTGACTTCTATTCCCAACGTCAGCCAGACTTCAGCTCCTATCACTAAAAGAAACAAAATTATATTTACCTGTTTTTATAGGTTTATGAATGAATGTCCAAAGAGAAAAGAATGTCAAAAAAAATCCAACCAAACCCCAAACATTAAAACATCTGTTCTAACTTTGCCTGTGTGATTCACAGGGTTCAATAAATTAACAGTAGTGCCCATTGCATTTGAGAGGTCAAAGAGATTTGTTGTAAATATATAACATGCACTTGCCTCTATCTCAGGATCAGAGTGCCTGCACACTTTTGTGAGCCATGACTCACACAAGAAGTCGATGTGAGTAAAGGGTTTGCTTTCTAGCCTGCCTGTTCAGGAAAGAAATTAAGAACAGATGGAACCTGTTACAAAAGAATTTCTGAAGTATGAGCTTTAAAAATGGTGGTGGTTTTTTATTTGGTTTTTAAGAGAAAGAAAAGCTCTTACGATGTTAGTGGGATGATATGTGGTGTACAGCTAATTTGGCATCATGCAATTCGATCTAACATCAAGTTAACACTAGAGCAGCTGAATTCTCCAAACATGTTTCAGCTGCATTCTTAAAGCTCCTGTAACTGTTACATTTAAGAGTGCATTAAAAAGATTGTGAAAACTGCTCCTTGTAATGATTTCTACAACAGGATCTCTGCAAACTCGCAGCTGGAGGCTGTCAAACACACACCTCCCTAATAGACAGCACTGTGTGTACAATTAACACATTAATTTATGGAGTAAACTGATCAGGGGAGACTAGAGCTTCAAAGTCAAATGCACGCCATTAAGGAAGAAGTGAAGTTACATTGCAGGAGTTGCCTTGCTCACTGCTTTCCTGACACAAAGGCCATGCTTGTGCTGCTGAGCCCAGAGGTGCTCTCTTGCTCCCATGCCCAGGTGTGTACCTCTGCCAGACCCCAATTCCACGTGGTGATAGAGCAAGGTGTGTTCCTCCCTATCCTAGGCTCTGGTCCTCCCTTTGACATTAAAGGAAACCTCTGGACATAGACCAGATAGACCTGTCGCAATCAAATACTCCACTTGGCTGACTGGGGAAGAGCTGGGTAGCACATAATCTCCTGCCTGCATGGTGTATCCAGTACAAAAATACCAAATCAGCCAAAGACACAATGAGATATATCACCATAATAATTTAACACAAGGAACATTTTGCATGTGTCCATCAGAGCAGAGGTTATGCTGGGGTTATGCCTCGGTCTTGCATGGAAGAGGAGAGAATTTAGTGCAGAATGGGGCCCAAGGCATCCTTCATTAAGCATTAAGTGAGTCTCATTCATCATGCTGGGACTCAGAATTAGCCAGAGAGGAAGCCATATGACCTGGCCAACCATCATCACTTCTCAATGTTGTAGACACAGGTCTGAATTGAAGACATAGAGCTTGCAAATTCATCTTAAAGCAGGATGTTCAGGCTTCCTCTGGAAAAACAGCCTCTACTTTTTTCTTTCATATAAGAGGGTTTAGGCTCCTTTTGTGTTATAACTTGTTGATTAGAGCATTCACGAGGAAACAGGTGATGCATGCTGAAGTCTTAACCAAAGGAATTCAGATTTGTCTGTACAGCACAGTGTGCTCTATTCATTTTGTCAAAAGCTGCTTTGCAGAGCACCACTCTACTTTATCTTTCTCCTGTTCTCAGCCTACCCGGTACCACCTAATTTTCAGGAACCATGCTCCTCTGATGCCCTCTCCAGGCATGCTTCTGTGCACCTGCAATTGCACCTGCTCTCGCAGTCACAACCTCCTCTGTGTTCTCCTTCTGGGTATCTCCCACCAGGAGAAAACTACTATGATTTTCAAGCCCAGAAGGAATTGTTGGGTTTTTAGTTCTGTTTTATTTTGATCCAATGCCAACTGTCCTCTTTTTCTTTTAGAGTTGTAGACAACAACTCTAACTCATCAGAAGAGAAAGAAATTGGGCAATTCCTCTCATTTCAGAAAGATTCTGTACTTTCCCACCACACATGCTCCCTTTCCTAGAGGTAAATGCAGTCACTGCAGCCTGGGTACATAGAGCACTAAGGGCTAGCCAGATCAGCACTGCAGTGAGGAAAAAATAAGGCCTGCCTGAAGGAAGAGAAGCTCAGCTTTGAGAAACCAGAAAAGCAGTCCTTAACATTACTGCCTCTGAAGAGAGCATTGACTGAATGGTCTGGCCAACATTTTTTTGTGTGGTTCATCATTAGATTAATTTTCAAGGTCAAAATAAGAGTATTGCCAAGAGAGATTAAGATACTTGGATAATTAGGGTTTGCTTTCTTATTTCCTTCCATCACCATAGCCACAATAGATGCAGATCAGGTGCAGATGCCATGAAATTTTCTTTGGTGGGTTTGGGTTTTTTGAGTAGAACCTGTACTTGCCAACTCTGACACTCCTGGCTGCAAATTTTCACTTCTGTGAGTCATTTTCCTCCCCTTTCTCATTTTGTTGCTGACTGCTTGTGGATTCAAAAGGAATTGGGTCATTTACTGGCAGTTTCTGAATCTACTGAGTTTCCTAGCACTTGCAAATCCCAGAGAAGTGGTCATGTGCTGCACAAACCTTCTTAACCTCTCACATTCATGCTGAGTGCACTGAGTTTGCTGAGCATACAGAGATACATTTCAAAGTGACAACAGAGGAAATCAAGTGCGTCCTGGATATACATGAATTCTTTATCTCTAAAACTGTGTATAAATCCTGAGTAGTTTGATGGACCCAGTGCACGAGTTTACCAGTTTTTTGTTTCACACAGCATCTATAGATTCACAAGAATCTATAACAATCTACCAAAGAGAAAACTCTTTGCCTTTCTAATCCCATTTTAGGATATCAAATCTGACATCAATTTCACCTTCTGTCCTACTTTGCTTCATGCCTAAAAGAGCTTTTCCTGCAATGTCTAGCATATTCATCACCTCCCTTAGATAAATAACTTAGTAGTGGCTCTATTAATTCCCTTCATAATCCATCTTTTCACTGCTTTGACCAGTTTTCCTCTTGGTGCCCTAGAAATAGGCCTGCCAATACTAGATTTCTACATGTTCATTTTGCAAAGTTTCTAAGTGCTGCTAAAATGACTGGGACAGGGTATCCTGCAGGGTATCATGCTCAGAGGATTAATGGCGTCTTGTCTCTTCAAACAACAGCAGCAGGAGTATTCAAGCAGGGAGCACGTGACTTTTCAGGAGGGAAAGCCAGTCCGCAAGAGCAAGAAGCTACTGGCCTGCCCAAGAGGCATGGAGAGAGGGGGCAGGAGTCTCTGCAGGAGCAGGCAGCCATAGGAACCAGACTCAGCCTATCTGCCAAGTCTACCACTTTTAACATTTGAAATGTTGGCAGGTATGAAGCCAGAGCAAGGTTTCAAGAGCACTTGTAACACCCTGGACTTCTCTCACACCTCCAATGTTCACTGACAGCTCTCATTAAATTAATCCCTATAAAGCAGTGGGGATTTGAACAATTTTGCCACTCTCTCAAAAGGTGTTACACCACTACTTCACCACCATTAAGAAGACTGGCCACCTAGTCTCTTGTCCCAGAAAAAAACAAGTATTTGAAAAAAATCCCATCAACAGAATTCTAGGAAAAACAGAGTTGCCCAGGGAAGTCTAACCAACAGCTAACTCTCATGGACTCAGAATAAACAGGGACCTACAAGAAGCCATCATAAAATTAACAGTTTCATGGAAACTGAGGGAGACATTCTTATAAAATTTAAAACAGTTGCAGCCATGGGATATATCAATTTCTTTAGAAGGAAAGTTTTCCACACAATGATTTAAAGCTTTGTAGTTGAATTTTGGTTTTTAAGTTTCTCACAGGTGATGTTTGTATGTGCTGTCATTCGGACTGGGCCCTTAGGCTGTCAGTGAACACATTGCCTTGGTTAAACCATTTCTGCCTCTGGACGGAAATAAAAATTTATTCACCACTGTTTGCAAGCTAAAAACATTTAGACTCTGCCTTAACTCCAAAAATTACTTCATAAAAGTATTTTCTGCCAAGAGATCATGAGGTAAAATTAATGACATTAAATTCTTTGCCTGTCTTCTCCTTTTGCCTCTATAATGCCAAAATGTCCTTCTCTATAACATGCATCATCAGAAAAACAGCTAGAAATAAACTTGTGAAAGTCCTGTTGTGATAAGATGATGAGACACAAGGGATTCTGGAGAGCATGACGCGTCTGCAGTGATGGCAGAAAGATCTTATATTCACCTTGCCAGCATTTTTTTCTGGAATAACTGACCCCTTTATTTTACACAGTAAAACTCAGTCACATCTGAGAAGTCTTATTAGCCATGAGGAACTAATCAAAAATAACGTGAAAGTGTAATATTCTCTGTCCAAGGATATGACCCCCTCAGACAAGTTATCATGGAACATAGAACGTGGACAACTCACCAAATAAACTTCTGTGCTTCTGACCCCTGGAAAGCCAGACATAATAGAGAACATATGCAATCACTTCTCGTTGATACCAAAGACAATTTTCATAACTAATCAAAGAGCAAAAGTTTCATTTTCAAATATGCGTTTTACTGTAGACTATGTCCTATTTAAAGATTTAGAAACCTTGCTTAGGGGCCTTTTTAGGTATTTTGTTTAGGTGTGGTGCTTAGCACAGGACCTCACACGCAGATATCTTAGCCTTTAGCTGTTATCTGATCTACACCCAGAATTTGGATTCACCATCTAAAGAGAGAAAAACCACTTAACTTCACTGATTTCACAGCTCAGAGCAGAACTTTTACCCATTGTCAGCTTCTCAAAAGTTTTCTGTTCAAGAAATAACAAAAGTCGAATCTTTCTTCCTCAGTAAAGGAGAAATATTGTCATTTAAGGGTATTTTTAATTTTTAGAAGATCTGAAGATCTCAGGTTTAAAAAAACCCCTTAACTGAATTAACCTGCTTAGACTATGGTTAAGCTGTAACTGGATTTTGAGGGCTAGATTTTAAATGTTTCATGCAGTCCAGGCAGCATATAAAGATTCTTTGCTGACTATAAAAGTCAGGTTGGAGAATTTTCATTAGATTTTTGCATTTTACTTTTGACCCAACACAAAGGAAGACCAAACCTATTTCTCACTTGGGGCAAAACCCGTTAAAACAATCTCAGCCAAATCACTGCAATTAGAGGTAGAATATAACCCACAATTTCAAAATCCATAACCCATGGATTATATGAAATATAAAGTAAGTTTAATAATTGTCAGTTATTAGCCTGAAGCTTCTTAAAGTGGCTATGATCCTAAATGAAAGTCTTCTGTTTCATTTTCATTTGACCCTTGTAGATGTTGCATGGAGGAGTAATCACCGAAACATTTAATGGACATTAATCATGTTAATATTGATTCTTGTGGAGCTAGAAGAATGTCAAAAATTTGGTAATTTTTTATCTCTGGAAACCAAGCAATGATGAAATCTTCAGTGGTTTAAGTGCAAAAGCACATTTGAAATGTAAAGAGGCAAAAGCATCTGTGTTGAAATAAGCATAAGCAAACCCAAGGAGATCAATCGACATTTATGTGAGCAATATTTCAGATCACAAGCCTGGACTGTTTAACTCTTAGTCACCCATTCATTTGCATTTTTATATCAAAAACTAATTGAGATAAGTCCCTTTAACTATGTATTTAATTTAAATTATGTGTTTAATTTAAATGTCTGAATCTAACAAAATGTCTGAAAAAAATAAGGAAAAAATCCATTCTCTATCCTACATGGATGATGGCTTTCTGCTCAGTCTAAAATCACAGGCAGCAGTCTGAGGGGGCCTTCTCATCTTTTAGACAGCCCTGCTGCTGAACACGACTATTATTTTATTTTTTTTATTTGGAAATTATCACCAGGATGGAAAACCATCTATTCTCCACTTGTTTTGCAGTGCGATTACAAATTTCAGCTATGTGCACCTTATCAACCTCAACATTACTACAATTGGGAGTGAAAAACCCATCAAAGCTTTTTAGGTTGTCAAAGTGACAACTGGAGGGAAAGATCGTTGTTGCAAAATGGAATTGGGCTGGGGTTTTAGTAGTCACCTGATACAGAGCAACTCCTTCTCTCAAACTGTCCTGAAGACACCTGTGCTTTCCTGCACTGGGGAATTTACAAAGCATACAGGGCGGGAAAATTGGCTGAGGCAGGAAGCACTTTCTCCTAACAAATTTACCATTGTATTAAAGATGCTTCTGCCAACCCCATATCAAAAAGATTTTTAATTTTTTTTTTTTATTGTTGGCACCCTCAGAACAATCAGTGCAATCACAATTACTTTGACAGGCGTGTTGGAATTGGAGTAGGCAGAAAATGGCCTTAATGTGAATCTTTTACAAAGCAGCTGTTAGAGTGTAGTAACAAGACTCTGAATAAATGGCAGCTACATAACTTCCCCTAATCAGATTGGAGCAATCAGCTTGAAAAATTTTCCCATATGTTGAAGAGTGGAGCTTAGGCCTAGGGTTATGGCAGGGACACAGGCCATGGTAAGGTTACAAAGTCTGGCTACAATTAAACACTCACTGCAGAAATTGTGATGATGCTTCGGGGAGCTATTGCACTTTAGCCATTTGTAATTGCACGTTCGGAAATTACTCACTCTAAAATTACTCGGGGCCCAGTTACACAGTTGACAAACATATGTTCTCAGAGAGAGGGAAAAACATTATCCTTCCAATGGGCACCATTTATAGATTTTTTTAGCATTATTAATGAAATGTAACTTTGCAAGATTGTTTACTAATAACTGTATGTGATTTTGGGGGAGTTCTATTTATCATTAATTGAATTATAGGACACATTTCTGCCTAGCAGGGGCAAATGTTTTTAATGCTCTGGTTGAACACCTTGCTGAGTAACCCAGTTAGTCATTTCTCCTTAGCGGAGGTATTTCCTAGTTCTTTACAGATGCAGCACAATTCTGTGGGTCACGTTATCCATGGCAGGATACGTGGGCTGGCACCTGATCTGTGTATCAGTGCTGCCACTTCAGATATATTTTAGGGCCGATAAAGTGTGAAAGTTATGTAGAAAATTAGCATTAGCACAAGCTTTGTAATTATACAGCTTTTTTATAAATTTAATGAAGAAAGACAAGGCCTTCAGGGTGTCTCTTTCTACTGGTAGTTAATACAAGGAAATTTTCCATTATTTTCCAAAGCCTATCCTTCCTGCATTTCCCAAGCCTGGGAAACAGACAGTGAGCCCAATGTACTTTGCAGTTCTAGAGAACAAGATGTACTGGTGACTGACAGCACTAATGACCTTTCCCATTTATTGGATTTGAAAGGATAAGTGTAGGGCGCCAGGTATGTTCATGTGTACAAAGGGGGATGATCAGCAAACCAACATGAGAAGGTAAGCATCATTTCAGAAAATGCAATCCACACACTTTTCAAATGCACACACAGTTTCAGCAAGATAGAGAGGTATAGTGCTTGGTATGCTGTTTGGAGCCTTCATTTGGTACAGTAAGACCTCTAGCAGTTTCCAAACAATTTTTTGTATAAAGAATCAAGCACGATACTCTGTATCTGATGGGAAGCTCCAAAAATGAGAGAATCTTTCCAGTGCTGTGGGCCATTGTTAAGATCTGCAGTGTTGTCTAATGACAGAAACTGAATACAAAAGAATACAAATGAACAGCTACAGCATTTGCTTAAACAGAGTAGATATGATTCCCCATGTTTTTGTTTGTTTTAGCTTCCAATTGGAAGTGCAAAGTTATGTAACTCAGGGAAGAATTTGGAAAACATTGCTTTCCTGTAGGTGAATAAAGTTAAACAAGTGGTCTTCCTCATCTCCACAAATAGTTAGGAAACAGAATTTGTTTCTTTGAGAAAGTGGCTTAGACCTGCTCTTCTGAATGGACATGGTTTGCCATCGGAACACACTGGGGCCTGGCATAAGACCTCAGAAGGTGTGCACTTCTCCATGAGCAGAGGGACTCCTTGTGAGTATCTGTTTCTCACTTGCTCCATGTGTAAAATATGTTTCTCTCACACTCACAAGTGTTCTTCCAATTGGCATGAACTAATGTAGGATCCTGCTTTAGGATTTAGGATGTTTCAGCCCACCTCTTTCTGTTTTGCAGAAAATAGAGTTAAATCTTAAATTCTATAAATGTGAATTTGTTAGATTAGTTAGGCCAAATGTTTTGGTTTGACTATTTCTTCACAAGAATTTTTAAAAATAATTGAAAAGCCTCTTATTCAAAAAGAAGTTTTATCCTGTTTTTATTTTCTCACATGGGACTTTATTCTTTTCTTCTTCTCAGTCTATGGGCTGAGACACAGTAGGTGGGCAGGATGCCATTAAAAAGTCCTTGTATTAACAAAGTAGTGATACTGATTGCTACACTTTTTATTAAAGACTGGAGATACTAGCTTTGGATTTCAGTTTCATTTGGAAGTACATGTTGTGTAACAAAATTGTTCATGCTGTTTTCTGTAGAAATAGCATTAAAGGGCACTGCAATTATCCTTTCATAAATGCATAACAAGTTAATGTGATTTTTTCTTTTGGGAAAAATTAAGAAAATTCCTACTAAGATTATACTTTTAATTTAGAATATTAATTTGGAAAACTATTGGGTTTGTTTCCTTTTCAATCTTTCTTTCCTCTTACTATTGTGAAAAAGATACAAAATAAAAATTATTCAGATTCTGCCAGAGTATCTTAAATCTCTGTTTGGTGAGAAAATTAAGACAAAAAGGATATTTTTATCTTTCAGCTGTGCTTATTTAATTTTCACATTATTCGGATGCTAACAAAAGAAAAGGGGTGACATAAATAGTGAAAACTTCAGTGTAGACAGCTTTCTGGCTCGGAAGCCATTTCCAGGACACAATGAGCACACAAAGCACTGTTGATGGCTTCTGGAGCCAGGCAGCTGTCTACACTATGGCTCACTCTCCTGTTAATACCAGGCTAGTGGAATCAGTGCCTCTTCAGATTTTAATCAAACTACCTGAAGTGCTGCTGAATACTGTGTGAATTGGGAGACAGAAGGACTCAAATTGTTTTCAGCACTGTTCAGATGCAGTCATTGTTGACACCACTCATCAGCCATGAGTACTTTTCCTAGGGTACGTGGGGCCATAATGTCCTCACAGCTTGAAAATCATTCGTTCTCACAACACCCACACATTCTTCTTCATGTGGTATGTTTTCTTGGGGAGAGAAAAAAAACTAGACGCAGTCCAAATAAAACAATTCTTGCCTTTAAAAAAACATGGCTATTCACAGAGGTTATAGAAGTGTACTCATTTGTAAATTGGTTATAAAGACTTGAAAACTTAAAGAGAAAGCCACAGCCTGTGGTTGTTAGATATATGGATTTCTCTCTCCCACCTAGAGAAAAAAAAAAAACATTTATTTTCAGCTTAAAAATTGTTTTGGGAACTAAGCTGTAATTGTGCATATTCATTGAAAGAGAGTGGAAGAAGAGTGGTATAGTAGCCTGTCACCTGAGAGCCCTAAATGTAAATGAGACTCTTAGAAAGAAAGCATAGCTATCTGTCCTACTATCCATCACTGAGGTGTTAAGGTTAAAATGTATCCCCCTTGGTACCATGTCTAGTATTTGTGTAATGTGAGGAAAGCGCAGAGCTAGACCATAACCCGATTCTCCGGTACTTACCAACACAAAGCTTTTCAACACCTTGGATATGTGCCAGCAGTAGAAAACGAGACTATTTCTAGCTGAGCAAGACATATTGAGCGACATAAGCAGAGCCACACATGCATGGGCTGTTCTTGTCTTGGGATCACTCCTCCTTCAGAACTACTTTACCCTTTGGTTTTGTCCAGCCACTAAGTTCTCTGACCAGCTGCCAAGGACCTCCCAGCATCTCCACCTACAATCTCCCAGGGTCCTTCATCTGACCCCTCTGGCACACCCCTCGGAGAGGAGGTAGAGCTGCCACCTACCTAGCTTATGGATCTCACAGAGCGCCCAGTCACAGCGCACATCAGTAACTCTGAAGATATACTTGGCAGCCATGTCATTTCAGGGAGTCCTGAAGACTGGAAGGTCAAAACTGAATTTTAGGCAAGTCTACAGATGCATGGTAGTGGCTTCTGTGTGCACAGGCATGAAGACCACGCAAGTTTAATGTAACACTCCAGTAATGACTTGAAAACTTCATAGCAAAAAGGAAGGAAGGAAGGNGAAAGAAAGAAAGAAAGAAAGAAAGAAAGAAAGAAAGAAAGAAAGAAAGAAAGAAAGAAAGAAAGAAAGAAAGAAAGAAAGAAAGAAAGAAAGAAAGAAAGAAAGAAAGAAAGAAAGAAAGAAAGAAAGAAAGAAAGAAAGAAAGAAAGAAAGAAAGAAAGAAAGAAAGAAAGAAAGAAAGAAAGAAAGAAAGAAAGAAAGAAAGAAAGAAAGAAAGAAAGAAAGAAAGAAAGAAAGGAAGGAAGGAAAGAAAGAACAGAAAGGAGGAATTTCTGACTGAGTTAATAGTGAGAAAATTTACAGTTGCTTAAGATTCCACACTTTTAACTTCAGTGCTGCTGAATGTGTTAAAACTAGTGGGAGTCACAGCCACAGTTTTCATTAAACTTATTGGAAAAGCAAAGCAAAATGGTGGTAAAAATAGTTACATTCATAGACGTCTTGTCTACCCTGTGGCTCCCGCCAGTGGGAATTTTTTTCTTATTTGCAGACTTCCGCAAATCAAATCAGGACTATAGCATTGACATGAGGTATTTTACAACCATGTTAGAAGGGCCAACCACTTCTTAGAATGGTATGTTTCTAGAGTTTAGACAAGGCTTAAGGAATTGAACTAGCAAAGAAAATGAATCCCTGGTTGATCATAACACTTCTGAAATGGTTCCGAAGAGTTTTGTCTGGTCTACCTTGCTTTTATTTCCAGCTTGGAACCTCTGGAATTTCCAACAATGGAACCTCTGACTGCAAGAGATTCATCCATTTTTCTGTGTGTGATCTAACTTAACCTGACTCAGTTGAGAGTTTTATGTGACTGAAGCCTGCAGGAACATGGTTTACCCTTACAATAGTGTCAGTTTCTACAGCCATTACATTTAAAATTTAGAAAGATTAAAAATACATAGATATCTTAGTTTTCATCCATAGGTCCTGGCATTCTGGGAAGATCTTGACAATTAAACATACAAAAAGTTGCACTGACTATAGGCCACTGGAAGGCCCATGATTAGTGAAAACAAAATGGTGAAACAAAATACTTCCCTCAACTTTCACAGACACCTAAATTTCTTTAAGGAAAATGTGAAGCTGTATTTGTCTAATTACCACTTACACAGAGGCAAAATGCTATTCAGCTTTTCAGATGAAAATAAGAACTTCATGTCCAGCACATAAAACATTTATTCTATTTTATTCCAATTGTTCTAATTTCTAAGAAACAGAACTTGAAACTTTTACAACAATAGGAAAGGATGTTGAGTAGAGATTTTCCCACTAAGTTGTTCAGAGTCTTTAATAAGTTAGTGTATCTTGTCTGCTTATATAATGTACTGAACTATATTTCCCCTGGTGTCCTCTTCAAATGTCAGGTTAGTTCTGGGTTGTGTAACTACAGGAAAGAAAGGATTAAGAAGTAAAATCAGTCCACAAAAGAAAGCTAGTTACATCTACTTGCACGTGAAGTTCGTCTGCTTCAAGTACTAGAAATACCATCGTATCTCAGCTAAGACCTAAGACCTGTTTGGATTGCCCCCACCAAGGCAAAGAGCTCTTGCTCCTTTCACAAGAAGATGGTTTCTCAGTGGACTTTTACTTAGATTCTCCTCTTCTCTTGTTGGTTTTGGTTTGTTGTGGGATTTTTTGGTTTGTTGTTTTTTTGGGGTTTTTTTTGTTTGTTTCTTATAAGAAAAACAACCTGAATCAATCTTACTAAGAATTTAATGAAGATGAATGATGCAGGCAAGTCTTGTAACATGAACTATCATCTTGGCACTAAGAGTGGAAAGGATGTTTGTGGGCAGTGTTAGAAGCTGCAGCAGAGTTTTTGGTATCCTCACACTATGCATACATTCCTCACAGGCGTCTCCCTGTCATCCTTCTTCCATTCATAGGGCTCTTCCAAGCTGGGACAATTATCAGGCTCCAGACCTCTGTCCTGCGTGGGAAGAATAAGATATTTACCTCTGCCTCTGTCTCTGGGTAGTCCTTGGTGAAGGTGAAGTGACAGTACCTCAGGTGAGCTCAGAGTAGAAAGGTGCAGTCTTCTCAGTGGTGGAAACCTGTGAGCTCCACCATCAGTAGGGTAGCACACATTAATATAAGCTGGCAATGAAGCCTCAACAGTACTCTGTCATTCTGTGCTGTCCACCACATAGACTGCCACTTTGTTCACACCTCCTCTCAGAACAAAACTCATTTGCCAGTTGAATACATACTATTTTTCCCCTTTAAAATCCTAGTTTCTCTTCTCACTTCAGAGCAGTAATAACTTCAAAGGATTTACACAAGAGACACCAATGATAGGCTCTGGTTGAAGCTGCTGACTTCAGCAAAGACACTGAAGGTCTTAGGGCTTAAGTTCTCTGTGCTAATACATTAATGATAATTCAATATTTACAACGTGAAAGCATATGCTGCTTTTTTTTTTCTTTCTTTTTTAAGGTAGACAACACATATTGTGCACCAAAGGCTAATATCAAAATATTTCAAGGTTGATTGCAGCTATGTGTTATCAATGTAACTCTGTAAATCTAAGGGGTTTTATGTAATATTTTATCACCAGTAGCAGAAAGGGCCAAATTCTACTTCTTTTGTGGCTTGTTTTTTTTGTCTTAAAGTTAGCAAAACATACTGGCAAAAATCAAAGGGTTGTTAGTAGGCAAAACAGTTCCTTTTTAAAATGTGTGCTTGCTGAAATGTTTGAGCTACCCGAGCACTCCTGAAAAACATGCTCTGAGAATCCTTGCAGTGGGAGCACTCCCTGCCCTCCCACAGAGGCAGTGTGACAGAGAGCCAGCCTTCCACTACATCGTTCTCAGCTGCAGTGCAGTAGCTGTAAAGGAAAAAATTTATTTCCTGTCCCTTTAGTTGACAGACTTTCAGTCACAGCTGCCAGCAATAACTGGAAGTGTTATGGCAATTTCAGACATAGCCCCACAGTCACAGTGAGTATCAGTTGGCACAAACTCACATAGTCACCTATCATCACCCCTTAGTCCCCTTCTTTGTGATAATAAGTTAAGATTTGACAAGTGAGGAAGAAGACTCCAGAACTAACAGACCTGGAGATGGTTTTTCTCTATTACCATTTATCCAAGTGACTTTGCCTAACCATAGGCACTGCACTGAGGTACCTAGAGGCATCAGGGGAGAGGCTACCTGAGACTGTACATTTCTACAAAAGCGTAGTTGCAGTACTATCTTAGGTGTCTCAGTTAAACATCTAAAATAGGCGAAAAAAATTCAGACTTCAGTGGGCATAAACAAATCTCCCTCACTCACTATTTTTTGCTAATACTTAAAATATGGGGAATAAAACTTCATCTCATCGGGGAATTGTATGTATGCCTACAAGAAGAATGATGACATGCTTAGGCACTGCAGTATTTGATACTACAGGAGCACAATTAGGTGGGTACTTACCTTTACTTAGCTGTGTTTTCATCAGCAGCAAAGCAGAAGAAAATTATTAGTTCCCTCTTTTTTCAGAATCTATGTTTTAATTCAGGCTTGTACTTTTTTTTTCAAACAGCAAGCTTTTTTCGCTTTTCTCTCAAAGCTTCCTTAAGACAATAGGAGCGCCACAGATCACACTGGACAGAATTGAAATTGAGGTCTCTGAGATGCTGCAAACAACATTTAAACTTTGATCATCAGCTTGTCCAATTTCTGTTATTCTTTATTTCACAGTAGGTGAAAGGAAAGTAGCCTAAAAAAGCGCTTTGTGTAAAATATTTCACAAAATCCCACGTACAATTAAATGATGAATTTTCCTATGTTGACTCTGTTCTGGACTAGACAATGACTGTTTTGCAAATGGACATTTCCAGTATTTGGGATGAAGAGTGCTCCTTGCAAAAAGCTTATGTTAGAGTTCTTGCAAAAGGCTTATGTTTGGGAGCTAATTGCTAGTCGTAGGTTAATAATTCATGAAAAAATCATATTTGCTCAATACACCTATCCATTCATGGATTTTTTTTTCTGTACAAACTGATTTTGTCAAATATATTCATTATTTAAAAGAACATTCATTATTTTTCAAGTTCTTGGACAGCCTGTAGATTATACGCTGTTCACTTCTAGCTAATTCGCAATATATTTTGAGGTGTGAATTTGGGGTTATGTGATATACATTCCTGTGTCCTGGCTAGATGAGAATCAGCTTATTTAAGCCAATACTTACAATTCACATTTTCTCTCCCCTTCTGTAAATATTCTGTAGTCTGTCTGTCTATATATTTGCTATATAACCACTAAAAAACAACTGCGAAAAGGCATAAATTTAATTGAACCTTCCCCAGCACCAAAGACTGCAATTTTTTTGTTTACTGCAGAACTGACCTCAGGATCATAACATTAAAGCTTCAAAAAGAAAGGGGTTAGCACCTAGTTCATACAAATCAGAGGGTGAACAGCAAATGCTGTCTTCATCTGACTATGAATTTCACTACAGAGAGGAAAAAGAAGCAGAAAACTTTTTTATTTTCACTTGCATTTTTTTGTGGTTTTGTCAAGATTTACTTCAAGCTCTGGCAAAATGAATAATAATCCTACTTCACCCTTGTACAATTTGATATATAACTTCAAAATATTGGCCCTGGTCTCTTAAAAAGTATGAAGGAAATAATTTTCCAATACAGACACTCGATATTCATGTAACAATCTAAAATCCAAGATTCTGACTAGGAATCTAAAAGTGCATATCCAAGGTTTCCATAGGATAGAGGTCTTAAAACTGTGTATAACACTAAAATTTTAAAGAATCTTCAATTACTTACATATCAATATTGAGGAATGCACCAATGAGCTTTTCTGAAATTGGAATCAACTTTGAGACACTCACAAATTGAGTAAGATTTTACCTGGGGAAATTTTACTGACATGATGATGTCATCTTTTCATTAAAGAAATTACCTATGTCATTAGAAAAATACATGCTTTTGTGTTGAGCATATTTCTGATTTTATCTATACAAAACAAACCTGCTTTTTGCTCACTTAAAGAGAACTGACAATTCTTCTTCTTGGCTCATTTATGTACCATGAATCATATCCTATTTGCTATACAAAGTTACAGTTCAGGGAAGGGGCAGACAGCAAGACAAGAAGAGTAGGAAATGATCCAAATAATCATTAGTTAGTCCCTGGGTGGAAAAATCAGAAATGCAAAAAGGATCAGTTGCATAAGCTAAGAATTGTAGACCACATAGTGCCAGAAAACTTCTGGTGTTTCATGAAAAGCTAGCAGACTCTGTGGATGTAGAGCTATCAGCACTTATGATTATGTTCTGTGCAAGCAGTGAACCACCTACAATTTTACGGAAAAATAGTAATGGCAAGCAAGTACATTTATCATATAGCTCAGCTGTATTTGTCTGTAAATCACGCTTTTCTGGAGGAAAGGATATAAGGACCTCCTCCAAGTGCTGTTATCCCACAAGAGCTTAGAACACAAAAAAAGGAAGTCATCCTCACCTTCAAGGATGTGTTCACAGAATCACAGAATATGCTGAGCTGGAAGGGAAATACAAGGATCATGGTGTAAAACTCCTGGATCTGCACAGGACCATCCCCAAGTCACACCATGTGCCCAAGAGTATTGTCCGAATACTTACTGAACTCTGCCAGGCTTGGTGCTATGATCACTTCCCTGGGGAACCCATTCCAGTGCCAAATGCTGTCTGGATGAAGAACTTATTTGTAATATCCAATCTAAACCTCCCCTGAAACAACTTCAGGTCTTTTCTTCAGGCCCTGTCACTGGTCACCACAGACAAGAAATTAGTGTCCGCACCTCCTCTTCCCCTCAAGAGGAAGTTGCAGACTGCAATGAGGTCTCTCCTCAGTCTCCTCTTTTCCAGGCTGAACACACCAAGTGACCTCAGCCGGTCCTCATATGGCTTCCCCTCAAGGCCCTTTGCCATCTTCATTGTCTTCTTTGGACTCTCTTTAATAGCTTAATATCTTTCTTAGACCATGTGACCAAAACTGCACACAATATTCAAGGTGAGGCCGCCCCAGTGCAGAGCAGAGCGGGACAATCCCCTCCCTTGCCCAGCTGGTGATGCTTTACCTGATGCCCCCCAGGACAGGGTTGGCCCTCCTGGCTGCCAGGGCACTGCTGACTCCTATTCAACTTGCCATCAACCAGGACCCCCAGGTCCCTTTCTGTGGCACTGCTTTCCAGCATCTCATTCCCCAGTCTGTATGAACACTCTGGGTTGCCCCATTCCAGGTGCAGAATCTGGCACTTTGCCTTGTTGAACTTCACATGGCTGGTGATTGCCCAGTCCTCTAATTTGCCAAGGTCTCTCTGCAGGGCCTCCCTGTCTTCGAGGGAGTCAACAACTCCTCCCAGTTTTGTGTCATCTGCAAACTTGCTTAGTATCCCTTCCAGGCGTGCATGCAAGTAACTCATGAAGATGTTGAAGAGCACAGGGCCCAAGATGGAGCTCTGTGGAACCCCACTAGTGACAGGTCACCAGTCTGATGTCACCCCATTCACTATTGCCCTCTGTGCTCGACCCATGAGTCAATTACACATCCACCACATGATATGTTTATCCAGCTGTGGGCTGGGCATTTTGTCCAGAAGGATCCTGTGAGAGACAGCATTGACAACTTTACTGTAATTCAAAAAGATTACATCACCTGGCTTTCTTAGATCAACTAGGAGGATTACCTTGTCATAAAAGGAAAGCAGGTGTATTAACAAGACTTTCCTCTCCAGAAGCCATCTTGGCTGTGACCAATGACAACATTATCTTTCAGTTGCTTTTCAATCCCTCCCAGAAAAATCTTCTCCATAACTTTACCAGACACTGAAGTAAGACTGACAGGCCTGTAGTTTCCAGTTCTTGCCCTTCTGAATTGCAGGCAATATCCGTAAGAAAGGCCATGGCTAAAAATTCTTTGACACTCTTTTCAGTGCATATTACTGTCAAACATTAAAGTTAACAAAATATATTGATGGCAGCGATCTGTCACAACTATTACAACAACATAAAGTCATTGCATGTTAAATTTCATTGTAGTGGTTAAATGTGAATTAAACACTCAGCTGAAAGGTGAAGGCCATCCAGGTCTTTGAAAAAGGTTAGCTTCTTAAATCTAACAAACACTATAAAGTTTATCAAAATTATGGAAATTATGTGAGAAGAGAAATGTATACAAGGAATGTAAATGAAAATTCAATTTTTCACAAACAGTTCATTAGGGCCATAAAAGAATAGGAAATGTATTCATTGAGTCTTAAGATTAAGCCTTCTGGATAGGAATGCAATATGTTGGAGGTCACAGCTAAATTTTAAGCTCGATAAGCCGAAGAAGTGTTCAGAAAAGAAATCTATGCATTATTCAGTAAAGAAAACTGCAGACGCCCACCCTGTGCAGAAATAATCAAATAGTAGATGGAGAATTTGTGATTTTAGTGTATTATAAAAAGACAAAAAGTCAAATTTTTGAAATAAACTCTCAATGAATTTGTGTGAGTGTTAAGAAAGTTCCTTACTACTTAAGTAATCAGATTCTAAAGCAGTTCCCTAGATGGAAGAATGAGATAAAAAATAACCTTCTGTTACTCATTTAACCTATCTCAGTTGACTCAATAGTTACATGGAGATAGCAATATTAACTTAACTCATCAGAATATCATGTGGTTTAATTATGTAGATCTTTTAATACAATTTGATCAAGAATATTTCAAAGTATTCTGACCTATTATAAGATTTGACCTATTACAACTCCTTGTCTTAGTGGCTTTTTAAGTTTCCTCTAAAACATAGGTTATTTCTTATTGTAGTTTTTTACTTGCTGCACCTTTTCCCTTCATTACAAAGACCCAGAGATTTCAGTTTCTTTATTGTATGCTATAATTTGTCTGAGCCACTGGGTCTGCTTTTGACATCTTTTCCACTTCGGAGTGATCTCTCAACTAAACGATAAACAGGGCTTTAAATCTGAATGTATGAATTAGCCACAGGGATTTTAAATAGACTTTTTGACCTACGACTGTAAAATTCTATGTATTGTTATACACCTCTCTGTGGGACCGTTTGATCACTTTATTATTTATAGATTAAAGAACATTGTTGCTAATTAATACTGTTCTAATTGTTGGCAGTGTATACGTGCTTGCTTTGATGTTTTTTTGATCCTGTATTTTGGGGATTTCACTTACTACTTTTTTTGGATGATATGGGATTTTGGAACCTGCATTTTCAAGCCCTTGTTTCATTTTCTTATTACTGAGGTCTCCTCTTTTCTAACTTCTTTGCTTCTCATCATGCAACTCCTTTTTCTTTTTAATCGAGTCTTATGAAATGGGGCAGCCCCAATTAATTCCTCAACACTACACAAGTAGATTCATTTTTCATTGTCTTTTGAAAAAATGTATTAGTACAAAGGTTAATATTTAGTTACCTATATCACATTAGCCTTGTATTGTAGCTTGTTAAAAGGAATGCAGTTAATGCAATACAGTGATTTCAGGCTAATCATTAAGGGCAAGCTAGCAGTCTGGTAACATTTAAGTTGATTCCTCTGATGAAGTAGTTCTCCCGCAATCTCTTGGATGCACACTTCTTATATTCTCAGTGAATAGAGGCACAAAATGGGAATTTCTCTCTGACTCTTTGCCAGATGAGCATTTGAGTACTTAAGGTCAGACTGCATGATTAAATCAGTTCCTACTGACCTTAAAATTCCAGGTTTTGAATGCCTTGAATAGAAATCTTTGAATTTAGCATATTACTAAGTTGTAAAGTTACTAAGATGTATAGTTATTACACAGACCTTTGCATGACTACTTACAGCTATTAAGTACTGTGTTTCACTAATTCAGTATGAACAACACAAGTTAATTGAAATGTTGTTGGTGGTTTTGTTCCTTCCTTTTTTTCTTTTCTTTAATAGTCAGCAGAAATTTAAGTTTTCAACAGAGAAAACCCTCTTAATTCTGGTTTCATGATAAAATTCTACACCTATCATCCAATACCAGAATTCATATTCATCACAAACACTCTTAATTTTTTGCATATAGACAGAATGTGATACCACATTTTTAAAAGTACAAAAATAATTGTACATACTGTTTCAAACAAGAATATTATAAGGCATTAGGCAGTCAACTACCGTTAAATTATAATTAGTTCCATTGTGAGTTTCAGCTTCAAAGAAACCTAAAACTTCTAAGAAAAAATTCAGCTGACTCTACCAAGCTTTGCCTATATGCTATGGCCTAGATCCACTAAAAGAATTAGGAGCCTAACAGCCATTGTAAACATCTAAGTCCAAAATGTAGATCTTCAAAGCCCCAGCTGAGCTGCTGCTTCACCCCAGGGGAAGATGGTTGTCTTCCCATGGCACCTAAGTTTCTGCTAATAATGTTCTCTAGATATGTAAGACCACATCCAGAAGGACAGGTAGGTCTCTCAATCAGGAATTAAGAAAAAAAATTATTTGTATGTGTGCCAAACTGTAACCCTGAAAAGCTCCATTAAGATACCACCTGACCTGGCAAGCACTGATCATGCTCTCTGAAAGTTTCTGTGGGAAGCATAAAACTTCTGTCTCTGCAAGTGTCCTGATGTGACTCAGTTTTGATCTTCATCTTGGCTCATGCTTATGTATAATCAGCACCCATAAACTTGCTTTTCACTAGTAAAATTTTCTGAGAATATGTCTTCTCTGCTAGCTAAGAGGTAGAAGGAATGACTCTGTGCATAGTCCATAAGGCTCTATTGTTAATACGATCCCTAAGCTCTGCTTGGGATGACTCCTAATACCTTTCCACCAACCAACACCTGAAGGTGGTTCTAGGGTCAGCCTGCACACTCTAAAACAGCAGTGTAGGCTGCACAAGGTCAAGATGAGAGTTGAGAGCTGAGGCAAAATGCTTACAGTGGCATCTTATGAGACTGCCTGTGCAGCACGCTGGGTTTCATGCAAAACATTTCAGAATCCTCTCTCATCTCACACTGTATACGGAGTTACGGGATCTATCTCAGACCTAGGGATCCCATAAAAGAGAAGAATCACAGAGTGTTAGGTGAAGGTCCATGCAACTACATTTGATTTGCCATTTGACAAAACAAATGTTCTGTATTCTCCCATCCTGTGAAACTCCACTCAGTTTCTACCAAGAGTAAAAATCAAGTCACAGACTATCTAAAAAACTTTAAAGAGTCCCTAACAGGCAAAATACATGTGGGTTTGACTTTTATTTCTTTTGCAAAGATCTGCAGATGATCTGCAGAAGCAGTGGAAGAGGTGAAAGATAGAGGAAAGATTTCAAACGTAAAGGGTGAAGTCTTAATCTCAGAGAATAAACTGTAGAAACTCCCCAGAAAGACCCAGAATTTCATTCCCATTTTCATAGACCTACCTCATTGATACCCAGCTTTCACCATGTCAGCTTGCTTACTATCTTCTCATTCTAGAAATCTGCACTCAACTTTTTTTTCTGGGAATTTTTGTGGGGTGCACCTACTCAGACTTAAATTGCTAGAATAGTTTTTAAAGTACTCCTCCATTTGATTTAGTCCATGAGGAAAACACAAAAGCTCTTAGTTTCTGTGGGAAGTGGAAGTGTAGAACACAGTAAAGAGAAGAGTCCCATGACAATGAACAGTATTAATGATTAATGTTTTTGCCTGCAAAAATTGTCTCTAATTTCCACTTATTTAAGTCTAGAAAGTCAGTTTAAATGAAATGCTTTCATTTTATTTTTGGTGTAGGAGAAAATGTCTTGCTTACCTTTAAGTAGGGAGCTCTGATTGCTGATTGTGCTCTAACAGAAATGGAATTTAACTTTTTTTCAATATTAGACATAACTTACTGACACCAGCAGTTCCTCTAAAAAATGGCAAAAGTTTGATCCTTTTCCCAGACGCCAGAGTTAATAAATGAAGGGACTCTGGCTGAACTCTGGTCCCATTGAAGCCTATAAGAAAACTGTTAGAGAGGTTAATAAGAGCAAAGCTATGCCAATGTTGAAGGCACTTGTAGATCTCCTATTACTTACACAATAGTCTCATTTAGTTGATTTTGCTTATAAAAACAGAAAATTATTTTAATATTTGAAACTTTAAAGAATAAAGTTTCCAGTTTCCAAGACAGTAAAAATCATACAGCACTGCTTCAACCCTTCTGCTTACATAAGGGTCCTCATATTATAGTCTTGTTATATTTTGGAGAATTCTCAAAATGGCTTAAATTAAAATCTTTCACATTTTAATTTTTTTAAGTAAAGAGGAATGCACAGACTTTTCTAGGCTAAACCTTGTAACTAATAAAACATCAAAGAAAGATGATGAAAGAGATACAAAGATAGTATATGTAAATGCTACCAAGTGATTGTAGGTTATAAGAGGAATTTAGTATAGCAAAGATTTGGAATTGCCAATTGAGATTTAAAAAAATGAACCACTAAAATCTTACCTCTAGATTCACTAAGGAGCTTTAACTATATACTTCCCTCTAGAATCCTCAGAAGTTGCCTAAATACACCTCTGCTTCGCTTTCTAAATTTAGGGCTGGTGTGTGCTCCCTGCATACGCTATGCCAAATGTGGCCCAATCTCGCCTCTATGGTGTGTTCCTTCCACTGATGGAACCCCAAAGAGCTGTCTCCAAAGACATGGGGCTCATGTTCAGCCAAGGTAGCCAGGTACCAAGAATTTCCATGTCTATGGAGATTCTCCACCTGCCCCTGAGCTCATGGGGAAAATCGGCAGAAATCTGCTGAGGGTAAACTGAGTAACTTTCAGCTCTTCTGTGTGATTGCACTGATCCAAGTCCTCCACTATTAGGCAGTCATCAATCATTTTTCCACCTCACTTACGGCCAAATTCCACTCTCAGATGTGCTTTCACAAATCCCGTTGACATCAGCAGTTGGTGGTTTATCAAAGGAGAAGAATTTAACTCTTCATATAGTTCTCTTCACTTTCTGAAGGTCCATTTTGCCTTTCCTGAGGCAATAATTTTTCCCTTAGTTTTATATTTAAATTTAATGTCATAAACCATTAAAAAGCTGACATTTCCGCTCTCAGTATCACCTCACTGAGCTGATGAAAAACTTTCTAAAGCTGGTGGTGATCCCTTTGCATTCGTGTTTTGATTGGTAAGACACTGTAATAGGGAACAGGGTACACTGACAAACTTAGATTTACAGAAGCTCCAGGGGGAAAAAAATGTTGGAATATCATGTCTTGGGACTTGTTAAGAAAGAATCAGAGAAAAGAGTCTGTTTAAAGGAAAAAAATACACAAACGTTCATCATTTGAGGGCACCTCACTATAAGATTTCAAGTCATCCAAAAGGCCATGTCATTAGGGACTAGACTGTTTCTTAAATATACAAGCTAATTTTATGTGTCCGATGTGGGCTAGAGACTAAATGGTTTTCCTGAGCATTTAGTTCTTTGGTGTATTTTTGAGGTGAGACCATTGGTGTTTTAGAAACAAACATATTCTAGTCCTGAGAGTCTTAATTTTGTTTTGTTGGAGTCTTTTTACTCAATCTGGATATGAATATGTTCTTTATTTTCAAATGTTGCAAAGTCTCCTGGCAAGCTTTTACATTCACTTTCAACAGTGCAATTTATTGCTGATTCAACAATTTCAAATAAAGTTTGGAACTTACTCTGGGATGTGTGGCTAAGTGGGAAGATGTTAATATTCAGACCTCAGTCATTCCTCCAAAGTAGCATTACTGGCGGGTAAAATGTAAAACTGCAGAACTGGATCACCAGGACAAGTCAGTCTTTCCCTAGGATGTCCTGCAAATTCTCAGAGGTCACAAAGTGTTTCATGGGCAATCATCAGTCTCTGGGGAAAGAAAAGAAAGGGAAGAAAAGAAGAAAAAAAAATTAAGAATTTGGTCATTCACAGCTCCCTTCAAGGATCTGGATTTCTTCTCTTCTAACACAACTGTCTATTAGCTGAACCTGATTCAGGGCCAACCGCTGAATCCTCACACTGTAGGCTGCAGCTCAGCTGCACAGTAGTATCTTTACATCTCTGCCAGCTAGGGTTATTACTGAGTTTTATAACTTCTGCTATAAATAAAGCCTTGTCATCTAAGCATTCAATTTAAATACCTCTCAGTTTATTTTTGAACACTGGAAGTTAATAATAAATATCATCTTTGTTTTCTAATTTTTTTACTGAGTTGATTTAAATGCTCTTGACAGCTCCAATCCAATCCTCCCATCCAAGCTGACAAGCATGACATGCATCTCTGCATACAAGCTCTCAATTATGCATAATCCAATGTTTTCTAGGGTTTTAATTGAATCACTAGTCTCAAACTTGTTATTTTTAATTTACAACATTTGATTTCTGACACCGGCCCCTCTATGTCATAAATTATGCAGGCAAGAGCCTTAGTTGTGTGGGTGATTAAAAAAAAACTAATTAGGCATGATTAAAAAAAAATAAAACAGAGACCTCTTAAATATGTGCATGTTACCATGTAAGAGAGGCTTATTTCACTAGAAATGCCTGGGTGACTTTTTTTTAAGAGATTATGTTCAGTTCAGTACAATTTGATTGATTTTGACAGAAATGAAAGAAAATGTAGGATTTTTTCTTCCTGCATATATACCAGAAATTGCATTACATGCCCGTTGATGTGAATTTCTCCCACAGCTCATTGAATGTAATTTTGTTAAGTGGGCAGGAAAATGAAAATGAAGAAAACTGAACAGAATCCAACATTTTCCTTGGCACCAGTAGCAAAGTGAGACATGGCATATATAGATATAAATATATGTATATATATATATATGTGAGGTACAATTAAAGGTATTAACCTTTTATGCCTCGGCTAATAGCAGCAAGAAGGAAAATGTGCAGAATATTACACACTACTAAAAGGCAGATAGCAGAGGAATGATGTGCCTGCAAAGGCATACCACTGCAACAGCAAATGAAAGGAAAATAATTATTTTCTTTTAAATGAATTAAAGAATTTACAAATTTACTTGCTACATGAACTTGCAGATGTTTATCATTATTATTCACTAACAGGTTAAATCTGACTATTTTAAATACAGTCTGTCAAAAACATAATCTTCCCACTTTTTATCATGTTCTTATTCCAACAATCTGGAAAAAAAAATGAGAAAGAATCATTGCTTCCCACCAGCTGTGCTGCATGATCTTTGTGCTCTGAGCCTCAAGTATGTGCACAATCGACATACACAGTACAGCTGTTCTATCCCCCTAAATCAGGCTGTGATGATGATATGAATGAACTAGAGAGTTGCTTCATCAGAAACTTCCAGTTGAGGAAAAGATTTAAACTTATATCAGTGCTGGACTGGTACATATCTCCCCAGTGTTGCTCTTCCACTCGCATATACTCATATGCTTATACAGTTTGCTGGATTAGGACCAAAGACTCAGATGGAGATGCCTGAGGAAGAGCTGGCAGATTTGTTACTCCTAACACCCTTAACAACTTTAAAAATTCATGGTGCGGGTTGAAAATACAAGATGATCAGCTGATCCTCAACAAAATTCACTGTGAGTTCAGAATCTGAGATGATGTTTCAGCTTGATCCAGACAGATGGAAGACATTTCACAACAACAGGGATCTTTTCAACTACTGATGTCCTCAGAAACATGTAATTTCATAGCTCTTCTCTGTTCCCCATGAAGAGGCCCCATCAGAAGAGAGACAGGGATGTTGGAAAGGTCTGAGGGGAGAGCAAAAGAGGGGCTGAGCCCTCATTATTTTCCTACAGTAGGCAAAACTACTTTGGCTGTTCTTCACTGACATTTGTAAGACCACCGACAACCCAGAAGCTGCTAAGCAAAAGCAAAAAGAACCCCTTCAGTTCAGACATTCTGGGGTAACACCATGGGACAGAAGGGTCCCGAGGGAATGTGACAAGTAGGAGTTGTGGAGCATCACAACTCTTGGCACATCATCTGATTAAGTGTCCTCAGCTGCTGTCTGCTGCTTCAAATGGTTAGGGGAAACGCTGTAATTCAAAACTGGTTGAATTTTTTTTTAAATTCAAGATGCTCACTAATAAGCTATAAGGAAAAGCTCAAATGTTTGTCAATATATTTGAATTGATACCCAAACAGCTTTTGTTTGAATCAAGAAATATGAGTATTTGTACATGTAAGGAAAGAGGTCTGAATCCTCTTCAAAGAGATCCTCTTTCAAGTCCTGAGAAAGACTTGGAATGTGCCCTGGCAATGGAATTTGTGAGAAACTGAGAATAGGATGATACCATTTTATGGTAATATGATACCATAGGATGAAAACCTTTTATCTTTTCCTACCTGAGGGCCTCTCTGAACTGGACAGAGATCTGTTTTAAAATTTGGAAAATCCTTCTATATTCCTAAGGAGAAATCAGTGGGAAGGTCTAAGGCCTATCTGCCATCTCAAATGTTAGAAGAGAAACCAAACTACAAATATTGAAGGTAAAATAGATATGCTATAATCCTATTTACATGCTTTCACATCTGTCCTCTAAATATAAATTGTGTTCAGTTACCATGCACAGTCTTAAAAGCTCTACTAGAAATGCTCAGTACTTTTGCAAATCCAAATTCTATTTAAAGGAAATTCTCTAATATAAATAGATCTAACCAAAACATTTGTTTTTTACCAACAAAATCTAAGGTTTCACTCAAAAGAGAGGGTATGTGGCAGAAGGGGTAATTAGAGATGAAACCATGAATTTTCAAAAATCTCTTCAACCATTGTGGTCAAAACAGATATAAATCTCCTAAGGTCTGTAATATATCTGGCCTTTGTATTAGTGCACAGGGATAAGTGGAATAGGCAAGGGAGAAACAGTTTCCTTCTCTTGGGTAGCTTGCTTTCAAAGACTTAACAAAACAAAAATAAAACAGTAGAAGTGCTATAAAAATAATGGAGTTTGTGGAGAATTTGACAGTGGCCATAATTTTTTTTACAGCAGCATTCAGCCAAAAAGCTCCTAAAATAAAAAACAAGACTTAAAACAAACCAAGGTTTAAGACTAGATCAGCTTCAGTGCTTTAATATAGTAGGTAAACCTACATCATCCAAAGTTCTTAAGAAATCTGTCAGGTATCTTAAACTTTAAACTAGACAGGTTTGCTATTGCAAAGAGTCTTTCTTAGTTTAATTCTTGTAATAATTAGAAACCTTCCTCTAATTTCTCTGTGGACTCTTTCTAAACAAATGTTCTGTTTCCTACTTTGCCCTTCAGCATAAATAACTCTTCTCCCTCTCTTGTCATTACTGTTTGGATATACTTGAGGATAGATGTCCTATTTTCTCACAGTTTTGCTTTTGCCAAATTTGGTTACTCAGTTCCTCTTTCTTTGGTGAAACAAATATTCAAATGACCTAACCTACATCATCTCTGTCCTCTTATATGTGTCCTAATATAAACTCATATATATACAAAAATATGTCTACACATACACAGGTGGATGAGAGGCTGGACATAAGCTGGCAATGTGTGCTTGCAGCCCAGAAAGCCAATCATATCCTGGGCTGCATTTAAACCAGTGTGGCCAGCAGGTCAAGGGAGGTGATTCCGTCCCTCTTACTCCACTCTGGTGAGATCCCACCTGGAGTCCTGCATCCAGCTCTGGGGTCCTCAGCACAGGAAAGACATTGACCTAATGGAACAAGTCCAACAGGTGGGCCACCAAGATGATTAGAGGGTTGGAACACCTCTCCTATGAGGAAAAACTAAGAGAATTGGAACAAGTAAGCCTGGGAAAGTAGAGGGTACTGAGTGACCTAATTGTAGTCCTCCAGTACGTGAAGGGAGCCTACAAGAAAGATGAAGAGAAACTTTTTACAAGGACATATAGTGACAGGAAAAGGGATAATGGCTTCAAACTGAAAGAGAGGAGATTTAGATTAGATATTAAGAAGAAATTCTTTACTCTGAGGATAGTGTTACGATCCAGTTACTAAAATTATAGAGAAATGTCTTTGCCCAAATAGAGGTGCACACGCCTTAAGGTGCATACACCTGAAGTCAGTAGTATGGGTTTTACTGAATGGTAATTGTGAGGTAGAGAGAGATAGAAAGAAATAGAAAAAAAAGAAAGCGGTGCAGAGAGAGAGTGACAGAGAGACAGATTAAGTAGAAAAAAGAACCACTCATGGATCCCGACAGTGTTCCATTGGTCCTCTTCTTCTGGTCTTCTCAGTGGTGGAGGTCTTGTGAAATATGGAGTTCAATAGATGAATATAGGTTCAGGCTAGGTGGGAGTGCCCAGCCTGCTTGGCTGTGGGGTGAGAGGCAGAAAAGGACTTGACTCTGACCAAGCACTGCTCAGCAGGAATGAAAACATCCTTGTGCCATCTCCATCCCTGGAAATGTATAAAGCCAGGTTGAATGGAACTCTGAGCCATTTGGTCTAGTGAAAGGTGGCGCTGTCCATGGCAGGGAGGTTGAAATTAGATGATCCTTAAGGTCCCTTCCAACACAGGTCATTCTATGACTCTATGGTTCTACCTATGCTATTTCAGACACAAATGCAAAACACTGCCCCACACCAGCTACAGTGAAGAAAATTAACTTACACCAGCCATAATCACCATAATGGAAAAGAAGTTAATTTCCACTGATGAATTCAAACAAAAATTAGATTTCAAGTGAGTGTCTACAGTTAGCTCTTCTGCATAATTTTGCTCTTGTAAAATTATACCCTGGCATTATATGGTGGAGGAAGGGGAGGCCACGTTCAGTGCCCGTGTAAAGAAAATTAGTGAAAATAATATAGAATTTAAACCCTCTTCGGGTCTGTGATCTCATCTTTTCTATGGCATACAAATCAAATACCTTATCTTCTTGTAAGAATTATTTCCACTTTCTTCACGCCAGACATTTGTTTGTCTTATGAGTTCTATATACACAATTTGTTCTCTGAATGAAACATAGGCAAAGGATTCTCCTTCAAAAAAAAAACAAACCAAGAAAAGAAAAGCTTGGGCAATGCAAATACAATAACTACAACTGCAAAGGCCAATGAAAAATAACTAAAAGACCTTTCTCTGTGTTTCTTCAATGAGAATTTGGGTGCCCACATTACTGTTACTTGAAGACATTGCAGAGTGAAGTCCCGTCTCTAATGAAGATATTTTAAAGGTTATACAATCAGTTCTAATAGATATTTCTTTTCTGTGATGGGAAGGAAGACTGTGGCAGCTAAATTCTCTGAATTGCCTGAATTATTCTGGAATAAATCACCCACAACTCCAGAACATGTTAGCTGTGTAAACCTGTCAGTCACGATCAGCAAATTGTTAAACATTAGAATACAGAAGTGGATGGCTTTGATACACAAGCCCTTGATATAGGTGCTGCAACTTCAACACCAAAGACGTATGTTTCTGCAAGCACATGAGATGAAATTTTATACCAAAAAGCCTCCACTATTATTCCTTGAAGACTCTTCAGCAAGGATTAGAATATACATATTTCATGCAAAAATCAGACATAAAAACCAAAATGGCTCTTATTTATGAGAAGGGAAATTCAAAACCTAGAGCTGCAACCTTTACTTAGTGCCAAGGCCATGAAAATGCAATGATCTACAGAAATTCACACTTTCGTCTCTGGGGGCATTGTTACAGGCTCAAAAAAAGTCAAATTGCTGTTACTTGAGCTTGCAAATAATTTATACCTATCATTTGTCTCATAGTCCTAGCATTTGCCTGCTGTGCTGACCATCTACTTATGGATATATATTGTAGCAATCATGTTCTTGATACAGTCACTAGAAGAGAATGTGTTATTTCAGAGTATTTTAAATGTCCAGGACTAATCTACCAATCAAAACCTACGAGCTATTATATTGAAAACCAGTATTTTTTCCTAAGTATTATATCATGAGTTATCAAGTAATTTTTTCAAATGTTACAAGTGACTACATAAACAGTAAGGAATCCCTGCTCTGATTGTCACTTATTAAGTCCTCTTAGGAGTTAAATATACATACAAAATCTTTTAAGAAAGAATTTGCCAATATCAGTTCTCCACATTAAATATAAGCATGAAAGTACATATTTTACAAAAATTAGGCCTATTATTGCCATTTCTGATATTAACCCTCCACATTCTTTTTGATCATAAATAACAGAATATTATTAGTCAGCAAGAACTGAAATATATTCATAACCTGGTTTTATCAACTATACTGCAACACACATTTTTCTGATGTCTTATATACAATTTCCCACAGTTTGTGGGTAGGGAAAATTTAAATTAAATATCTCATATCATGCAGTGAAATCTATACTTTTTGATACCTATGATTTCCTTTTCCATTGCGGCAAAATTGCTGTGAAGTCCCAGCTGAAATCTGAATTAGAATTGTCTCTGTTAAACAGAGGCTATTTGTAATCACTCCAACATTTTCAAACCTTTGGCCAAAGGGACAATTGTGTCAGTATCTTTCTTCTTCAAGTTTACGTAATAGACCTTAGACAGAAAAAAAGTAAAACTCATTAGATCTTCTAGTTCGTGCTGCCAATCCCTGTATTTATCATCTCATATTGGGAAAGTACTGTAGACAGCCTCTGGGTGTTCTCTACATATAATATTGGCAGAACAGGGCCCAAAGTTTTTGTTTTCTTACTACACATCACCAAAATAAACAAACAAAAGTCTCTCTGATCTGAAACTAAACAAAAAGAGAATTACAACCAGCTGACCTAAAAAAGATCTGCAGGAGCTGTGTATCAACTGAGTTTTCCATCCTTTCACTATTCATTTCTAACACAAAAGCTGATCTTAGTGAATTTGCAATGATGTCAGTCAGGGAAGTACAGTCCTATTTTTGGCACCAAGAGAAAATAAGCATTAAACTTTCATATAAAAAAATAGCAACATTAGGTTTAGAGACCATAAGAATCAAAATATTCTAATGTTTCCCTAGGTTCAGTTTAATTCATATTTGTGCCATCAGGAAAATAGTAACAAGATCATAGTGTTGTGGAATTGTTTTCGTCCCACTCCTTCCCTTTCCCTGGTAAATTCAGAAAAGAAAATTGCTTCGAATCAAGAACACTAGTATTTCTTCTTTGTTATTCAAATGGAGACTGGGACTGCTGAAAACAATTTATTTCCACATACATTTCAATCAGGCAATATCAAATTTTATGGAAAAACAAAACAAACAAAAAACCACCAAAAAAAAACCCCAAAAAACCCCAGCCAAACCGCAGCATCTTTGCATTTTAAAAACTTGAATATTTTTATTTACCATATGGAATATTGATTTTAATGACTGCCTGAAGTTTTTAGGGAATCAAAGCCCTCTTCATTTTAGCACCAGTGAACCATAATTGTGGCTCATTCTCCTCAAAATGTTTGGTGTTGCAAGACAAGAAACATACAGACCTTTTGTTTATAAAGAAGACTCATATTTACACCAGTGGGAGTGAAGTAAAGTTCTTGTATAGTTAAATTCATTAATTCTTGATTATTAGTTTAGTTTAGAAATGTCTGGATTGCAAAAAAAATACTTCTCTTTTGCTAATAATATCACAAAAATTATTATTTCTTGGTCTGTGTAACACACATGCAGACACTTGAGCTGAACAAAACAAACTAATCAATTACAAGTTTCCCTGATGGTAAACTCTGGCACTGACAGGATCTTGCGCTGTGATAAAAACTCAGTATGAAATCTGAAAATTACCTTGGCATTTCATCAGAATCATGTGGTTTCTGGACCATCAAGGGGCAGGTTTCACACCTGAAGAGCACCTCACTAAGCTCATATAATTTTTGCTTATGATTGAATGAGAAACTCATTCCTTGCTGGCAAAAGCTAAAAAGGCCATAAGGACCAGCATCCAAAGCCTTGCGAATTTAATAGAAAAATTCCCACTAGAATGAAGAGGCTGAGGAAGATCCAGCCCTGAGCAATTTACAGTATGTCTTCTGATTTGTATTTTAAGCCTGGTAGAGATGGAATGTAAAGTATTCGTTGTACATGTATTAAATATGTTTAATATAATTCCAAGGAATATCTTTGATTAAGGTATTGGAAATATATGAAAGCAAAAGTAAAGTTATAATAAAAAGCATGTACCCATTTATTTCAGTATATTCACGTGCATTCACTGATAATACTTTCCTGAAGTTTCCAGACAGGCTTTAATAGAAAACAGTGATAAATGTCCCTTACTAGACACTCTCCACTGATCTCATACTAAAAAAATTGCAAAACACCAAAATACAAATTTACACCTTCAGTTTAACTTTGGCTTAAGACAACCAGATGTTGGAGCTTCAGTTCACATAGGTTACTTTCCCACCAAATGTTTCTGAATGGCAATAGCTAATAAAACTAAAGCAAGTCAGTCTTTTCTGTTTTCAGGAGAGATATGTCTGATTGGGAAATGCTGAAATTACTACCAAAGGGTTTTATTGTAAACACTTGGTAAATTTTGCTAAACAAACAAAAAAACCCAAAACAAAAACAAAACAAAACAAAAAAAACACAAACCCAAAAAAACCCACAAAAAACCACAAAAACAAAACCAAACCAAAAAAAACCCAAAACAAACAAATAAAAAACTGTACAGAAAAGATGCAATCCTTCTATAAACAGGAACAATCTGTGACAAAGTAAATGTCACTTCCAGAGTATATTCAACACTGACATCTGAATATGAAGTTGCATTGCCCATTTCAGTGAAGCTCTGTTGCTAACAAGGTTTCACTAGAAATTTTACTTTCCATTCCAACTTTGAAGATTTTCTATAAAAATTACAGATCTATTCAGTCAGGTAAATAAAAACTTTCACCAAAGGATATACCCTGCTAGCACCCACAGTCCATTCTTCTGATCACAGAACATGCAAAATGCTCTCTGACAGGACATGCAAGGACAGTCCCATTCTGACAGTTTCACGGAGCCTGCATGTGCTTTCACTCTCATAATTAAATACTGTGAAAGACATAAAACATAACTGCATGTTTTGAAATCAGACAAAGTGAAATTAATTGAAATTATTTTTTGTCCCCTCAATAGGTGTGGCTATAATTCTAATATTGCTTAAGATCTTAATACATGAGTGATTTTATTCTATTGATCAATTAACTTTTGGAATGTCTCAGTATTAGTGCCTTAACATGGATTTTTTTGTCTGGCTGATACAGTTTGGATCAGTACATCCACATAGTAGCATGTCTGTGCCTGAAGTTCTGAGTGACTGACAGAGCAGCATGAAGGAGTGCTGTGTTCCTCTAGGCCTCTAAGTGTCCTTTGTCCTACACCTTTGACTGGACATTCAGTCCCATATATTCCTCATTCCTAACCATTCCATCTCATATCAAGTCATGATCTGATGCATGAATGAGCTCCTCCTCCTCATTGCTGCAGTCTTACTGCAGTGCCAGTAATGAGGGCAGACAGTCCTGCTGTACCACTCAGCCCTCAGTAGATAGCAGTAGGTGTAAGAGGCAGCACTATTAATTTCAAAAGCTGACAGAGAAGAATGGACACAGTTGCCAAACATTGCAATGTCTTCAGACTCTCCATAGATAGACAGTTGTAAATGCTGTTTCCAGCACAAATCCAAACCATAGCCCCATACTAGTTACCATGAAGAAAATTACTCCAGTGAAAAGCAGCACATCTGGCTGCATTCAGTTCACAGGGCAAGGTTTTAGTATGGGGGAGGCTGCAGGGGTGGCTTCTGTGAGAAGACACCAGAAGCTGTCCTCTGTGTCAGACAGAGCCATTTTCAGCCAGCTGCAAGATGGACTCACAGCCAGATTAAGCCAAGTCCATCAGCAACATAAGTATCTGAGGTTTGTATTTTCTTCCTTCCCATATATAATACCACAGCTCTGATGATAGCTCTCAATGCTATATATTATTACATAAGACTTGGACTCTTCTCCAATCATGGCCCTTTTCAAATGAGGCAAAAGAACTAAAAGTGGGATGAAGTATTGGAATTCACTACCATCTAAATCTCATCTAAATAAAATACTGTTTCTGATGTTGATACAGCTGTGGCTTGAAACTACATGTGTTTTGCCAGTGCTAACTCCTAAAATTATAACAATACTTAAAGCATATCTAACTGGGGTGGAAGCATTTAAGTAACTAAAATATGACTTTCCTAAAAATTAATATCATCAAAGATCTATAATAAATAGATCTATATTCAAAAATGGCAGTGTTATTCCTGAAGATAATTTTGGGGCAATTGAAAAGCTGCTCCAAAACAAAATCAGTATTTCAAAATCAGTGTAGCCTGAATATTGCAGTATTCTCCACATGCAAGGATTTCCTTTTCTTCTTGTGGTGCTGGGAAGCCACCCAAGGTAAGAGAGTTTATTCCCAAAGAAACAATAAATTCTGACTTGCAGTTCTGCAGAGGAAATCATTTGGTGCTAAACATATTATCAAAAAAATTCCAAAAAAAAAAACCAAACAAAAAAAGGCAAACCTCCCCCCCCAAAAAACCAAAACAAACAAAGAAACAAACAGACAAAAAAAATTGAAAAAAACAAAAACCATCAGAATCAGAATGGCAAAATAAAATATTAATGCATGGGAACCCTGATGTAAGCCTATGAAACACTGTGGAGAGCAAAGCATGGACTCTGTTCAGACCACAGTGACCATCTACCAACAGACTACATGGTCTTTTATCCTAAGTAGAATTTATGGGCTTGAGGTAGTGTCTTCAGAGTGGATTTTTTGCTCAATGATTTTAGCTGTCCAGGCTAAGGTTAAGTCTTCTGTGAGTAGGCATCATCCAGACCCTCTTTACAGCTGGAAGGGGAACTGGGCATTTCTAGGACACATCCCATCAGAGAGAACTGGAATAAATCATGACTTACAGGTGCCTTTTCTAATATACACCAGACTTTAGACAGCTGAGACAGATGTGTCCTTTCAGACCAATATTCATGTTCTCTTTCTACATGTCAGTCTCGCTCACTAACCTTCTCCAGTGCAGGACAAAGTGTTATCACCAGCTGCAAGGCAATTCTCTACCTATGCAACAACAGTTTGTTACCGCATAGGAAATTGACCTGTAACAATACACAGTTATGTAATTATTTATAGTAATGCAGTACTGCTGCCTGGTACAAAAAGAAACATTCCCAGGCAATAACACTTACTAGCTAGGTTTTAAGATTGTTGGAGCAGAGCATTTAAGAGAATTTCTACAAACTAAGGCTGTGCATTTAAGCCATGTCATAAACTTCTGAAAATTTGCCTGATAATCTCAGCTGTAAATAGTTTCTTCATAGCTTGTGCTGGGGTGCCACAGCAAGTGGATGTGACACCAGGCTCATCACTTCTTTGGCTACAGACACTAACTCTCATTAATCTCATATTCTACATAGCCTATTACAATCCATGGACTTTATAATCCTAGTAACAATTTTCAAACAGCTTTGCATGTGGATATTAATCTACAAAAAAGAAAGGGTCAGCCCAATGTGAACCTAAATTCTCTGAAGTTTTTTAGAGATCCACATTAAGGGATTTTATTTCAACACGTCTAGAATCATATTAATTATTAATTATTATCGGACCTTTTACCTACTGCACATCTCCATGGGACATGCAAATTTGAGGAGAGTTGGTCCCTTTTTGGTGAGTTCAAACCTTGTAACTACATACCGCCATGGGCATGTTTGTCTGCACAACTGTCTAACTTCCATTGATCTGTGATGTGACAGGAGGTGTCAGTGCAGCCAGATCTGCTTTTCCAAGGAAAACATTCCTTAAACTTATTACTGAATGTGTATTTTATCTGAATGCAGTTTTGTGAGCTAATTAGAAACAGAAATAGACATTCATTCCAGAACAGATCTGGGGGAGGAGGGAGTTATGCAGCCCTAGTTTCTGGATATTGATTTACCCTTTGTTTTAAAGGCATCTAAAATTGCTGCAGGATCTCTTCCTGTACATTTGCTATTAGTATTTTTGTCAACTGTGTATATAATTAATTAAATAAATAAGGTGGGGTTTTTTTCACTATTTACCCCCATTTTCCAATACTTTTCACTACCTATCACATGTGGAGGTCATCCGCAGGAAACCAGATCTTTCCTCTTTACCAATACTTGAGAAGGAGTTCTTTCAAGTCACATGTGCCAGTATTGTTTGAAATCCAGAGTACAACAAAATGTGCTCTTACGTAACATACCTTGTTCTCTGTATCACCTTGTCATTGCCAGCTTCATGCTGACAATCACTGATTAACTCAGCCCCAGCACGTCTGAAGTGAATCCCGATGTGATGTCTGATTGCACAGCAACATTTCACAGAGACCAGATTTTTGCTTTTAACTATGATTTAGGTAAGTAAATGTGAGCATACTGCAAGATTCAAATAATATAATGTACATTAGACTCCCGGCTGCAGCCTTATCATATTATCCCTTACAAACTTGGCTCAAAATCCAGCGGGACTCTGGGCTGCTTAATTAGTTAATTTCCGTTTTGATCGGAAAGACAAAAGTAAACCTTTTGGAAATGAATTCATCAATTCAAACTGCATAACAGGCTTTATTGAAATGCAGTCTGCAATGTTCTTAAGTCAGCCTCATCACTGAATGTTGGGACTTATCTTAATTATGGTTAGTTGTAATACTGTACTTATATTAATAATGTTCTTATGTTAAAGAGATTTTTTTGACCTTTTGCAGTACAGAAATCAATGAGAAGTTGATAAAGCCAAGTTCATTGCTGCCTAAAGTAAAGCAAGCCTGATTTGTTTACTTACCTAAGCCTTCATCTGTCAGACCCATTCTGAAATGATTTATAGACCTCTACCCAATGAAATCATTTAAAGTAGATTAGATTCAAGGAACAATCACCTCTAATATGACAAGCTGATGGAGGCTGACAGGTAACCAAGTTGCTCTGGATGGCAAACAAGTTCCTGAAATTCTGATTAAATTAAAATATTAATGGTACCACTGGGAAAATAAGATTGAATCATGTTAGGCGAATTCAGTATTAGAACCAAAATGCAAATAGAGAATCATTCTGTGTGAAGAAAGCCAGCTGAGGTACCAAGGGAAGTTACCTCCAGTAAACGAGAGAGCAGGAAGTGAATTCAAATGAAAAGCATTGTGTCAAGAGCTCACCTTCACCTTTCTGAGGTCTCTAAAACAACAAGGCCTAACAGGCTCTGGGGTTGGTCTGAACACTTTTGAGAGGTTACATATTTATTTGGACTTGCAGCCTAGTACTAATGAACAACTCCTGCTTTCCTAAGGTTATAAGGTTATTCTTTGAAGCACTGATCCATGCTTTTTTCTCCTTTTTTTCTTGTTTGTTTAGTTTCTCTTTTCAGTCCTGTACATTAAGTAGCTGTGGCTGCACTATAATTGCTATATAACTAAATGTATTGACACTGCCTGCTTTGGGATCTGTATTAATTTTGACATACAGGGTAATTAAATGTGCTGTGTGTCTCACATGCATTAAAGGAACAATAGATGCCTTATCTGCCAGACACGTTGAAGTCTGCAATTACAACTTGTTAAGTGTAGGGGTTTTTTGCTTCACAACACCTTTTATTAAGGTTCTTTTAAATATCTTTGGATGTTATTTAATGGCAGCTATGAAGTAAAAACAATCCATCACAAGCAATACTGATGGGATTTATCTCACCTCACTTCAGACTGGGTAAACATCTTCATGTGGCCTAATTGCCTAACCCCATTTTTAGTCAGCAGAGACAAAGAGTTGCTTATAGATTGCCAGTCATCTGGTCTGGGTTTTATAGTTATGTTGATGAAATAAACTACAGCCTGGACACATGCACCCCACACCATTCTGTATCTTACAGGGGAAAGAAGCTTGGTGGAGGCAGCAGGAAGCACCTCTCTAAATAGTGAAGTGGCAATCTAGTTTCAGAGTACAGAATTCTCCTGCTTTTTCCTAGTAGGTACTATGCAAATTATGGGGAAAATGGTCAGTCCAATGAGATCCACAGCTAGGTGAAGATTGTGATTAGCAGGATAACAAACCAGCAGCTAGACAGCAGCAGAGAGGGAAGGCATCCTAGATACCCTTATCTACAAGGAAGGTTAGTTTTTCTGGACAAAAAACCCATTATGCAATAAGGAAGCAGTATAAGGAAGGACAGGACATGCATATGGAACTGACCATGCTGGGATAAAAATGAGAAATCTGAATTTTTTTCATCATCTTGGGGAAAGGAGATAGGAGGAAGATCTAGAAGAGAGTACTGCCAAGAGAATGTCCTAGGCAATGGATCAGTTCTCAAAGGTGTTTGATGAGTTTTGTGACTGCAGAAAAATTGAGGTGCTGGAGAGGGGCTGATCTGGGGACTTGGGCAGAAAAAAAGATTGGTCTAGTTTTCTGACATGAAAGCAAGACAAGGAGAGGAATGTATTTACATTTCAATGCCACAAACAATGACTATGTCAACACTCACATTACTAGATCAAAAACCTCTTTAATATTTGCTGGACTACTGGGATCACTGCAGTGTGATCTTACCAGTGGCAATACTAAACTGAAAATCTGCAACAGTCAAAAGAACATGAGACAGGTTGGTCAAGCCAAAAGACTGAAGTGCAGATGAAGCCTCAGGGACCACCAGAATAAAGTGCAGCTCAGGAGAGAAAAAAAATGTCCCACTGATCTTTGGCACATTTAAGTAATGGATAACCAGCTTGGTGACTAGCATACTGGACATTGGAGAGTGCCAGCAAAGACCATGGTCCTGGGTTGACTTTTCTACTCATGTATTCTGGTCTGAAAAATCAGTCCATATATATATGACTTCAAAAATATCTGCAAATTCTCCCAGTTTGTAGATACTGTGTTAATAAGAGGAAGTTTAAGCTTAGCAACAAAGCAATCTTACCACATGTGCCAGATGAAAAAAGGCAGAATATAGTAGTGTATAACATATACTAAGAGCATTGATAGGTAAAATCCTAGCTACTCAGCAGTTTAACTCATGCCATTAGGGAGAAGGATAGTAGAGCTCACACAATGCACATTTTATGTATGTATCTTCCTCAGGGTCTGAAACAAATTCTCACACATCTGTGAATCATTATTTCCACAGTTCAACTACTTCTGTCTATACATTGTGTCTCTGAGATACAGGAAAATCTCCTGTGGCCAAGTGGGCAAAGTACCATGGGAAACTACCATTTTCCTACACTCCCTGTCCAGCCCATAATGATCTTGTTATATTGTAAACTTTGATAGGACACTATGTCCAAGGTTTAAAAAGAATAGGCCCAAGTCTTCATTTCCTCATGATGTTAGGAATTACTTTTCTCTAAGATTTTCAGCATATTTCAGCAAACTAGCATTTCATGAGAGCACTGGAAATTATTCAGTGTCCTTAGGTACAAAAACAGAGTTCAGATTCTTTGAAGTTTTCTTTTTTAAAACATTTGACCTCTAGGTACATTTCACATTGTAGTAATAGAAATGTGTCTGTAAGGTATTATTTCTAGTCTTGTTATGTCTCTGCCATTCAGGATATTAACTACTTAGTCATTAATTTCAGTCCTATCACTGTCTGACACATGTTGTCATACAGGACAACTCTAAAAGTCCGGTTTCTCTTAAGCTTCAAAACTAATACGTTCTTCTATTTTGACAGTTAGCTGTGGTATCACTACACAATTAATCCATCATTACATGAAAAGGAGCAAAACATCTGTTATGTAAAATGCAGGGCAAACAGAAATGCAAGAAGGAGGTAGAAATTCTGAGCATTTCTCCAGTAAAGACTCAAACAAGAGGATGGAATAAAGTTTAAGAGAAAAAAATCATTGTCCTTCATCGATAAGAGCAACCAGCAAAGGCAAATAAAATTTTGAGAGACTAAAGTTGAGAGTTCATGGAAATTTCTGTTCCAAGTTCAAATTTTCCCCCTGAATTTCCTTTTAGCATTTGAAATTTTTAATGAGACAGTAATATCACTGTCTTGAGTACTCTCTGTCAATGTGCCCATGAACAATCTTTCCTTCTTCTTTCAAAAAGGTAATATTTTGACTGCATTGAAAAAAATTTAAGATTTAAAGTTGTTTCCTATATTTGTATTCTTCTTCTTCATTCTCACTTTCTCTCTCTTTCTCCACATAGATCTCTATAATATACGTATATCTATACATGCAAACCTAGAGATACATGTACATTTGTATATGCACCTAGCCATTTATAGAATGGATATATCTTGATAATTGTCTATCATCCTACCTAACTGTAGTGGCAGACATTTGTTTGAATTAAGATGGTAACATTCCACTGCCTTTATGCAACAGAAAACTGAGATTGTTATTCGTACCAAAAGCAATACACTCCAAAAGACCTGGTGGTCATGGCTAAATACGTATCTCTTTTTTGTTGATGATTTGAGGGTTGTCTTATATGTAAGATCTTTATGTGCAATCATAGAATAATCAGGGTTGTATAGTACTTTTTTTCTGTCCATTATACAGCCCAGATTACTAGTATGTGGTTTGCCACATGGTTCCTATCTTTTATGCCCTCACCCCATGCATAAACCAAAAGCATTGAAAACATGTGAGTAGCTGATGTTGACACTGGGTAAGTATGGAATCCATATATTAAATTTCAACATCAACTATGCAGGTCTGAATTTCCCAAAGCTTTGATTCTAATGCCCTAGTAATGTTTATGCTATCAATATTAGCTTACAAAACATTCAGGCTTTGGACCTGGGTAAGATTAAACTGCTTCCCATCCTAGCAGAAAAAATTTTAGCTTTCTCCAAAACTCCAAACACTACAAGACTGCTTCGTGGAAATATAATGAGAGTTTGCTTTCATAAAAAAAGTTATACATTTCATCTACTTTCAACAATGACTCACAATCTATGGTGTATTCCAGACAAATAACAGTCAAGTGTTATTTCAAATGGCATATTTTTTTAGTCTATTCTTGCCATCTTGTGATTTGCCTTGTCACTTATGCCTGGAATACATGTGGTTTTCACATAAAATCAAGAACAGTAGGCTCAAGGCTCTTTTCTCATGGACTTCTGTTTTTAAAACCAAGTTCAGTGCAAAGGGTGTTTGTTGACGGATCAGGCAATGCTGATGGGAATGAATATTGGAGCACTCTAACTGCCTTTTTTGGAAAAGTCTCAAGTATGGATGCTTTATAGCATTTCTTAAGGCAGATGCATTGTGGATCCACTGGGGCTCATCTTCTATGACAGTTTGGAATTGGGGAACATGCCATCCCAGTTCTTAAAATGTTCTACCCTCAGTTTTGTGATCTATCCCAGGAATCAGATTTTACTTTAGGTGCAGCTAGTGAGCCATAAATTCTTGTGCAAATCAAGACTGAGGTTAGAACCAAAAGATGGCATCAAAAGATGATTGGCTATTATAAAGATTTGAACAGGGGTTTATCAGAGCAGGAGTCATGAAAAAATGAAATAGCATTCATCAGCTGTAGCCTTTTGCTTCATTTTTACATTCAAATTAGTGGTTGTACAGGGAAGACATTACAAATGCCCACACACTGCAGACAAATCTTTGTCTGAAGTCCTCTGTGAGAGGAGATGGAGAGAAGTGTTCCTGGAAGCTGGTACTCTTCTGTTGTTCAATTCTTTTCTGTAGAATTTATAGAAGTCAGTTCACGACTCTGTCTTAAGCACATAATTTTTTAGGACAGTCATGGGCAGCAGGCACTGAAAAACTTTCTAATGAGAGAGTCCTCTTGTTCTTTAAGGGACCTCCATATCCTCCACTAATCATAAGATACACAAAAGCAGAAAACCATATTATTCAGAGATGCTAATAGTACATTTGTTTGCCAAAACAGATCCACAATTTTCTCTTGTTTTCTGTGCTGAGTGCTTTATGAGTGCTTTGCCCCAAGCCTTAATTTTTTTTGTGTGGTTTCATGATTCATGATGATATGTCTATTTTACTTCAAAATCTCTACTGCATTAAATGGTGCTTTTCAAATTGTTTTCAAATATGTTGTTTAAATCAACTATTTAATGTAAGCCTAATTTTTACACAAACATTTTAACAAGTGTATAATTCAGAAAAGGTAACTAGAACATCTAAGGCTACGATTCTGAATGCAAAATCCTACAGTCAGATATTTCAGTAAGATTCTACCTGGTGAAATAAAATTATGTTCTTTTTTTTCATTAGTTATCCAAATTGCTGGTTGAGCCATGTTTAGCAAGCTCTGGTCTGGTTGCCGTAATAATACAAGTCTGTCTGGGTGAAGCAACTTCCTTAGACCATGTGACTACGACCTTTAATTTGTAAGCAAAACTCTCCTCTATTCCCAGTCTTTTACTTGTAACAAAGTCTAGAACTGATCTAGACTGATTCTTATCTGACTGAATTCACTTAATTGTTGTGGCTTCATACTTAACCTAGATGATTTTATTACGATACAATTGCTAAGGAATATCATACCACGGTAATTTAGATGTGTTTTGAGTCTGATGCTATGCTCTATCTATAATGATTGACTGATTACAAAAATGTTGATTTCTGGAATTTTTGAATGATCTTCATAGACAGTCTCATGTTCATTAATCCATTCTTTAAGATAAATAAAGTCTTTTAAGTTCTTTCCTCTCTCTGTAGATCTGGGATACTTTCAGTCAAGCAAGTAAGTCTTACTGATTTCTTTCAAATATTTATTGCCTTTTTATACATCATTTGCTTCTAACACTGTCATGAGGGAACAACTGTTGCTGTCTTCCAGCTGGTATGATCTGTTTCCTAAGCAAGCTGGTCTTCTGATAGTACCGACACTGATTTTAATTGTGTGTCGTGTCATTATTTGCTTGTTACTACTCTTTCTAATGGTGGGTGTTTTCCAGACACATACCCAAGAAAGTATGCAAACTCCTCAGATTGACATGCATAGCCAGATACTGCAGTTCTCTAGGCAGCCTGAGGCTTTTCTCAGTACACAGCTCTCCACTACTCCCAGATGGTGTTGCACAATAAACTGTGTGAGTTCTAAAAAATACCTCTAAGGTTAGTTCCTTCTCTGTTGCCCTTAATGATGCTATGTCAGCATGGATACAGTGACGTGGCATCCCTGCAGTGCACACTGGCGAGGGTTTTGCCTGGGCATGGAGCTCTGTGCTTCAGGGATCACCAGGCTTGGAATGGATGACCAGAGAAACAGGCATCCTTTTGTGGCAGGGCTGACAGCTCTCTCCCCTTGGACAGGCAGACTGGCACATGATGGTGTCCCAGCTTCTATGGCCAATTGGTCTGCTGAGGATGACAGCAGTGAAAGAGCTCTTTGCAGGAGTCTTCCAGCCCAGTGTCAGTACCTGACATCCAGCCTAATCCCATATTATCACTGCCCCTCAGTGCACTGCCCTCCTAAAGTAAAGCAAGTATAACTTCACAGAATAGTTGAGTTTGGAGGGGACCTTCCCTAAAGTTAATGGAGAGACACCAGCCTCCATAGGCAGGTCATATCCACAGCTGCTTAATTAAACCAAGTGGTCATTTTAAACAAGTTATGTTGCATTGTCCTGCTATGAATCCAAACAGCCATCCACCACTGCTCCATCTATATCTCGTGCCTCACATGTTTCAGGGGTTGGTAGCGTATTTTCTGTTATTTAAACTATTGAATCTTGATCGGTATGGTCTTACCGTGCATATACGACTTGGCCCAAGGGCTGTGAGTCACCCTTTAAAGACACTGTCAAAGAAGTAGTCTCAGAGTTAGAAGAACTTATTCTATTTGTTCTCTAGGCTGTTCTCAAGATATCCAGTGGTGGAGGTTGCCTTCTGGTATACCAGTAACTGACCAGCTTCTACCCCCACCTGCTCACTGATTATTCTGGAGGTCTTGGGCAGAGCTTGTGCTTTCACACTGTCTTTGCACCACTGTATAAAAGGAGTCTAGGTTCTTCTAAGTATACCAGGACAGGAATTGCTTTAACCTTCCCTAGTTATCAGTTTTTTTCAGTTGGGAATAAACCTCTGCCTGCTGTACTAGTTCAGTCAGCAGCTGTGGGATTCTCATGTAGGTGACAAAATGGGCAGCACAGCCCCACTCCCTGGCATCAGGGAGACAAACTCTCTGCTCTCCTTACCCCTGGCTCACAGGTTGTGGATGGGGTTTTTTTTTGTTGTGTTTTCTTTTTTTTCTTTTTAAATTAAATTTTGGATTCAGGAAAACAATTGTGATTTAAGAGGGGTTCGGGTAACAAAGCTGGGTACATCACAGTTGTTTCTAAATTCTAGTCCACAGATATTTTTGCAGTTGCCTGGTGCTTATTGCAAGGGCAAAGTGGAATAGTCTCTAGGCTTCATTGCAAAATAGACATCAAATTCTATTATCAACAGTCTCAGCATGGTCTTACATTATAAAATATAGACTATGGCTGCAATAATAACTGTAGAAACATAGAATGCATAAGCAATAAATATAAATGTAACTGAGAAAGCAGCTATTATATCCATCTCTGCAGAATTCAAATCAGTCGCTTACCAACTTTGTCCATTGTTTTCCATGACCCTGTACCTGATCTTCTGGTAATGGCTCCATTCATCATAATGAGTCCAAATATCTGGAAATATCTTCTTGTCCAGATGGAGAACATTTGTTAAGTAGCAGGTATATGAAATACATATATTTGTATATTTATGTGTACGCTGAAAGGTAAAATATTCATAACCCACTGAAGGGAGCTTAGGCCTTTCTTAAAATAGAGTAGCTTTAATGAAAATAACTGTGATATGAACTTTGCTTCCAGCTTCCTTTGGTAGATTAAAGGAAGAGCATACAAATAAATATATTAACATGTTATTAATGTTTATTGTTGAAATATGTATATATGAGATGTGCTCCTTCATACATTATGTAATGTCTAAATTACACAAACATAGGGGAGTTTAATAAGTCATCCACATGGTTTCATCTTTTTATGTAATTTTGCTACATTCTAAATGAAGCAGGGAAAAGTCATTACTTTTATCGATTTTAAAAAATTGTTTTATATGTGAAAGAAGCTGAACAGTAACGCAGTGAAAATTTTGTAGGTAGCATTGCATTAAGATAATTGATTTTTTTTTTCATAATAAAGCAGGCTGCATGGAGAACTGAAGATGAAAAACTATACAAATGTCCAACAGAGGAGAAGGAAGTAGACTGATTAGCAGTAAATCTGTGATTGAAATATGCCGGCTGTAGAAGGAAAATTATTTTCTGTCAATATCTTTTCTTTTTTACTTCAAATTATCCCAAGTAGTGCATGTATTGAAACATGTGGTGAGTGCTGGATTGATGACAGAGGTTTAATCAAGCTCTGGGCAAGAGTTGAAGGCAATAGCTGGAATGTTTCAAGATAGCACTGGGAAAAAAAGTGCTGGTTTGAAGTTCAGGCTGCACTGATGATGACTATAATAAAAATTTTCCTTGATGACCATTTCAGAGTTGGGAGACCTCTGTAACAGCTCTTAGGAAATTTTAAGCATGTCAACTAGTATTATTATTTAATTGTTGCTTTGCTACATGTTTTTCAAGTAGCAATATGCTTGGCAAAGCGCATGCTTCTCACAACACCGGGAGGAATGGGAAAGGGGAGATTAATAATTTTAACACACATGAATATATGTCCATTCTTTCTTACTGAATTGATTTGTAGCTATGAACATTTAATAACTTCACAGAAGAGCTGTTGCAAACCAAATTGACTGTGTTGTGATAGAAAATTTACATACCAACTGATGTGAGGGCTCTGATCAGAGGGTATTTGTCCATTGACTTCAAAGACAAAGGTGCTTTTGTACCTTCCCCTGCTGCCTCCCTCTTTGGACCTGGGAAAGGGGAGTGGGTACCCTCAGGAAACCAAAATGAGATTCAGGGTGTCTCATCTCCACATTATAAAGACTATTTTGCTAAACTGAAACCCACACCTTTTAAGAGAAAGCTAGGTATTTTGGTATCAAAGTTCTTGGAGCAGAATTCAGTCTTTGGATTCACATTGTAATTTTCTTATTGATTTCAAAGGGAATACAGCCTATGGAAAGGGTACGGAATATTCAGAATACAATGCAGGCCAAGAAAAATACAAGTATTTGGCTTAAAACATAAGTTAAAATTTATTGCTTTTACAATCTGTCATGATTTCAGAAATGTGGCTTGTGCTGCATGTTCCAAGCTTGGCATAATCACCAGGCTAATTCAATAGCCAGAATTTTTTTTCAAGTCATGATTTAGTTTACTTCAAATTCTTGTCTGACTCTCTGTCCTTAGACCACCTGAAATGTATCAAGCAATAAACTCAAGGCAGTGTAGCTGTTCAAGTGGTGAACAAGCAGGGACTGCTGGCTTTCAAAATGCAATCGGGGTGGGGGGGGGGGGAAGAGAAAGGCAATGCTGTCTGCAAAAAACAAACAAACAAAAAAAACACAAACAAACAAACAAAAAACTAAAAAAGCACAAAAAAAGACAACAAAAAAGCCAAACAAACAAAAATCAACCAAAAAAACACCCACCCAAACACCTCTGTTTTTAGTGAAGTCACTCAGAGCTTTTAGACGAGATTTCCTCCTCCTTTTTCTTTTCTTTGAATATTATCAGTTGGTGGATATGTTCCTTTTGCTGGGTTGGTTTTGTGCACGTTTGATCTCTTAGAACAAGGACAACTAGAGGTGTAGAATTAGTTAATATTTTAAAAATAAATCTCAGTAGAACTTTTAAATTATTGTAAGAGGTTGTTCCACTTAGTACTTGTAAAATCTTAGATTACTGGGGTTTTTTCTTTCTGTGTCACAGTTCCTATTTATTTCTAGTCTCCAACACTCTTGTCATTAAGCTCCTGCTAAGGCAATTGGACCATTGGAGGAGGTTTGTTGGGAACATTGTGAAATGTTTCAGCCATCTGCTTTCTCTACAATGGCAAAATAATTTTTGTTCCTCAATAAAGCTGCACATAGGTTCATCTTGACGGTGGCGGTGTATGTACATGTGACAAAATAATCTCTGTGTAGGCAAAAATGTCATACAAATATATAATGGAATCTGAAAGTCTTACAGGATGGTAAGCAAAGTGGTTTCAGTGGCTGCTGAGGGCTAGAGAATGTTGTGGAGGGGAAGGTCAAGGGTGCTGCACAGCTCTCAGCTGTCTGTGAGAATGGATGGTCAGCACCTTTGGTGTGTTTCATCTGGATAAAATCACCACTTCACAAGTGCTGAAGAAGTTAACAAGGGTGCCTCCATTCCCCTCTTGTTTGTGTGTTTCTTCACAGTTTAGGTACCGTCTCCCAGGGCAGTGAAGCCTTGAGGAGCCTCATCCCAGATTAGGACAGCATTTCTTCAGCAGCTTAGGGCAGGGACCATAGCTCTGAAACTCAGTATGTTGGAAATCAAACAAGCAGGAGTAATGTAAGTTCCTTTTGAATTCAACCCAGATCAAGCAGACTTTACTGCATGGAAGAGTTCCTCAATGTGGAAGAAGATAAGAGAAATTTTAATTATCTTTGCTGAGGCACAGGAGTTTCCAAGGCCTACAAAAGAATAATGGGAAGAGCAAGAAGTTGCCAGGATAGCTGCAAAGAGGGATTGCTCAAAGATGCAACTGAAAAAAAATACCTGTACAATAATTAATTAAGCTTCAAAACGTCCCTCTGAGGTAGGTAAGTATTATTAAACTAGAACATACAGAATTAATTAAAGTTTGCAGGAAAAAGAAAGGGCAGGAGGAAAAAAAATCTGAACAAATTAATGCTAGCCAAAGGGGTAAGGAGAATAAGACTCTTACAGACAGAATCAAGGAAGAAACATATCGTAGGAAGAAAACATACCCATTAATAATGGAGCCATTATTGGAACTGATTGCCAATGCTTTCTTCATTATTGGAACTGATTGCCAATGGCTCCCTTAGGGAGAGAAAAGATGCCAGACTCTGCAGGGAGGAGAAGGAGAGAAGGGTATTACATCCTTGCTTAGCTTATCTTTTCCTTTATGCTAACATTATGTCAGGCAATCACCTAATTTTCAGACTTTCTTTGGGAGGTGTTTTAAAGAAAGCTGTAGGGATGCAGGCTCAGAACACCTGCAAGATGTCTCTGGGACTCTGTCCCTTTGTGTCAATACCCACCCCATAGCACAGTTTCTTTCACAAAGTACTTTCGCGGAGGTTCCGTGTATGCCGCCTGTCTAGTTCTATTAGCTGTCACTCTGAGAGATAAGAGAATCACCAGACCCACATGTCATTTAATTCCAGAGGTAAGCTATTACATCAGGGCATTGAAGGCCAAGCTTCTCGATTAAAAATAAAATTAAAAAAAAAACAAAAACAAAAACAAACACCCAACTTAAAGCCAAAAATCCTGTGTTGAATTTTCTTGGTAAGAGAAGAGAGACAGACCTAGTTTATCAGCCACCAACACCTAATATCCCCCACACCAAAAATAAAAAAAACAGGCTTAGTATGATGCTTCTAAACAGGTGCATTGAGTCTGGCTGTGATGGAGTTATTTTTTCTCATAGCAATCTGCAGGTGCTATGTTTTAGATCTGTGACTAATGAAGTGTTGTTAACATATTATTGGGGAGCAGTGCTTGCTTAGTGTTGGAGTTTTCTCTTTTTCATACACTGCTTCTCCCAGAAGCAGGCTGGAACCATATTCTGGATTCTAGTAAGGCTTTTGATACTGTCCTTCACAGGATCCTTCCAGACCAGCTGTCCAGATGCGGGATAAGCAGGTCCACAGAGCACTGGGCGAAGAACTGGATGAAGGGCAGAGCTCAAAGCATTGTAGTGAGTGGGACTACAGTTGGATGATGACTGGTCAGCAGCCATGTTCCTCAGGGTTCAGTTCTAGGGACAGTTCTGTTCAATACTTTTATCAGCAACCATGATACAGGAGTTGAATGCACCATTGTCATTTTTGTTGATGATACCAAACTGGGAGGTGCTGTTGACTCTCTGGAGGGACAGAAGGCTCTGCAGAGAGAGTCTAGATAGGCTGAAGGACTGGAAAATCACCAGTGGGATGACATTTAACAAGTCCAGATTCCAGGTTCTGCATGTAGGATGGGTAATTCCAGGAAGAAATAAAAACCGGGAGAGGAGTGGCTAGACACCAGCCCTGTAGAAAGGGACCTGGGAGTGTTAGTCAGCAGCAGGATCCACAGGAGTCAACAGGGAGCTCTGATAGCCAGGAGGACAAACTTCATCCTGGGATGCATCAAACACAGCGTCACCAGCCAGTCAAAGGAGGTAATTATTCTGCTGTATTCAGCATTGATGCTGCCTCATCTAGAATGCTGTGCACAGTTCTGGGCCCCACAGTTCAAGAAGGATGTGGAAATCCGTGAATTTGTCCAGAGGAGGGGAACAAAGCTGGTGGAAGGTCTGGAAGGCATGTCCTGAGAGGAGTGGCTGAGAACTCTGGCTTTTTCTAGTTTGTAGAAAAGGAGGTTGATGGGCAACCTCAGCTTCCTTAGAGCTTTCTAAGAAGGGGAAGTGCAGAGTGAGGTGCTGACCTCTACAGGACCCCTGGGAATGGTTCAAAACTGCACCAGGGAAGGTTAGACTGGACATTAGGAAGCATTTGAATAATGCCCTTAATAACTTTTTGTCAGCCTTGAAATAATCAGGCAATTGGACTGATTTTTCATTGTAGGTCCCTTCCAACAGATCTGTTCTATTCTATTCTATTCTATTCTATTCTATTCTATTCTATTCTATTCTATTCTATTCTATTCTATTCATTTTTCCTTTTGAATTGTTGTAAAGCTGAAAGACTCTTATGAATGTGTTTGCAGTCCAGAGTTGCTTGACTCACTTGCGCAAACAAATTGCAGTTCATTTTTTTGCAAGCAGTTTGCTGCAAATACTCATCTAGGGAATTCATTATTCACAAATCATGTTTTGATGTTTGTAATCATTCACCTACTTACACACTCGGATGCCACAATGATAATTAGAAGATATTGTTTCTTTTCCCCAACTGGATGACCTAACATGAATATACAGAAGCGATGCCTCAGCAAATCACTGGGACTCATTATTCTCTCAGGGAACATGTAGAGAAAAAGAGAAAGATGAAGATACCCTGAGTAAAGCAGAATTGCAGATTTTTTGGGTTTTCATATTTGTCTGCATTCTCAAATAAATTAAAAAAAGAATTTAAAAGCTGTCAAATTTCATGAAAGATGTAAGAGCTCTTTACATTGTTTTCAACTATGCAGTATGTTTTTTCCATTCACGGTCCAATTCCAATCATGTAAAGTATTAACCATAGGGTTTGGCTGTATAAGTATAGCCTTCCAAAGAATCCAGGCATTTCTAACATTTGATTTGCTTACCTGAAATCTTACTAGAGAACAAAACTACATGACATGCATTCTTTACTTTTTTCTTTGAAAACATTAATGGCTTTGCAGGCAAGAAAAATTTGTGAAGTTAAAACTTAATTATTGATATGAGAATAGTTGTACTAGAGCCCTTATATTATGTACTGTCAAATCTTTACAAATTATAGATATTATACATCTTTGCAGAATTCTGAAAGACAATTATTCCTTTGTATTGACTCATGATGAAGAGGAGAGAGTGATAACATTTGCTTATGATGCTGTTGACCTTTTGGTCTAAAAGAGGGAAGAAGTTTATGCCTTGTTTTAATAAATTAAATGTTTTTGTTAATTAAAGAAAATGTGGATGGGATGTTTCTGTTTTCTGTTACTCAAAAGATCATTCAGACCCCAAGTAAGACAGCATTCCTAACCACAAAACATACACACTTTTTAGAAGTCAAAAAAACTGCTTTTAACATTTGTATTCTATTTAGGATTTCTATTTTAGTTTAGAAAATGCATCTATACATTGATTTTCCACATATGTTGATTTTCCTCAGCATTAGATAGGAGTTGTAAATACCCTTCATACAGTTTATTGTAGAACAGGGAACCACTCACTTGAGACATAGACAGACAAAAAGACTTTATTCTCAAAGAATAAGGGCCCTCGTACAAAAAAATCATGTGATATAATTATGACGTTTATTTCAGCAAAGGAACTTTGGAAGTTATTTCTGATTTACTGAGGTCTAATTTTGAAAGAATGAAAGGATGTTCTGTTTAGAAGAGAAGAGGTAAGCCTGGATGTGTTATCAGAGCCATAAACCGTGTCAAAAAAAGCTGACTTTCTTCCATTCATTGCTCAGAAAACCCTCAGTTTCAGCATTTATGAAATTAATGCTGGAAAATACTTTTGCATTCATATACTAAAGATTCCAAGAAAAAACAGGGACTGGAAAATATTCTACAGAAGTTGTTGGTTACTTTGGTCTAGCTGATGTTTCCAGGAAAGAATGCAAATTGTGGCTGTATCTTAAAAACTGGATATTAGCAGGTTCTCTTTGAAACTTCTAGTTTGCAACTCTTGTATATTCTTTGTACAATTCTGATGGTGTTTGCCTAACACCCTTATAATTTCAGTAATGGTGTGTCTTAGGTGGAGTACAAAAAGTCCTGCAGACTACTACTGCTGACTGTTAACAAGTCTTTTGAGGAAAAGAGATTAATAATAATTGTAGAAATATTCATAATAGTGTAGAAATATTCATGCAGCCATTTTTAATCTTATCAAGTGCAAAAACATGAAATCACTTTTAGAAAGACTTAAAAAAAAGAAATCTTCAAAGATTTTTTCAGTTCTACAGTGACTCTTTGAGCTTAATTAAGCTGAAAATAATATTTTTAACCTAGCTGACTCATAGAAAACAAACGTATTTAGACATTTAAACCTTTCTTATTAAACTCTGAAACTAAAATGATGTAACAGGAAACAGTCTGGTTAAAACAGCTAATACAAAGAGGTAAAACTAGCTTTAAAAATATTTCTGAGGTTTTCCATCTACATGAAAAAGGCAGCTGGAGTACATTGTGTGTGCTTGATATTCTGCTTGTTCAGAATATGTGAGACAAGCCCAGGAAAGTGGTGAACCAGAGAAAGTGTAAGAGAAAAGGTATCCCTCTCAAATCGAGACAAGCCTGAGGGAAGCATATATTCCTCTTTCTATGAAATCATGAACACTAACTGAAGGAAACCCTCTTAATTGCACAAGCAATGCTTTTGCAGCCCCTCCTCAACAACACTCCATCGATTATTTTTCTGACAAGAAACCACTGGACAATTTAGAAGGAAAAAGGAAAAAGAAAGAGGATTAACTGTTATTTCAGTGGTGCTTCTGCAACATGATGATGGCACTTAGAAGCTTTCAGGAAAATTAAGTTGTGAATTTTAATAGAAATAAAATGTATTTGTTTTTCTTTGACATCTTTAATGGACCACAATGATACTTAAATTTAAAATTCTTACAGTGTTTGCTTATCTGATATGTTCATTAGGGCAGAGTAAAGACTAAAGTTTGGTAATAGGGACACAGTGAGATTTCATTTGGATTTTAGCTTGTTACATATATATGAATGTCAGTCTCAAGATAAATCTGATTTGATCTGAGTGCCTGATTCAAGGAGAGAAAACAAGTGTAGGTAGTTTTCCATGCAAAGAGTCTTAGAAGAACAAAAGCCAACATGATCATGCTGGAAGCCCACAGGCTGTCATGCAATGTTCCCACTGTGCTCCTCTTCTACAGACAAATAAAAATTGCGATAAATTTTGAGTCTCTTACCTTAACCTTCTGTCTTTTTGCTTGTAGCCTTGATTGGATGTGGGAATTCATATCTATGCTTCTAAAATAAGTTTTCTGATGTATTTTGTGAACTACATGCTGACATCTCACAGACATAGTCTATGCATCACAGATTTGTAACAAAAACTAAACAATGCCCAGATTTCCAAGTGAGTTTTATTTAAAGCTTACTTTTACATAAAAGTGTAGTCTGTGGAAAAAAAAAAAAACACTTAAAAGATATGGAAAAGTGAGTGAGCAGTGTTATACTACATGGACTCTATTCAGTCATCAATTATATTATTTTGCCCAGCTATAATTGCTTTAGCTATCTCTAATAAAATAAAAGTTCTCCACAGAGATACCCAGAGGCTGACATATGAGCAGAGTTACCATAATTTTTTCATGTGTATATTTATTTTATTTTAGTGAGCAGGTTTCATATTATGTCCTTATTTTCCTTTCTTACCTCCCCAATATCAATATAAAGGGATGTAAATTCAGTCAGATCCCTAATTATCATGGACTGGACCCAGTAAAAGAAACAGAAGTAAGACAAAATAAAACCAAGGGCTCAGATGATGCTATGAAAAACAAGGAACAAAGGACAGATCCAGAACTTCTCAGGAAAAATAACTTAGAAAGTAAATGGAAAGTAGCGTCTCTTGAATTCTCCCATGTCAAGGACATATAAAATATAGTCAACTGGATATTAAGATTCCTGTAATTAGGAAACAAAAAACAAGCAGACTGAAGGTTGAGCAGAAGTGAGAAAGCAAGAATCTCTGAGCCAAGCAGAGAAATCCTCCTTGCTTTGGAGCTGGAAGCTAGGCCAGAAAGGTCATGAATGAGACATCACTTTTCCCATACGTAATCCTGTATTTGCTACTCCATTTCATTTAACCTGCCAATAAATCAATATATCCTGGATAACTGAAATGGTCTAGCGTGTTGCTTGTTGTTACTGCCCATTCACCTGACCCTGATTGTGTTACACCAGAAAAGATAGCCAAAATTCAACTCTGAGCAGCTCACTGTGCTTTGATGACTGGATAACTGCAGACATTAAAGGAGGGATAGAGTTAGAGCTAGTCAATAGGAAACAATAAAGGGGAAAGTGCCTGTATTTCCACCCCTCTTCAGAGCTACTGTTCTAAACTTGAAATTAAAGAAAAGCTTTTAACACTAAAATCCCAACACCAAGATCCTTTGCAAGAATAAGCACTTGCCATTATTCTCTGACAGAGAAATGACCATTTTTCTTTCTTTTCTGAAATAAGCTAGAGGTTGCTTTTCTGGGAGACAGCTTTAAGTGCCTTCTCGGCTAAGCAATTCCATGTATTCATGACTTCCATTCATTCATTCATGGTTTTGCTCCTAAAAAAACCCTACCTAGACAAAAGATTCTTTGATATTTTCCCCAAAGCTCACACCTATCTGCTCTTAGAAACAGATGACTAGCAGTTGGGTCAAAATCATGTTACAGAGGGCTAGTAGAAAGGCCTGAACTATGTACCCCACTTTCATTTATTTAACTGGAATCCCATCATCTCAAAACCTGGCTAGGTCTGTGACAAGCTTGTCTGCACTCAAAGTCTAAACCACATCAAATTCACTCCTAAAAGTCTCTGATTCTTTTAAGACTCTGCAGAGGGATCTGGACAGGCTGGATTGATGGGCTGCAGCCAATGGTATGAAGTTCAATAAGGCAAAGTGCCAAATCCTGCACTTGGGTCACAACAGCCCCATGCAGTGCTACAGGCTTAGGGAAAAGGGGCCGGAAAGCAGCACAGAGCAAAAGGAGCTGAGGGTGCTGGTTGACAGCCGCTGAACATGAGCCCGTGGTTTGTCTGAGTGGTCAAGAAGGCCAGTGGTGTCCTGACCTGTATCAGGAATAGTGTGGCCAGCATGAGTAGAGCAGTGATTGTCCATCTGTACTGGGCACTGGTGAGACCACAGCTCGAGTACTGTGTCCAGTTCTGGAACCCTCATTACCAGAAAGGCATTGAAGTGCTGGAGCGAGTCCAGAGAAGGGCAACAGAGCTGGTGAAGGGTCCAGGGAGCTGGGCTTGATTAGTCTGGAGAAATGGAGACTTGAGGGAGACTCTCTTTAACTATGTGAAAGGAGTTTGTAGTCAGTCAGGGGTTGGCCTTTTCTCCCAGGCAACTAGCAACAGCAGCAAGAGGAATAGTCTCAAGTCTTCAGGTTGGACATCCTGAAGAATTTGTTCACTGAAATGGTTGTGAAATCACCATCCCTGGAAGTTTCAAGAAATGACTGAACGTGGCACTCAGTGCTGTGTTTTAGTTGACATGTGTTCAGTCAAAGGTAGGTTGGACTTGATGATCTTGGAGGTCTTTTCCAGCCTTAACAATTCTATTATATTCTATTTTAAAACATGAATATTGCGAGGACTATCCCTTCCAGAACGTCTGGTGAGCGCCCAGGACAGACATCCTTCCATTTATTATAATATTGCATGGAAATGAAGAGTAGTCAGGACTTGTGAGCTGAGCAGGAATATCTCTGTTCACATGAAAGTCACTCAAGCAAATAGCTGCTGCTGTTCTATTATTCGCAAGCACTGAATTAAACTGGGGTCTGCCCAATAGTGTGAAAATAGCTGTAGTCTTCAGTGTGCTGTCTCATATACAAAAAATGTACTTATACCAAGTGAATTTATTTAAATGCATTGGTCTCCATTTTTAGTCATTGCTATCACTAGTTCGTGACAGCCATTTGTCACAAATAATTTAGCAGATGCATATGTGTTCTCTCAGCCCTAACTGTAAAGGACACATTAAGATCTTTTTAATAACCTATGTGCCACAATTTTTGGGAACAAATCCATGGCTATGCCATACTATATTAAACAATGTTCCACTAATAATGTTATATAATTAGTCATACCAGCTCACATAATAAGTTACTACAGTTGTAATGGCAGAAATGGAGATAGAAAGGAGCCTCAGCTGACTAAAAGACATATTTTGGTTGCAGACAAAATGGTTAACTCCTAACTTGGACACCAGAATCTTATATTTGTTCTTATAAGCTGTCACATCTGGGAACAGTAAGCAAAGATGAACTGTTTCCTTAAAATACTGCCCCAATTTAGAAAATTTGAAAATAGAAAAAAGAAATTTTTAGAAAGAAGTGCTACAAGAACCCTGTAAAAATATCTATCCTGTGAAACTTTTAAGGATTTCAAAAATGCTCATTTTCCTCAAGAGGATAGAAAACAGAAACATTTTAAGATCTGTAACCAAACAAATAAAGAAATGAAATGAAGGGCTGACAATAAAAGTTACAAAATGCTGATTCAGAGATTTGAGCTTGATTCTTGCATGTGGGAGGTAAGATCCCGTAAAAGTTCTTGTGAGAAAGTGCCTAACTTTCACAAGTTTCGGAAGCTGAGAAACATTTCCTGACAAAAGTTCACCTGAAATAGTTATACATTCATTCAAAAATTTGACTGTGTCACTCAGTAGTTCTCAAACAAAAACCAGCCTTGTTCCAGCTGAGCCTGAATCTCTGAGGACAGTAGAAAAGCACCATTCACTGCTGAGATGCAAAAAAGCATGTAAAAGTTTCAGTGGCTTATCCTGATGAAGATGACAGCATTGACAAAGAGAAACACACTATATTATACACCATTGCCACCTTATTCTTCAGGAAAATCCCTTAAAGATGTTAAAAAGTTACTAATAGGGAAAGGTAATCTGTAGTTATTCATAAGGACATTGGCATCTATTTTCACTAACATTTTTTAATCTTCTTCCAAATTTTAGCTTGCAGGACAGTAGAGTATTAGTGAAAACCAATTAACCCTTACATTCTATAGTAGTATTGACGCATCCAGAGAAAAATGCAGATTTATATTGGAGTGTGATAGCATATAATCTGGTACCTAGAAGAGACCAGGAAGGTTCTCAGAAGAATTGGTGAGCCATGATAAGGATAATGAGAAATGGATAGCAGCAAATTCCAGACTTCTGTCATATATGTTTGTGCCACAGTTCTCACCAGTTACCTTTAATTTCAAATCCAACATTGGTCTCCCTTAGATTTTTCCCTTAAAATGTTTAGGCATAACATACTGGGTTTTCTTGTACGTTTCTGTTTAACTAAATAATGGTAATTCAGGAAATGTACAGAAACTTTTCGGAAGTGTTGTGTTTCCTGTACTTGCTGCAGTGGAAGAACAGGATTCTGAGGGAGAGGTTAATCCTGAGATATGGGGATATATCAGCCTGTACATCTAAATCAATTCATTATATTAAGGCAATGATGAATCATTTTTCCTGTCATTTTGATTTTTTTTAAAGGTTACTCATAGTCACATTTGGCAACTTGTTTGACTCCAGCAACAGTTAAACATAGCAAGGCTGCTTTGAGAGAGGAATCTATGTGAAGGTAGTAGGTTATAAACCTGTATCCATTTGGGTTTGAGACTGTTAGTGTTTAAAGAAAATTAATTTCTGTTATTTCTTTCTTCTGAGTCTTCCAAAAACAAAAAGTTCTGAAGAAGCCTCAGTAATGTTAAATCACACTAGAAGAAGTCTGACTTGCCAGATAAGCTGTTATATCATGGTGGTATCTTCTTTAGCAAATAAAATAACAGTATGCATGTAGACTCATTATTTTCTGATATGTATGCAGTGTGGCAGAGTGAGGAAAAGGGGAATGCCTAGCTGGAAACTAGAGGCTCATGATATCCCTGTCCTCTCTCAGATGTTCTTTCTCTAATGCCTGCTTTAAGAAAGGATTCTTTTATTCCTATCTTCACTTCCAAATGTTCAATATTTAGTGACAATATAATGAACATCATACATTACTGACTGCATCCACGTATGGCGCTGGAAAGCTTGGCTGAGGTTTGTTCCCTGAGGACTTTGACTGACCACTCTGCTAGCGCTAACGAATGGTGGCATATTTTTGTGATTGGGATTTATGTCCTTGTGGGGCTGATCTAAGAACAGCAAACTCATTTTTAACAAGTGATCTGAGTTACATTTGAATTCAGTCCTCCAGAAAATGAAATACCAGAGCATTAAATTGCACTAGATTTTAGTCTATAAGACAGGTTCTCATAAACTGACTAGTGATCAAAATCTAATTAGTCTGTTTAGTGAGCCTGGCATGTTCCATTGTGTTTGCTAAGTCAAAAAATTATATCTCAGAAATTTTGCACTCCTGTAGTATGCCTTATGAACACAGTACTACTGTAGTTTGGGTAACCATTCTCACTAGACTTTGCTTAATAGACCTTATATTTTATGTTTTGAATGAACAACTCATACAGGGTTGAGCCAAGGGCTTAATCACTCTTAATACAATAAAGCAGCACTTTAAAATATTATTAACCTCATCTGTCTAGATTTGGAACTAATAGACCATTGTGTGTGTATTGTCTTTATCCCTGCCAGTTATGTACATATTTATTAATCCACTCTTCCAGAGGAAAAATTTCTAAAGGAAAACCAACAGTAACCTTCAAGTGAGCGGGCACAGGTTAGAAGGGCACTAATTAAATGTCAGACTTGACAGATTAAAATTATGAAATTTAAAATCACCGTGGAGCTCTTTGTCATTGTCAAATTAGGAGTCAGTGTGATGAGGAGCATGGAAGTGAATGGTTTAATGGATTGAATGGGAATGTGGTTTAGCAGCAGCCTTTTCTTGAATTCAGATCAGCCTGTAGTTCAGATCAAAGGCTGCTAGTTCAATTTCACATTCAAAAAGAGTTGTAGCTTACCTGCATCAGTAATAGATGTGTGTATATGTATGTAGGTTTACAGAAAAAAATGGGAAAAAATATAAAGACAAATATGTTTCATGAGAAATAATTTTTCAGAGATGATTTATGCTTTTACATTAGAGTAGCAACATAATTTTTTCTATTATTTGGCTATGGAGTGTTTAATGAGATTTTAAAGTCAAAGTGTTCATGAACTGCTCATTATTTGCTTTTGTAAGGAACTTTTCTGTTTAGGAAAGTGGAAGGTCTGGAATATTTATTGTTGGATAGGTTATGTTAAAGGAAACAAGACTCAATACAAGTGAGCAGGCCACATTACACAACACCTGTCCTAATATACATTAGGAAAAATGCTTCTGACTTCAACAGTATTTACACCAGTACACATTAATAATATTGAATAAAATGGAAAAAAGGATAAATAAAATGTCATGGATCGAAACATTGCTTATATGTAAGTTTGCTTTATGAGGAAATTCACTTAAATAGTTGATATTGTTAGAAGTTTCATTTGTACATACGTATATAGATGTACATGCCTAAATGCAAGATGTACCTACCTAAACATAAGAGGTATCAACATCTTTCAGACATCAGTCATAGCAAATCTAATGATCTGACTCCTCTAAATTAAATCAATAATGGATAAAAAATTTCCTCTTCTTAAGTCATTACTTCTATGTTTACAAAATTTGCAATGCCCCTTGACTCATCTCTTAAGCAAATCAGAAAATTATTACATTTCCATTCTGAAAAATCTTCCAATACAGGAACTCTTCATTCAAACAAAATTTTGAATTATATAGGAGATACTGTACAACAGCAGCTGAAATCAATAGGATCAGTTTTTAAACAGGATTTGGTAGTTATTTAAACTAGTGGGAAGTCTTTTAAACCACTGGGAATCTTTCTATTGAATTCAAAAGATGTTGGATCAAAGCTGAGTTCTTTAATCAATATATCTAAATTTACATTACAAAAAACATCAATAAAAATGTCAAGCTATTAATCGCACTCATAATGTTTGGGGTTTTTCTTGAGGCAAGTGATATGTTATGACAAAATTATGCCAGGTAACTCTTGTCCCATGCTCCAGTTTCATCCAGGCACTGCTTAACACATTTGACAGAACTGGCATCTTCAATTCAAATGCAGATTTGTAGTAAGATGTCTTTAGCATACTGTAAAGCCCACAATCAAGGCATCTACCTTCTACATCAACGTGCACATGCATTGAGCAGGGAGGCAAGACTGAACATGAGTCTACAATAGCATTACTGGGGAACACTATTTGGTACCTTCATGTGAGATAACTCCAATTCAATCTTAGCAGATCTCAGATAAATCACTAATCTGTCATGATCACTGACGGCCCAGGAAGACACAGAAGTTCTTTAGCCATCACTTAGAGAAAATTTCCTTAATTCCCAAACTTTATCCAGGTTTGTAGTCTTTCCTGAGCAAGGTCAAAGAGATGAGAAGAGACGCATAACAACCTTTCAATAATCTTAACAAAAAGAAGACTGTGGAACAGTTGCACAGCATCAAAAGATGATTTCTCAAAAAAAAAAAAAAAAAAAAAAAAAAAAAAAAAAAAAAAAAAAAAAAAAAGAGGCATCGACTAGTGTCAACAACAGAATCAGCTCCCCTATATATTTCACCAAGCACGAAAGGACTAAAATTCCTGCAGAAAAAAGTCCATGATGCTATCTCTTCCCCATCCTGCATTTCCAGAATCCACATGAACCAAACACACAGATTTCTAACTACAATAAAAACAGAAATTCCCAGAAAAGGGAATGAAAAATAATTTAGGCTAATCTGAGTCAGATAGTCCAGATAACTACTATTGGATTTTGTGGATTATATTGTAAAGGCCGAAAATACTGCTCTGATCAGATAATAAAAGGAAATGTAAACTAAACTCCCTAAAACAGAATAAAATTAAATGAAACTAAACTAAACTTGAATCTCTGTGAAAGACCTGGTAGATTTCCTTGCATGATTTCCACGAATGACCCTTAAACTGTACATACACTCTTTCAATCACAAAGGCAGTTGCAAACAAAGGTGCTGGATGAGGAACGAGTATTAAGCATACACACACAAGAGGAAGGTTTTAAAAGCAAGAGATAAACAACTTCTATAAAACTATATTCAAGTGATTTGTCTCAGGAATGAGAAACTCCATGAGGTTTTTATGCAAGTATTTCAGTCTCTTTAACCATCTGAGTTAACCCATGTGAACAGTTTTTGCTGGGAATATCAAAGAATATTGAATTTTTCAAAAAAACATTAGTCAGCATGGTCACTTTTTGACATGGGAACAAGTATGGCATGAATGAAAGAACCAAGGAAAAAACATATAACTGAGAAGTCACTTAATTCTGTCATGTATTCTATTAGCAGCTCAGTAAACTAGCAAACACTTGTATTTCTGCATAAGCAAATAATAATTGTCGGTATTGGTCATTAATTTTCCAGTAGCCATTGAATATCTTCACTCTAAACTTCCATGAGAATTTCTTCTCTTGTAAGACATGGTTTCAAGTTTTGCAAAGAAAGCAAATACTTCCACATTTAAATAAATTTATATCCACATGAAGTTCATAAAAACTACCAATCATTCTAAAGAGGTTATGACGCCAAATAAGTGACATTTATTAAAGGCCTTTTCCTCATTTTTCTCTTTTATGAGCACTTCCTAAATTATTTAAAAAATGCCAGTGATTCCTCTTGAATTCAAAACTTTCATTTGCCAGAGTCATACATTATTTACCCATTCTGAAATATCACAGTGGCATACATTTCCAGTACATTATTTTATCAAGGGGTGCGAGCCACTTAGAAGACAAAAATTTTAGTGCTGCTGTATGTTTACCTTATTCTAAAGGGGTCTGATTAAACCTCCTTGAGAAATTCCCTCTGAATGGTACAGACACATAAGAACAGCCCCAACACTGGTATGTCTCAGCAGGAAGCTCAGAGAAGATGCAGGTGGTCTCAGCCAGCACAGGAGACATCTACACAGTGACTGCTCCTGTGGGACAGCTCAGTGAATTGTTTCTTTCTCTGGAGCTGCCCCAGGAGGGATCAAGCCTTTGCATAGCCCTTTACTCAGACCCAGGGCCAGGGAGGTGTAAGTTTGCCTTGGGATCTCTGTCAGCACAGGTTGAGCTGCTGGGCTGGGCTGTGCAGATCCACCCAGGTCGCTCCCCCTGTGTGCCAGTTTTTTAAAATACTGGCAATTCTATATAGCATTGTACTTCCTTGTGTTTTTTTCAGGATTTCCTCCTTACAACCCCATTTCCCACATTGGAATCTATTTTCTTTGTTATCAGTCTTTGAGTTTAGAGGTGAAATGATGAACCGAGGTCTTTGTTGTTGGGTTTGCTTGGTTACTTGAGAGTTGCATGGAGCTATCTCTCTATATGCACTTCATCTGTAATACTACCTGGCATAACACTGCTGGGCCAGGGAAGCAGAACAAACCTGTGAAATTACTGCAGTTGGCTGACTACCAGATTATTAACCCAACCAAAGTCTTTCAGGTGGTTAAAATGAGAAAAGGGCTACAAAAAGAGGCACTTGATCCGATGTGCAAAGATACATCCAATAAAATTGGGCTTTTTTTAGAGAAAATAGTTACATATGTTCATCACCTATGACTGACACACAAGTTTCTTGTGGTGGATGGGTAATGCAGATATAATTTGGTGAACAAGACAGCTAACAGAGTCTGGATTCCTGCAGATTTGTAGTACAACTGATCTATCAGTTGGCTATAAAGGGCAAAAGTTGACTGAAGCTTTTCCTACAGCTGGGATTTTCACCGTATTTCCCTCTTGCTCAGTCTGGTATCTAAAAAGGACTGTTAGTCTCAGTGAACTATCTAAAAATGTTTCTTTTGTGTATATAACCATTTTATTCAAACTTTGAGGAAATTAATATCTCTCAGATCTTTTCCCCTCTGCCAGCTATGGCTGAAATTGGCTGGGGCTTCCAAAGTTATTAAGGAGTCACACATAGAAAGAGAGAGGGGCACAAGCACAGTGATTGCATAAAACTGCTGCATGAAGAAAACCAAACATCATAATCACGGCTCAGAACAGAGAGAAAGTTTTCTGTCTCAGTGGATAGAGAGTAACATTCAAGAATGTGTTTGTCATGCAAAATTACCCCTTTTAGATATACTCATACAAGGCACAGAACCAGCTGGGTTCCATGCCTTCACCAGCAATATCAATATAACGTTGCAGGGCACTCAGTCCTTTTGGCATGTAGCAAGTGCATCCTGCCAATTGCATTTGGCAGCTGCCACTGGATTCACCATTGATAAAGAATAACAGACAACCTGAATCAGGGAATTGCTGGTGGGACATAGTGACTTTTGCCTTTAGGTGATCTGAGAAAAGCAAGTCTACAGTTTCCCTTCTTGTTGGCTCACAAAGCGGGAGGCAACCTGTAGCACTTGAGCAACATGCAGCTCAAGAGCTATTCAAGTACAATTTTCAGTCGGGTTGATATTACATAGCCAAGAGCAGGGTTGTGCTGGCATTGAGGCTGTTAGGAACACTGGTGTTCAAGCTGTGAAAACAGGTGATCCAGTGGGAGCAGTACAGCAAATCTTATTTGTGCTGCAATAGACCAGTGGGAACTTGCAGGGAGACACTTCTTTTCTCTGCCTGAGATCGGGGAGATCAAGAGGTAACTAGTACTTGATCTAGTGTCTCTCAAACTTGTGAAACTTTTGGAAGGAAAATTGTAGGATCAATTAAGTGGTACTATCACAGGTAGTAATTGTCCCACAAAAGTCAGTGGCATTAATTAAATGAATGAGAGTTAATTGCTTTAATTCAAAAGTTTAAGAAGTACTTCTCAGGACTAAAGTGTGTTGGTGGCCACACATTTCAACCCATCCTCAAGATGGTTAGCCCTTCCAGTAAGCTGCTTCCTCTCCCTCATTCACTATAGGCAAGGTCACTGTGACTAGCTTAAATGTTTCTATCATTTGTTCAAGCAAAAACAACATGAAGCAAAATGTGGATGTTCACATTAATTCCAGCTTGGCAGAAGCCAGGGCTGTTCTACAGAAAAGCAGTTGCAAGAGCTATACAAATAGTAACAGCCAGCATTGCGGGACCGAAAAGAGGATGGTTGCCCAAATGAAAACATAAGGCCAGAAGGAAACTCCTGGGTCACCAAATGTCCCCTGAGATCTCAGACAGTGCATTGTATAATCTCTTGCATATATGTATTGAGCTCCCCCAACTCCCAACAGAGGTTTTTTCCTGAAATTGAATGTTGCATGATAATGCGTGCAAGTGCTGAACAATCAGCTACTAAAAATGTTCATTTAAGAGTCTGTATTAAATTATGATGATGAAGAGGTCAAGTAAGATTTGTTATCATGATTTTTAAACTGTCATTCAGGTGGTTTCTAATTTAGGACAAAAGTGATCGAATAGGAAATTACCCATAAATTTAAAATAGTTACTCTCGCTATGTTGCAAAAATTTAGTAGCAGATTGCTGTAAACCCTTAAAGATCAAAGAGGGAGAGGTAAGGCCTCAAAAAACAATCTGTAAATTTGTAATCATATATCCTTAAAGAGCCATTTATCACTACAGGAAAATAGACATTGCTCACTAAAAAGGGGAAATTTAATCAGACAATATTAATTCTAGTACTGTAGCTGTTAATGCAGTTTAATCTGTATGGCCATACTTCTGGTTATGGAGTAGAGTATTTTCTGCCTTTTTCTAGAGGCCAATTTGCCAGTACTGGATTCAAAGAAGACTGCATATTAAACCATAAACAAGGTGAATTAGGTCCCAGCCCAGTGTCAGTGAAGTCTGATAAAATTTGTTACACCAGAAAAGGAAGTGGAGCTAGATGAAATGTCTTCCAAAGCTTAAAAGTACAGGGTAGCATTTTCCAAGAAGTACCAAATAAACTTGGAGCTGAAAACTTGATGAACATTAACTGGAATTCATGCGTCTGTCTTTTTTTTTTTTTTTGACAGAAGAGAAAGTAAAATTGCAGATTAATATCTTACCAACATTTATATCTGAAATTTTAATATTTTTAAAATGCCATTCCATGATGAATGACATTCAGTGCTTTGAAAACCATGAAAAAAAGGAAAAAAATAAGTGAAAATAACTCAATAATACAGTACATATTTGTACAGTCCATTCTCTGTGTTTGATGTAATACAGCAAACATGAAAATCATTGTTTCCATCTATCATTCTCATAAATTAAGATATGATAGTTCATCTGCAAAATGAAATGTGATCTCAGTCTGGATCCGAAGGCCAAAATGTGACAAAAAAAGAGAGAATTAGCCAGGCTTACTAGCAGACTTACTAAGCCTGATGAGTCATGCTGGTTAAGTGGTCGTTGTGAGAAATCATATATTACTTTTATCCATCCATTCATCTGTTCCACATATAAATAAAGCTTGTAGTCTCTTTAAATAGATCTTTATAGTCTATTGCTTTCCAGAGGCTCTAAAACAAGTGATGAAAAAAAAGTGTCTTTACTTATGTGCTCCCCTAACAAAATTATAAAACTCTGTAAAAATCCAGAGAGCAGTGTGAAATAATTTGTTCTGACTTCTTTGAAAGTGATGAGATGTTTGGCCACTATTTTCAGTGACATTTTCTTATAGTGAGTCTGATCCCTGTAATTAATTACTGGCATGTTTTATTGCTGCCTTGATCTGACTGTACCATTTTAAGTAGATAGAAATTCTGCAGCTCCATTAGTAAGATATAGAAACACAGATGATAGGAGATTAATCTCAGATCCATCAATTTAGAAATCTACAATTTAGATGAATACTACAAACTAGTCATCCAGGTTCGAGCTACAATGAGTGGAAAAAGCAAATCTTCCAAAGATGGTGATTGCCACATATTTCAGAAAGGATAGGTTGTTCCTGTCTCCAGGTGCCTCCTTCAGCTCTCCTCATGCAGTCACTGTGGTGGAAAACTAAACCACCACAAGCCATGCATGCAGGTTAGGAGAGCATTACCTCCTCAGGAAGTCGTGTTGCACTTTCCATGGGGAAAAGCAGCAGATGAGTGAGAAGGAAAGGATGGAGTGCCAGCCCCAACCAGGTGCTGCTCAGGGGAACAAGCTGGTCACTGTACAGCAGAGATGGAGACTGAGCATGGGAAGAAGCATGTGTCCATGCTTCAGGTGTTCACAGGATGCTTCTGAGGTAGGTGTGAGCTTTGCTTCAATGATGAGCTGGTCTGCAAAAGTAGTAGTTAGTTGTACAGCTTCAGGCTACAGACACTTAAATTTAGGTGCCCACCGACAGGTCACTGTATGTGAGCTCCTTTAATAGAACAAAGGGATCTCTAGGCCTAGATTTAGTTTCCTAAAGATGGGTAGGTAATTAGTGCTGGCTGAAGTCTCCTGGACTATCAAGATAGATTTATTAGATATAAAACAGGAACATGTGATAGTTATGCCCTTCTGAACCAGCAGGTAGAAGTCAGCCCAGCTGACATTAGATGCTTGTTTGTGGACATCTGAACCAAACCCTAGAGCTTCATTAGTTAAAACAGACACTTAGGAATGTATTTCCCATGGTGACATCAGTGTATGAAGACACATCTTCATCTGTGCTCTGAATCTTACTCTAAGGGCCCAGTGTTTTTCAGCCCCGTGCAGGTATCTCATAAAACCTCAGCCGCCTCAAATAGGACTGGACAACCACACGCAGGGAACTAAACTGAGCCTTCTGTGTCTGATTGCAGAGACTTTCTCCCAGACCTATCAGTAAGGTGTGGGGCACACCTCTAGAATGGAAGAGGTTATGAACAGTAGTGACTGCACTGGCACAGCACTGCTGTTTGAGATACTTGTATTGCCAGCACTTTGCAAAATGTAATTACATCATATCCATCTGCTTTAGCAGAGAATCAGGGGACCACTACTGTGCTGTGAAGGACAGTCTTACATCTTTAGTTGTTCTGAGATGTCGGCGCTAAGTGACCTGTCTTCTAATCAAGGATGCAATGATACTGCATTTCATACATAAAACCTGAGTGTACAAATTCATTCAGCTGTCTTTAATTTGAATTATGGGCATTAGCTCTTGTACAATTTGTGACAGACTGATCATTTTGATGATGTGTCTATTGGTATGGCCAATATTTTACCTCTTCATCACCTGCACTTAAATCTTCCTTGCCTCTGGATGCTGTGCATGTGCAATGTGTAATAACGAAAGAGAATTACCCCTCACCCCTGGAGAAGGTGATCCTTGCGAATCAGCAGTGGCTATTGGCAAGCAGTACACATCATTTGCATTGTGGCTGCCTGCACCCTGCTTGACCTACATATGAATACTGCAATTCACCTAATCCCTATTGCTTGCCCAAACAACTCCAATATAAAAAAGTATGATAATTGCTGCTGCTACCTGTCAAAGACATAGCATCATACCACAGTATTCATGAGAGCTTATGCAAAATGGTGCTCAACTGGCAAGAAAATTAAAGAGTTAATAAATTCAGACCCTTTATTTTTCACTAACTGAACATGTAGGAAATAAAGGAGAGGTTTTCTTTTGGCAATAATTTAGCACCCACCCTGCTTTTGTTCGTTATTACAGTCATGGTTCAAAGCCCTCTACAAAAACAAGGTCCCACTTTATTATAGGACAGTCAGGTTCAGAGCACAGCTTGCAATAAAGAAATTAGCAAACCAGAAGCTGCAATTCTGTAGAAACACTCAAAAACGAAGAGGATTTAAAGTGACAAGATCCAATTAAATTTAATTACCCAAGCTGTATTTTCATTTTAACTGACACTTTTTATTAAGGAGCCACATGCACTAAAGCTAGAAACCTGGGCCAAATTGCATCCCAGTAATACAGTTATCTTATGCAAAATTCTGAGTATCTAATTTTCTAAAATGAAATTAGAGACATGGGGTTTGTAAAAGGTTCTCTTTGTCTGATACTATAAGATGCTGTTTGCAATGTACCTAAACTACTGTATACCTATGTTACAGTAACACCTGATGTACCTAATAAAACTTATTATTGGGAAAGGGTTTTAGCACACCTTTATTATTTTTTAATATGGAAGTATTCAGTATAAATCAGGAGTTTAATCACTTCAGTATAAATCAGGGACTGAACAGCAAGGTTAAACTCAAATCTGAAAGTCTTGAAAACTGCAGCATAAAGCATGACTTTGACAAGAGGAAGTTATTTATGAATCTTTTCATTTTAGGTTTAAACAGACATATAAATGATTATTTTACCAAATGATTATTTTACTGTCACCTTATTTGTCCCTATGGCAGAAAAGAGCAAAGAAAGGCTGCAGAGACCAAACTACTGAGAAACTTACACTTAGGAGTTCTTTCCATGCCTCTAATTTTAAACAATACACAACAAAAAATTTGAAATAAAAAAATTGAAAAGCAGCAGATGAATCATTAAACAATCAATAAGAAAACAAGAGAAAGGACGCATTTATTTAAGAGGGTCAAGCCACTGGGAACAGCCAAGCTTGAAGCCTTTAGCATGAGGCTTTAAGAAACATATGAGATTGTACAGTGATCCTTCCCTCCCCAGGGTTGAGTAGGATGTGCCAATGCCTGTCGTGGCTGTAAGTGGGACTATCACTGGTGTCAGCACCTCAGTGCCCACATCATTCCTGCTGGAAGCACTCACAAAAAATAGGATTAACACTCCTCCAGGATCAGGATAAAACTGCACTGTCTCCTCTTCCTTGGCTGGACCATCATTTGTGCATGAGTATGGCAACAGTCCTGGTCAGCCCCACAGGAGACCTGCATTGCTGTGCTGTTCTCCCTCCAGCCATTCTTCATAGCCCCTCAGGCTGGTGGGGACATTGTGTGGATGGCACGAGTACCTCTTATGCCAGCAGCAACAAGGGGCTGAAGGGCCCAAAGGGGCCACCACCAGGACCAACCTACAGGCTTCCTTTTTTATCCCTGGAGGAGAGATGGTGGGTTGCCAGGCTTCAGAAGAGAAGTGCTTCCCCCCATGGGCTGTCTTACTCACAGGTATGCACACAGCATTACCAAGAGCATTACCAAACTGCATTGCAGAAAGTGAAGCTGGCTCCCTTTTTTGTCAAGTACTGCATCTCAGATTTCTAAGCAGAAGAGAGCTGTGGCAGTAGAGGCTCTGTTTTGGTATAGGAGAAGGGAGAGGAAGAGACTGGGATGGAGTCCCAGACTTTTATTTGTAAAGTGTGAAAATAAAGAATGCAATTACCTCATGGGAGTCAATTCAGAGCCAAAAAATGATCTGTAATCTATTTAAAGAGTGGAATGAGGTGCAGCCACAGCCGCATGGTTCTCCATGCAAAGTTTCAGTATCATTCCCCTTTGTAACTTTCCAGCTTAATTTCCTGTGCAAACAGTAAAGAATGTGGGTATTAACACCTACTAGAACAAACACGGTGGCAGACCTGTTGGAGTGTGTCCAGAGGAGTGCTGCAAAAATGATCAGAGAGCTGGAGCACCTCTCCTATGAACAGAGACTGAGAAAGTTGGGGTTGTTCAGCCTGGAGGAGAGAAGTCTCTGAGGACACCTTATAGTAGCCTTCCAGTACCTAAAGAGGGCCTACATGAAAGCTGCTGAGGGACTTTTTACAAGGGCATGTAGTGATACAACAAGGGGGAATGGTTTCAAACTGAAAGAGGATAGGTACAGATTAGACATAAGGAAAAATTTCTTTACTGTGAAGGTGTTGAGGCACTGGAACAGGCTGCCCAGAGTAGTTGTGGATTGTCCATCTCTGGAAGTGTTCAAGGCCAGATTGGACGGGGCTTTGAGCAACCTGGTCTAGTGGAAGGTTTGATTCTAATAAGACCTTAGCACTCTCCTCTACACACATTAGGCCAGAAGAGCAGAGCTAGCACAAGAATTGGATCATTTATTTAACAACTTTCTGTTTAATAAACATATTTGAAAAAAACCATTGCTCTACACACCCTCCTCCAAAACTGAATAGCTTCCTTCATGTAGTGTCACATGAATACATTACGGGGATTAGAATGCAAATGCTTCATACCATCACTTTCAGCTGGAAGAGGCACCCTGGCTGATTGCGTGCCCCTGTCCACAATAGCCAGAAAGCCTTGTGGTGGAGTGATTCATATTTGAGGCAAACTCATAATCTGTTACAGGAAATTTTATCCAGCGAAAGAAACTGGACCAAAGGGAAAATGGGGCCATAAAGCAAACAAATGCCATTATTCATGAGGTACTCTGGCTGTATTCCTACATTGGAATTTTAAACGTTTAGACCTAAGATTGGTATTCCTTGGAGAAAAAAGAACTCTATGTGTTCATATATTCCAAATGTAGAAGTATTCACAGCTAGCTTAATACCTTCTCCCAGTAACAGAAACATGGTGATGGCTAGAAAATATTCAACAAAGAGGCACTAAGCTCACACAGGTAAGTTAGGCCAGTTACTGCAGCTGATCGCACCAGGGGACCATGCAGTTAGCACCCTTTTTATCTGTCTCTTGTCTCCTATCCTGAACAGCTGTTACATACTCCCAAGGGCTGCCTATAGCAAGAGTCCAGAGGAAGTCTCAAACTTGTCTTCAGTTCCATGCTATGACTGCTTGCTGGGTCCCAAATCCACCACACATACACATGAAAGGTTAGACACATTCTTTCCCTTTCTCCTTTCACATTAAAATTAATGAGGGAAGAAACATGTTTAAGTAGAATGCAAACAGATCAGTATAAAAACATTTTTTTTAAATGTCAAGTAGAAAGAAAGGGAGAACCAGGAATCCCCACCATGGCTAAGCCCAGTTCATATGCTCACATCTGTATGTGAGCTCACGTATGTCCCATGCTCATGTTTGTATGATCCCCATCTTCTCTGATATACATCTTCACAGTGCACCATAAGACAGCTGGGAAACAGGGAAGAGGTCTTCACCTTCCTGGTGCAATTTCACTTCCATTCAGCTCTCATATCCCAGAAATCCTGAGCGAAACCTGGCTTGCCAGGAGCTGATTTGTCTCTATTTTTTTGCCTCTCTCTGCACAAGCAACACAGAAATTCAAATACAGTGTATACCAATTCAGTTGTGAATTATAAAAAGACTACAAACATGAGTAATTCTGACGCAACTCCTTCTAAGGATACTACACATATTATAATCTGCCCTCATGCCTAAGATCCTTTGAAGCTCAGTCCTACTCCTGAGAAGGACAAGGAAAATGTTCATGGTGCTGTCAGTGGGTGTCTGAGGTGTCAGCTTCACACTCAGAAAGCAATAAAGTAGAAATCTGATTAACCTTCTGGACAACTAACTGAAAAATACCTTCCATTTTACTACCAGTCTTTCCTAACAACAACAATAATGTAAAAGAAAAAAAAGTCTTTCATTGCATAAAACATTAATTTCTCTAACCTTTTATAATTTCCTTATTATTTCTGTCACTTTTGATATTTTTCCACCTTCAAGTATTCATTATATATGAACATTATAGGACCTATAGAATAACCAAAGAGCTTTCTGTTTTTCCAGTTGAGGGATATTTAGTGATGTGATAAATCAGTTTAACCAAGATATCAAACATCAAGCAGACTGTCAGAAAAAAGAAAAGGACAAGCTATTATACAAGTCATACACATTTTAGTTTAGTAACTTCCAATTACCTGCTCAGACAGCTTCTTCCTTTATTACCATTCAAAGTCCATTAATTAAAAGTCGCCCATTTAAGAACAATGCCTGAAGAAAAAAAATCCAGTTTCTGCCCATAGCCATATACTGGCTTAGGAGGATGAATGACTGAAGGGGAAAAGCCCACCCAGCATCCAGTCACACGCATACCGTGAATGGCTCTAAAGCACCTTTCGGGTGAGCAAACAAATCATGTAATTCTATCGTGTGCTGATTCAAAAGTAAATGCTGAGCAGACTCAGTGGGCTCTGTCTGGCTCTGGAGGGTGTCTCATTTCTAGCACCAGGGAGAATTAACAGGTTTGCAGTCATTTCCATGCTAGTCTGTAGAAACAACTACAGAAGTCTATGGAAGGTATTCATTAAGACTGAAAATGGGGGAAACAGCTTCTCTTGGATGAATGAAAATATGTCGTTTAGCTGGTTGGTGAGCCCTGTTCAGAAGTTCTGAGTTAAATCAGTCTTCAGATTTGATGTCAGGAAAATATCCCCTCAAGCTCCAAACTGACTGGTCTTCTTGGAAGGCTCTTCTTTCTCCATGGGATAATTTCGGGGTTTTTTTAACATGTCCCAGGTCAGCACAGGATTTGGGGATTTCATGAGTGTCTTGGTCTCTCCTGCTCTCTTCCCAAGACACACTTTTTTGTGAAGTGTGGTCATTTCCTACAGGGCTAGGTCTGCTCTGACATGCTGAAAGTCGCAAAACAGTCAAAGCACCCATTCATGTCTCAGGCTGGGTCTCATGTTTCAAACACAGAAGATGAAAATTTAGTTTTACTATTGTTTGTGTTCTACGTCTTTTGCAGGACTTTAGTCTCCATGGTGGTCACCTTGATGTCTACAAATTTTATTGCATATGCATATTCATGAACACATATAAAATCAATCAGAATGAAAAATATATATGCAGTTAATGTGACTAAAGAATGCTGGAAGTAGGTCCAAACAAATGCCAACACTTCATCAAGCAAAGCAGGACTGGGAGAAAATCCAGAGATACCATTTGTTTGCCTGGTTAAGCTGTATTGTTATGCTCTGTCCTCCTTCAGTACACCCCCACCTTTTGTACTAATCTTCCCTACATCTGCTGCCAGCTAGGCCAAGCTCAAACAGCAGTGTCAATTCAAGGGTCAGAGAGGTCAACGGTGACACCCGATTTAAGTGTTATTCACTCTGATGCTGTGACAAGACAGATACAGCATGACCTGACTAAAGTGATGTATGTTAAATTTGTTGCAAATTACTGGCATGATGGATCTATTGATGACCCATTCCAGCTGTCAGGATGTCTCTATCAGTCTCTCAGTTATGCTTCCTCCTGCTGCTCAGCCCCATCCCCCTCTGACTTCTCCCATCAAGTGCAGGGTTGTTTCATAGTCCCTGAGAAACTCCAGGTGCAAAGCACAAGAAAACAAAGCATCAGCACCTGCTGTGAACCTGAGGAGTATTGGAAGTCATCTCATGAGGGATAAAAGTTTTGTGGTTTACAGACTTGAGTCACTGTGCAAGTTTGCATTATCTGGACACCTATAAAAAATATTTTTTTAACAATAGGTCTTCAAGATAATTCCTGTCTTCATTCAAAGTGTTGGAAACACAATTATTTGAGATCTTGTTTGAAGCACCTCGCTCATCTGAGAAATGCTCTGAATGGGGGCAAGTTGTCTTTTTAGCTTTTGCTCTCAAACAGAACTGAACCCAAATTTCCACAGGAGAAAGTGGGAGAGCAGGAAAAGGCAGACGAAAACTACCCTGAATGTTCCCTTCCTACTTTTCCCTTCCCTTCTGACCAAAGTGATCTCCAGCTTCTCTGGCAAGTGGCACCATAGCCATGGGAGGGAAGGGCAGCAGCCATTTTAGAGCAGGCTCCTTGGAAAATCACAGATTTCCTGCTACCCAGTGCAACTGAGACTCTTCCCTTCATGCCCCATGGGAAACAGGGTGTGTTTGGGAAGTCAGGTCTGACTTTTGCTTTTACAATGCTGGAGGTTGGGACAGACATCGAAGTCCAATTCAGTGAAACGAAGTGAACTGATGGAGACCAAGTCCTCTCAAGTATAATAGATCATTTCTACTTTCAGACCAATGTCTCTTCTAGGAGTGCTTGCTCCTGGGCAGGTGCAGTAGTGATTACAGAACTGTAGCCCTTACACACATTTTAGTACAGATAGGCAAAGCCCCTAGTCATGATGATAAATTGTATCCCATTCCATAATTACATTTAAGGAGCATCTTATGCAAATTTCTTCTGTTTAAAGAATTTGATTTGTTTGTTTGCTTCTTTACATGAACTCCACTGTAGCTCTGAGGCTTTCTAAGTTTTATTCTTCCTACTACCTACTGCTTCTGTACCTTTTGTTCTTTCACTCATTGTCATCTCTTTGGTCTAGTGTTGCAGTCGTTGTAGCACTCGTTGCAGAGTAATTTTTAATAACTGATGATTTCTTCACAAGCAAAGGGAGAGTTCAACTCAGTTTCAGTCCCTGTATTCCTAACAATTTGCATTGGTGCCCCAGGTGTTTCTGCTCTCCTATTTTGTCTTGGATTACACTAAATGTCACCCAAGATACAGGGATATTCAGGGATGTTGAAATGCAGTGCCCAAACTGGAAACACTCATGATAGTGTGGAAGAGAACATTTGCAAACTTCAGGTTCTGAGAACACACATCTTACAAAAGCCCATTAGGGAATATAAGGAGTGGAGAAAACTGCTTTATTGCTTTCAGTTGAACTTGTCATTGGAAGACCAATATGGCTATTAGGTTTCCAGTTCCACCAGCATCTGCAGCATTTTTCATCATGATATATATCTGACCTCTTCCATTTTAAGTTGCGTAATCAAAACCCTAAAGAAAGTAGGAATGGCAAAGAAACTTGGGCCACTTCATTCTCAAATTGGAATAATGTCAGATAAGGTTGTGGTTCCTTAGTTCATTTTAATTCCTTGTGACTGTTCGTCCATGGCAGAGGTGAAACACTGACAAGAAGAAAAGACTCCTGAAAAAATTGTAGGCCCTTCAGACATAAAAAGAATTTTGCCTAGCTACAGGTAGATTGAATTGAGCCCCAAAATAGTACAAAATATGTACTTTAAAGTTACACTAAAAGTTTGAGATGAGCCTTAAAACATCTTACAGCATTATAAATCATTATCTGTAGTATTCACATCTACCTTTCCTTCATCACAAGTAATCACAAAACAGCTACCTGAATGGTTCAGTTCCTGAACAAGAGAGCTCATCCCAGATCATACTCCAGAAGCCATCAGGTGATGCTCAGAAAATAAATAAAAGAAAGGTACAAGAAAATAATTTTGAAAAGTCTCCAGCATGGTTTGTTCTCCTCTGGTGGAAATTTTTTTGTTTGAATATGCGCACCAGCACAGGATCACATTGAGACTCTCTCTTACAGTAGGTTTTCAAATCAAAGTACTTATTTATATTTGTCTGACCTCCACCTCATCTTGAAAACTGACATCATGGGAGTCATGGCACTCCTCAACCAGACTACAGCAAAATGCTGCAACTTAGCACTTGGTAGTTAGGAAACACTGGCTGAGAGTGAACACTGCAACATGTAGAAAAAAATCACAGAATTGTAGAAAGTCTTGGATTGGAAGGAACCTTAAAGATCCTCTAGTTCCAACACCCCTGCCATGGGCAGTTATGTCATTTACTAGATCAGGTTGCTCAGGGTCTCATCCAGCCTGACCTTGAAAACCTTCAGGATGGGGCATCCACAGCTTCCCTGGGCAACCTATTCCCATGCCTCACTTCCCTTTGAGTAAAGAATTTATTTCCTAATATCTAAGCTAAATCTCTCTCCTTCTACTTTAAAACCTTGTCCACATCTTATCAGCAAGTATGACAGCAGTAGCTGCTATGTCTCTGTGTTCTGCTTCTTCCAAGAGGCTTAATTAAATTATCATCTTCAAAGAATTTGTCTTTGTCTCACTGAATCACAGAATATGTCAAGCTGGAAGGGGCCCACAAGGATCATTGAGTCCAACTCCTGGCCCTGCTGTAAGTATCTTGGTGGAACTGGCTAACAAGATTAAAATACAGCTTTAAGTTGTCACATAAGGGAGCTTTCCACACCACTCACTATCACTTGTTGGCATATTCTTAGCAGCCATCCCAGCTCCAAGGGATATTATATATATATTAGATATACATGTAAAATTTTATTTCATTACTGTAAAAAATGGAGACCCTATTTGGAGAACTAATGAACTTAGAATAAAAAGCAGAAACACTTCACATGGAATTAAACCTCTTTCTCCTTACCCATGGATGCATTTCCAGTCTAGTTGGTAGAAACACTCAAGTTTGCTCTCTCTTGGCTGGAAAATGCATTCTATATGTCTAGGTACACATGCACGGAACTTCAAGTATTCTTGGATTAAGGTGAGTGACTTGGGATTTAATTTCTTCAGGCAAAGGCAGAAATTGGACCGGAAATTTCACCTCCTGGAAAGGTTCTAACCACTAAGCAATATTTCAAAAGAAAGTATGAACTGCCATCACATTTTAAGAGTGAATCTTATATCAAACCCCTCAAGAGAATTCAATTACAGAGAATGTCCCTTTCCTCTCTTTTGGTGATGCTTGGAACCAAAATGCTCACTAGTGCTGAGATCCAAACACCAAATTACAACCCTCAAGACCAACAGATATTCATAGTCAAAGACTACAGTGTGCCTGCTACAGAAGCACTTAGAGTCTAAAAGCAACACTTACAGTCTAAGAGTGAAGGTGTTGAGAACAGTAATTTTGAAAGTAAATACCTATAACTGGTTTGAATCCCTTTGTATATAACTCTCAGTTTCTGAAGACTGATAAGATCAAAGCCTAAGGTGATATGACAGGAGTACATTTTTTACTCTGAGCAAAACTACAGTCATCCCCATGGTTTTGCATCTTCTTTCTTCTCTTTCATTCTTAATTTCTCTTCTCCATTCACTCTTTCAATCTTCCACATTTTAGTTCTTTCATTCTCTTTCTTTTTTTCCCTTTATTTCTTTCTCTTTCCACCTTCCCTTCCCTTCCCTTCTCTTGCACAGAGAAAAGATAGTGATTACAACTTTTCAACCCAGCACAGGAAAAATACAAACATCTGTGGAACTGTGACCTTATAATACAAATTCTCTAATTTGTCTTGGAATGGACAGATCTTTAAGTGAATACACTTGCAGGCAGTGAAAGGAAACTCCAGAGAAAATACAAAAATCTCTTATGAAGGCATAAAAACATGGGCAACTGTGACATCATACCTTTCTTCTTTCCATTCAGAAAGGGAAAAAAGGTTATATTTTTTTCCCTAGATGTTGTAACATGACATACAAATCAACTATAGATATTTTATTGTATTAGTCTTTTATTATGTTAATATGTTTCATTGTATCAGAGAAAACTATGTCTCTAGTATAGTCCAGAAGACATCCAAATATGAAAGCAAAACCTGGTTAAAATGATCCAAATTCCTTTAAATTTATTATAATAGTAATATTTCTGTCATGTTAGCATCCTTTATGTTACATTACTGAAAACCCATGAAAATGTGATAAGAGAATTACATATACAGAATGAACGTTGTTAATAAGATTCATCAAATTCTTAGTGTAAGAAACAACTTTTCCTGCTATAAAATGAGTGAAAATCACAATTGAAGCCCTTGCAGTATTGCCACTCATCACCTCCTGCAGAAGACTACCTGCAGGTAAACTCCTGAGACAAGTAATATGCCTACAGGAGACTGAAGGACTGATATGACACAGAAGTGCTGACAACAATTGTCATTTGCCATCAGTAATTCCAGGGAATTTGGCATTTGGATGAGGACAGCTTTCATCATAGCATTTCTTCCAAGTTGTATGACCACATTTTGAGTGGTCCAGGTTAGACATATTGACCACATCTACATATGTCTGACCATTGAGTATCATCTCTTGATGCCTGTGCACTGGGGAATGTCTTCAGAGAAGCAGGTATGTACCCATAACTACAAAATAGGGCTGCATAAATAACAGCTTTAAACTATTACAATTAAACCTTTCAAAAGTCTTTCCAAACAGCGATGTAATGATGATCGGATTAACATCCATCATGTAATAATAATAGGTAATGAATAATATATCTTGATTACAGCTCATCTCAGGCCAATTATCACTAAAACAGATATGAACAAAGCAAGCCAGATGGTCTGTTAAAGAATGTCTATAAATATCCCAGCCACGCACCCTCTGGCATAAAGTGCCAAGATCTGCTTCCACTATTCACAGCAGGGAGCACCTTTTCCAGGAAATAATCTCCCTAAGCAATTTGTTGAAACCAAAGTCCTTATTTGAAACTGAAGTCCTTATTTGAAGGATAAAGTGCAGCATAAAGGGAGGGAGGGTAATAAGAAATAAAGTTGGAATAAAATAGAAATGTAAATGGAGGTAAGTCTTGTGGTAGTGTCTCTCAGATATGAAGAATCTGTACTATGTCACCTCTTTGTGACTCTGATGCTAAGCCTCCAAGATAAAATAAACTTGCCACAAAATGGCTCAGTAACAAACAAAAAATGATTGTGTATGAAACCACTCAAGCTATAATGAGACTAATCCAATGTGCAGTGCTTTAAATTGCCAAGAAGTTTGGAATCTTTTTTCTCTGTCTTTCCTTAGGGCTTCTCCATGTGCTGTAACTTCTCTATGCATGGTGAGTATAGTTAGTATTTTCATTTGCTGCCTAAGTAGCAAATTACCCTGTAAACAGCCCACAAGAGCTGGTCTGTAATTGAATTGTAACTGTTGACTTTAGACATTTGGTATATTTGCTGCAAGAAGTAAATTTTCAAAACTTCATCTTGATGCAGTCAGACAAAATGAAAGGTAATATTCTTTATCTGCCACAGATTGCTGCAGATGAACTGCTTTCATATGAGCTTAAATAAGATTTAGTGTATTCCATCCTTCAGCTGGCCACAATTGAAAGTGATCAGGATCAATATAGCTGCCCCTGAATGCAGCCCAGTATTGTGCATTACAATAGAGGAAATGGCTGTATTCAAAATTTTCCTGTGTCAAATTAATTTCCATGTTATCTCCAAATTCAATTAGATGGGAACCCCGTGTAACTAAAAAAGTGTCCGACATCCCTTAGTGACAAATTACAGTGCTTAGTGTGCATATCAAGGTGAAGTGTTGAGCCTTGCTAATCTTCTCACTAATTCTCAATTACCGTAAAATGAAGCCATAAATCACACAGACAGGGGATCGATGGAAATGTTGTTTTCAGGGTGATTGGCAGCCTCCCCAAAGGTTTTCTGTAAGTTGGTTTAAGGTTACCATTCTCTAAGGGGAGGGATGAGGTAGTCTTGCTCAATCTCTATGATATAGGCCCACAGGCCTTTTGGGGATAGTGGGGAGGGACAGCACCAATTTCAGCCCATCAGACATCCAATTTTTCTCCTTTTCATACCTGCTGTAGTAAATGAGAAACAAATTAAATTTCACTCCACTATCTCCACAGAAACCATTTAAATTTTTCATGGAAACTAAATTGTCCCTAGACAAATAGCCCCCTGATTCTATGAAAATATACTGGAGCGCTGGGGACAGAAATAAATTTGTGTCACTCTGGATATGCCATTCTCTGTAATGTCATTCACTGCCGGCCAATAAATGAGTCCCTCCTGGAACACAATGGTAAAGCCTTGTGCTCTGGTGGATTTGCATTGTTCCCCCACTCTGGAGCGGTCTAATATTCTTCCTGTTATTAATTTGCAGCCTAGGTTTTACATTCATGAGGCCAAGATTGAAATGTAAATGAGGCACAAAATAAGTAGTCAGCAGTAGCCCTGGCCGAGCAGCCTGTGTCATAGACTCATGGACTTACATGAAAATAGTTATCACTCAGAGAGATTAGCAGCTCAGAACATCAATCACTGCTGCAAGGAAACAATGAATAAAATCGCCCCGACACGAGGAAGGAAATTACCAGAGCTTTAAAGTGGAAAGCGAATATGTAATACTGCTACCTGTTGTCGAAGCACTAAGATGGCTGTAATAAAAGAAGATGGGCTCCTTCTCTCCCTCTCTCTGTTCCCCTCCCCTTTTTCTGTTGATCGCTGATATTTAAATTGTGCCATTTTTCTCATCTCAATTTATCTACTAAATGAGCTGCAGTTCCTTGGCCAGAGGTATATGATACTTCACATCACACTCAAATGAAACCCACAGTTTTGAGTCTGGACCAGCTTTAAAATGATGACACCCTATATATCATCTAATCTCTTGGCAAACAGATATATAAAGCCTGAGTCCTCGGGTTTTGGGGAGGCTCAGTGGATGCAGTACTTCAGACTAGTAGACAAAGGTAGCTTTACTTACAAAGGTGTGCTTTCCTAGTTCTCAGGTGGTACAGAAATGTGCAGGACACAATGCAAGAGGGGCATTCTCAGGCCAGCTCTTCTTCAACAACCTCTGAGTGACTCTAATAATCAGATTAATGGAGATAACCAGAACCTGGAGAGGATTCAGCTCATTCTTTTTTACTTCAGTAGCTCTGATTTCCCCCATCACAAGGGGAAGTGTTGTGGAGCTTCCCTGCCTGGTCAAAGCTACCCTAAATTTCTCATGATGGCTGGAGAATTTCCAGGTGCGTGTATCCACAGATAAGAGCGACTGTCCTGACCTTGGTACACAGCTTCTGCTCAGATAAACAATTTTTTAAAATGCACTAATTCACACCTTTGGTTAGTACAGCATGGTTTCTACAGTGATATTAAATGTATATAGCTTAGTGCTCTGAATCAATACATTTTCTGGACTAATTCTTCAGCTTGTGTATGTTACATTACCTGTTGGACTTTTTTCCTTGCATGTTCTTTGTACTCAGTAAATGCAAAACACTATTCCATCTACCACAGTTAATTTTGCCTCTGTGAGGACATGTGCCTGGTTATCACAGCTGGACAGCAAGAACATTTTCTTACAGTGCTCATTCTTTACACAACAGAAATGTAGCCACATTTTACTAAAAAACTGCCATTTCTGGTCTAACATTTCATTCCCAAAAATTTATTTTCAACCATAAAAATGTTTTTTAAAAGTGTGTCCTAGTAAGATGAGTTCAAAGAAAATGCCAAAAAAATAAAATTCTAATCCTTCCTGCTCTGAGGTAGCTCATAAATGTGGTTGGTCACAGGAGTGGCACACATACATGCCTCTGCAGTGGACAGGAGCATCCCTGTGACTGGCTTTCACAAAGATACTGGACTCTTTCTCATGTGTCTACCTTCAAAAAATCTGTTTGCAAGGAGAATTACGTATCAGGAAATGGTTCAGGCTGGGTATGCTTTCAGTTATCTTACAACTCTTAAGCATGTTCAAAAAGATATAAAATATGAAATGGTTAAAAATAGAATGCCCCCCTCTTAATGCAACTTTATTTAGAACTTAAGATAAATTATTTAAAACTTGTCTTAGCTGTCACTTTTCATGTAGCACATCTCATTTAGGATGTAAATGCTTTTTATGCACAAATGCCAAAGGACTCTGAAAAGCTGTATATTTTCATACTAGTTTTTAAAACAGGCAAACTGAGTCTTAGAAAATTGGTTTAGGGAACTAGCAATGTCGGTAAGATTGGAAACCAAATTTCCATTTTCTGTGCAAACCACTAGATCATGCTGCCTTCAGAAATTAGCTTTCCATTCCATTCCTTATCAGAAGGAAGAATTAATTAATGTATGTAAGATATCGAAGTAAGCTGGTAAAAAAATTCCATGTGAGTGCACGATATCATGAATATTTCTTATTATATAGACAATGGACATTTTGGTCAAATAATCCCTGGAGACTCAGGACTGAGCTGAACAAAGTATTAGCATATCAGAGCTATTGCATATCAGAGAAAGCAACACTTTCTTGAAAAGCTACTTTTTTCACAATAGAGATGCTACTATTTTCATTTCATGTTCATTTTTAAAGCACAATACCAGCCACATTATACAGAGCGAGTTTTGAACAATAATGTGTAGTAATGTGTTCTGTAACCTTTATTCTATTTCTTTCTGCAGAAGTTCACTAAAGATAATGAAAGCAGGTAAGAAAAGGAACTTAAAATTTGAGAGAAGCAAAAGCCAACATAAAATCAGTTTCAGCTGTGTATTAAAATGTTCTTTTGAGAATTTGAGAAATGGATCATGGGTGAGCTCGCAGAAGATACTGAGCCTTAAACTGCTTTGTTCTTTTTTTCCTAGCTTAAAAAGACAAAGTCAGGCCCAACTTGTTACTGGAGCTTTAGAGCCCAGCAGCAATGTGCAATTTGTGGCTAAAGAGCATGAGCAACACAACTGACATGGTCCCTACACACAGCAACAGCTTCTGCTCTCAAAACCCCCCTCTTTTCCTCATGTTGCCATTGTGCTCACTCTTAGTGTCTCAGAGTATATTTTTAATTGCTTATCAAATGGATAGTTATTGTATCATAAAATCTTCAAAGCCATTTCCCAGTCCCATTCAGTTGTGGAGCTGAACTTTTATACAATGATATATCACAATGGATTATGCTAATAAGCTTGTTAATAGCTCTAGTGTTGTTAACTGAGCACATTAAAACAAACTAGTCCTTGCAATAGATTGGGAAATGTTTTATAAGGGGCATGTGATCTAAGAGCAGTCATGACAAGGCTAGTAAATAATAGCAGAAACTGGCATGACCAAAGAAATACTCACCTAAATTATTTATATGTTAATCAAAAATACAGTTGTTAAGCAATATCATTAGTTCATTACTAATTGGTTTATGGATTTGTGATGAATTACTTATTTGCATGCAAAGTAAACCCTCAGCCTTTTGTTCATCATTTCTAACCTTCAAATCTTTGCAGGTTTCTTCTCTGCAGCCCTCCTCCTTCACTAAAATGATTACATCAGCTTGTCAGAGAAAGAAGATTTTCAAGGTAAAGACATAATTTTCCTCTGAAATGTATGCAATATATTATTGTCATATATTTTTTAAAAGTCATAATATATCAGGATTTCATGCTTGAGAGATATGCAATTAATGCTATACAGTGTATATTTCTCCTTAACCTCCACCAAAAATCCTACACTTCGAACATTTATTAGTAGTGGAGACTGTGATCTTGGTTTGTTCATATATATCAAGTTGGACTGTCAGGCATGTTATTATGGGGAACATTAAATTCTACTTTAGTTATGATCAAATCAGGCTGAATATAACCTAAAGACTTAAGCACACCTCTGGATCTATTGTGGAACATCGTAGAGGTGCAGCAGAGTGATCTGAACAAAGGTGAAGATCAGCCTTTCATGTGGTGCCTGAACTCATTGCCAAGTTTCTTAATTATAAGGTTTTCAGAACTGCACTTCTTATCCTTTGTTTCCCTCTCTACCTCATCTTCTCCTCTTGTCACCTCCTGTTTTTCTATTTCCATTTCCCTCTGCATATTTTTCCTTCCCAATTGCCCCCTCCATACAACATAGTGATCTCTATTCCCAGCTCACCGCCATTTTTTTCTAACCTCACTACTTCAGACTGAAGGATCTAGACTCAACAACTACCACTGCACTTCTTCCACTTTTGAAGTATTTTCACTGTACCCTTTATCTTTTTTCCATTTCCTTTTTCTCTTTTTTTTCCCTTNCTTTTCTTTTCAAAACCATGTTAGTACAAAATCACAAAAGCCATGAATGTAATTAAATTAAATGATTATTTTCCATTAGCTTGAAACATTTTCTTTTGAACAAATTTCACTTTTTTCTCTCAGAATTCAAGTTATAATTACCTTATATTTAGACAGTATATTTTTCAAGGAATTTGAGATCAGTATAAGATTTCTAGAGATTTTTCACCCATTGTTATTATTAAAAAGTTCCAGATGTATTAATAAAAATAGACCCAGCAAGGACCAACAGTCCAGGATATGAAAGCAAGGTTCTGTAAGCAAAAACTGATCCAGATGGAGGAGAACTCTTTTCTAACCACTCTCGCTATGTAATGAACATCTCTGTTGACAAGAGGAAAAGTGCCAGAAAAACTTCAGCTCTGGACATGAGGAGAACAGACTTCAGGCTCCTCAGGGAATTAGTGAGTAAGGTCCCCTGGGAAAATATTTTTGCAGGTGCTGGGGTCCATCAATACTGGTCACTTTTCAAACATCACCTCCTAAGGGCACAGGAGCAGGCAATTCCCAAATGTCAGAAGACAAGCAGGAGAGGCAGAAGGCCAGTTTGGCAGATCAGGGATCTTCTCTTGGAAATAAGACAGAAAAGAAAGATGTATGCCCAGTGGAAGCAAGGTCAAGTAACAAGGGAAGAATTCAGAAATGCTGTTTCTCAGTGTAGGGAGAAAATTTGTGTGGCCCAAGTTCAACTGGAGTTGAAGCTGGCCAGAAATGTGGGGGACAATAAAGAATTTTTCCAAATATATTAATGCAAAAGGCGGAGTAGAAATACCATCAGCCCATTACAGGATGAGGATGGTCAGCTCACAAACAGGGACAGAGACAAGGCACATGTGTTTAATGCTTTCTTTGCCTCTGTCTTCTACATGGATGATGGACTAGGGGTCTCAGTGCCCTGAGCTGGTGGACCATGACTGTGAGAATGATCAGCTCCCAGCTGACCCTGAAATTGTGCAGGATCTGCTACTCCAGCTGGATACAAATCTATGGGGCCCAACGGGAGTCATCACAGAACCTTCAAGGACCTGGCTGATGTCATTGTAAAACTTCTCTCAATGATTTTTGGGTGATCTTGGGAATCCAGAGAGGTCCCAGATGACTGGAAGCTGACAAACGTTGTCCCAGTTTTCAAGAAGGGCAAAAAACAGGACCCTGGAATCTACAGACCTGTCAGTGTCTGGTAAAATAATGGAAAAGATTATTCTGGGAAGTATTGAAAAACACCTGAAAGACAACACTGTCATCAGTCACAATCAGCATGGCTTCAGGAGAGGAAAGTCCTGCTTGTCAAACCTGATTTCCTTCTACAACACAATAACCCACCTAGTTTAACAAAGGAAGCCAGTTAGTGTAATCTTTTTTGATTTCAGTAAAGCTTTTGATAGTGTCTCTCACAGGATCCTTCTGGACAAAATGGCCAGCACTCAGCTGGATAACTGTGATATATGATGGGTTAACTTACCCACAGGTCAGGCACAGAGTTATAGTGAATGGGGTAATATCAGGCTGGTGATCTGTCACTAGTGGGATTCCACAGGGCTCCATCCTTGGCTCAGTTCTCTTCAACATCTTCATTACTGACTTGGATTCAGGACTCAAAGGAGTATTAAGTATGTTTGCCAACAACACTAAATTGGGAGGAGCTGTCAACTCCCTTGAGGATAGAAAGGCCCTGTAAGGAGACCTTGACAAATTAGAGAGATGGGCAATCACCAACTGTATGAAGTTTAACAAGGGCAAGAGTTGAATTCTGCACCTGGGATGAGGCAATCCCGGTTGAGTCTATAGACTAGGGAAAAAGAGGCTGGAGAGTAGTGTTGTGAAAAGGGACCTGTGGGTCCTGGTTGATGTCAAGTTTTCATCAGTGTGCCCTGGCAGCTAGAAGGGCCAACCATGTCTGGGGGTACATCAGGCAAAGTATCACCAGCCAGTTCAAGGGAGTGATAGAGTTCAAGAAGCATTTGGATGATACTCTCAGACAGACAGTGTGACTCTTGGGGATGGTCCTGTACAGGGATAACGTTTGGACTCAATGATCCTTGTGGGTCCCTTCCAACACAGCATATTCTGTGACTGTGCTTTTGTGATTGTCCTACTCTACTCTACACTGGTACAACATCACCTTGAATACTGTGTACAGTTTGGGCACTACAATATAAGAAAGGCATTAAGCCATGAGAGGGTGTCCAAACGAGTGTGATGAGGATGATGAAGGGTCTGATGAGGAAGCTTTATGAGGAGCAGCTTAGGACTCTTGGTTTGTTCAGCTCCTCAGACTGAGAAGAGACGACAATGAGGTCTTTAACATCTTTACAAGGGGAAGTGAAGGGGTGGTTACCCAACTCTTCACTCTCATGACCAGTGAACCAGACTTGAGGAAACAGCCTGAAACTGTCAGAGGAGGTCTACATTAGATAACAGGAAAAGATTTTTCATCTAAATGGTGGCTGGGTACTGGAACCAGCTCCCCCTGGAAGTGGTCATAGTACTAAGCCTGTCTGAGTTCAAGGAGTGTTTGGACAACAGTCTCAGGCACCTGGTGTAATTTTTGGGGTGTCCTGTGCAGGGCCAAGAGTTGTATTTGATGATCCTTGTGGGTCCTTTCAAGTCAGCATATTCTGTGATTCTATGATTCTATGGACTAACCAAATTCCACCTTTCAAACATATCCTGCCATTGCTTTACATTGCCCTTACAGAAATCTATCTTCTGAATATCTTGAAAACTTTTCTATCCATTGACCTTCTAAGATCTTGTCTTTGCAAACACAGAGGTTTTAGTGCATTTTCCAGCAGCCGCAAGTCGTTTTTCTTTGATATTTATCATCTGCAATCTGCCTCAGCCCAGCAAGACATGCATCACAGTCTAATCCAAGCAAGTCTTACAAGGACAATAGAAACCTGACCAAAATGAAAAAGAAAGTGAAAGGCAACACAGAAAAAGACAACCCAAGATAAAGAACAACTTTTAATGGTGTGGTAAAGCAAATTTTTATTACTGCTAATAATTTATTGTGATATAATGATAATAATAATAATAATAATAGGCAATATAAAGGGATGTTGAGAGAGGCATCTGCTTCCCAAATTTTTCTTGTCTGAAAGGATGAATGTAGGCAAGGTATCGGGAAATGAAACTTCACTGACTCAGAAGAAACTGGAATCATGGCCCAGCTCCATGCATGTCTGTTGCTGGCCTCAGGACACTTGCAGAAGGTGGCCTAGCAAAGCTCAGGCTGCCTAGTGGCCCACCCAGTCTCCAAAACATGGTCTGCATTCACATAAGATGTTTAAACTGAGTTTGGGATGGAGTCCTGTTGTCTACTCCACAGCTGTAGCCAAAGAGCTGAAGCAAATTGCTCAAGCTTGCACAGGAGGTCAGCAACAGAAATACAAAGCAGCATCTAGTTCAGCCATGACTTAGTTCAGTGCCACATGCAAGTAAATATTGCAAATATCTTCGTACAATTCTGTATCTTTCTGTGGTGGAGACCTTAAGTCAGAAAAATCCATGTCCAGATGTCCTCTTTAAATTATTCTTGGATGAATGCACAAACCTTGATGAGGTTCTTTAAATTCCTTATTCCACACTGAAAGACAAAAAGAGAAAGGATTACTATTTTTCAAATTAGGGCTGTAGAAATGTAACAATTGGCTATGAAAAATTAAATTTCCCACTAACCTCTTGCAGCGTGAGAAAGTCAATATGTATACTGAGTCCCTTCTTTCCTGTTTATATGTTGTAATCCTGACCTTGTGAAACTACATTTGAGGACGAGTGGAGGAAAAGAAAATATTTTCACCATGATCATTCAGTTCTTAGCCCTTTGTTGACACAAGAATACTTTGACTCCCTCAGTCACTCCTCATTATACTTGTGCTCCCAACCCTTCACCAGCATCATTGCCCTTCTCTGGACCTGTTCCAGCACCCTAATATCTTTCTGGAAGTGAGGGGCCCAAAACCAAACATGGGCCTCATGAGTGCTGAGCACAGAGGAAAAATCACTTCCCTGATCCTGCTGACCACTCTACTTTTGATACAGACGAGGATGCCATTGGCCTTCTTGGCCACCTGGACACACTGCTGACTTTTGTAGAGGTGCATGGGTTTGTCATGACTGAAGTGCATGACTTGGCACTTTATCTTAATGAACCTCATACCATTGGCTGCAGCCCATCTATCCAGCCTGTCCAGATCCCTCTGCAGAGACTTCCTACTCTCCAGCAGATCAACACTCAGCATGGGACTATCTGCAAAGTGACTGAGGGGGAACTCGATCAACTGGTCCAGATCATCAATAGAGGTATTAAACAGGGCTGCCCGAGTACTGAGCCCTGGTGAACACCACTTGTGACTGGCCACCAACTGCATGTACCTCTACCACCACACTCTGGGCCCAGCTATCCAGCAAGTTTTTTAGTCACCCAAAGAGTGCACCCATCCAAGCCATGAGCAGCCAGTTTTCCTCAGGAGAATGCTGTGGAAAATGGTGTCAAGGGTTTTATTAAAGTCCAAGCAAAACACATCCCCAGCCTTTCCTTCTTCCACTAAGAGCGTGTATCTGTCATAGAATGTGATCAAGCTGGTCAAGCAGGACCGGTCTTTCAGAAACCCATGCTGGTTGTGCCTGATTCTCTGGTTGTCCTGCGCGTGTCATGTGATAGAACTCAAAATAATCTGCTCTGTGACCTTCCCCAGCACTGAGGTCAAACTGACAGTCCTGCAGGTCCCCAAATCCTTTTTACAGCCCTTCCTGTAGATGGGCATTCACTGACTTCCAGTTAAATGGGACTTTCCTAGTAACATGGGATTGTGGCTAAATGATAGAAAGTATCTCAGTGAGCATTTCCACCAGCTCTTTCAGTACCCTCGAGTGGATTTCATCCAGCCCCACAGATTTGTGTGTGTCTGAGTGGCATAGTGGGTTGCTGACTATCTCCCTTTGGAATATGGGACCTTAATTCTCCTCCCTGTCCCTGTCTTCCAGCTCAGGGAACTGTATACCTGGAGAACAACCTAGAGAACTATAAAAGACTGGAACAGAGAAGGCATTGAGTACCTCAGCTTTTTCCTCATCCTTTGTTGATATGTTTTCCCCTGGACCAAATAAAAAAGATGGAGAGTTTCCTTAACTGTCCTTCTGTTACTGATGTATTTGTAAAAATTACTTTTTGTCTTTTATGGCAGTAACCAGATTAAGTTCTAGTTGGGTTTTGGCACTTCTAATTTTCTCTGTACATAACCTCACAACATCCTTGTGAGATAGGTGTCACTTCAAACCTCTCTGAAGAAGGGTCTGACTAAGTCCAGCAGATATAAAACCATGGAGTTTTCTTAGAGGGAGGTAAAGGACTTCCCCTATCCTAGCTAAAACTATATTACCTGTTCAATAACTGAATTTGTTGACACTCACATTGCATGTCCATGTGGGAATTACTGGACTTTTAAGTAAGACAATTCTCAATTACTTATGCAAAATTGAGATTGAAACTATCACAGCTCCTTTAAGCACTTGAAAGCCAGCACAACTCAACAACTGCAGCAGAGTAACTCCTAATCCCCACCAGAGAACATGAGCCAAATCTGTTTCCTGAAGCAGGGAAGGAAGACTTTGGCAGACCTCGGTCAGCAAATGGAAATCCATCCTCTCCCTCACTAGTATCTTATAGCCTTTGATCTACCTTCCTCCATCTGCCTTGACATGTTCACATATAGAGGTTTGTGTAAGGAATCAACTTCGGCCCCATGTTTGTGTTTTGGGCCTTCTAGCAGCTGACAGTCCCAGAATGTGTGCCAAAATGAGACTGATATTGACTTTGGTGACACAGCTGTAATGAGCCTGGGGGTGCCAGAACACTTGTAGGATGTCACTCAGACACACCCAGCCTTTGATGCCCTGGAGTGGTTTTGGTGGTGAGTTGTCTCCAGAATATCATGCTTTCTTTCAGGGAAGGGGTGACAGAGACTGTCCTCACATTCTGAAGCTGATTTTTACCTTGGTTCCTTTCAGGTCTTACCTTCTCACTTCCCTGTTCACTGAGTTGCTTAGCCAAAGAAAACAGTACAGGTGAGAGCACTCATTGGTGTGCATCACTCATGCAAAATGAGGTGTCAAGCTGGAACCAGCTCACAAGGAGAGAACCCAATACACTCTGGTATGACTACCATAAAGGAAAAAAAATGACAGTCAACAGTAGATATCTGCCTATGTACAAAACTGGAATGAAAACTGGAAGAAATCCCAATTTTTATTAGCCTGGTTGTAAAAAAAAAAAAAAAAGCACAGAGAAAGAATCAACCAGCTACAAGGAATGAAGTAAGTGATCTTCTCCCATTATAGTCAGGACACAGAGCCTGTGATATCTCTGGGAGTTCAATCTAAATAAGGTCCCATCCTCTCGTCTATTTCACATTATGAATAAAAACATGAAATTAGTTTTATGTCAGAAGAACAACCCTTAAGACACTTGTAACTTATAATTATAATTTCTAAGCTGTTTGGCTTGTCAGTATCAAGGAATTCACAGCCTGAGACTTCCAGGATTTTATAGGCTGAGACATGCTATGCTAGCTACTGAAAATTAACTATGAATCTCTCATCTGCATCCTTATTTATTAACTACAGTGAGAAACAGAGAGTTTAAAAAAGTACTATATGTGCATAGCCTGCTAGCGTTAAAAAAAGCTGTCTTCTGCTGCTAGTCAATAAACTACTACCAATGGATAAATGTAGGGGTTTCTTCCTGCAAAAGTATTTAGTTGTTTTCTTGTAAACAAGCACTGCAAAATTTTCACCTTCACTTTAGAGCACAGCTGACCAGTGTCAGTTTCAGGATTTGGCTGGATTCATAGGTGACAATAAAAGAAAAAGAAGAAAAGAGGACAGCTTGAGACTCTCTTTGCAATGCAAAATTCCATTCCCTTGTTAGATCTGGCTGAAAATGTTAGCATCGCCTGTGATATATTTTGAAAGAAACAATATTTATTACATACTTTGAATAAGAAGGCTGATCAAAAAAAAAAAAAAATCAGGAACTGAAATCCACTTGAGATTTTCAGCTTTCACCAAAAAATGGAAAGTGAACCACAAAAATAAAATATTCTTTTCCCCAAAAAATCACATCTAAGATATTCCAAGGGCAGTCTTTACCAAAATTTTGTTCTTACAAAAAAAAGTATTTAACTTATCAAGGATACTATTCCCTGATATTTCAGTTTTTCCAGATTCTATTTTCACCCTGGTTTTGAAATCTTTTACAATAGCACCACTGAAATTCTACCCTTTCTTACTATTTTAGAGATTAAGGGGCTTACCTATGTTCAGATTTTGGTTTGGGGGAGGCAGAGTAGGCCTTTTTTTCCTAAAAGTCAGCTAGTTCTATTCCGTTAGTGAAACACTTTGTAATAACAACACAACCTGTATCTTTAGAAGGCATTAAATGCTAAAATTTAGCTTCCAATAATAAAAGCAGGTAACAATAATTCTCATCATTTCTCAATGGAGAAATGAGGGCACCCTAGGCTGAAATGGCTTGCCCAGCTTTTTACAGTTCTGAGTACCAATTTCAAGAGAAGGACATATGACTGATTCCTGGGCCCCCAGGACTCTACAACAGGACCCCATTAGAGGTACTAATAAGAGGTACTACTTAAATGAAGTTCCCAAATATTCTTTTTTATTTTCTGTTTATTCTGACATTGTTTCTTTTTAGCAATATCACCTGTCTTGCTTCCCTACCTCTCCACCTAGGGGAATTCATGATGCACTCCTTCACTGTTTGAAAGTTTAAAATTTCGATTTATCAGCAATGGAACAAAGCCAAAAAGAAGAATCTTCAGAATTTCAAGGGGTTTGCTTACATCAGGTCTGTTCAGAAATCACTCCTGATTTTTATTTTGCAAGATCAAAATGCAATGACAATAATTTGCATAATTGAATCACTATTATGCCACTTACAAGTACAAAGTTATAATTAGACCTGTGACATTGACATTTATTTTACTTTTTTGTGAACAGAGCATTTCTGAACTTCTGATAGTGCTGGTGATCAGCCAAACACAAAGGAGAATTTGAAATTAAATTTAAAGGAGCAAAGAAAGAGAAGAGAATGTTCTTGACTCTGGTATTAAAAAAGGATTTTTGGAGTTTATGCATTCTGGCTGTGACAGCGTTAAACAACTGATCACAGATATGTGATATATATTGACTGCACTAGATTAAAAGTTAGATTTTATTTGTAGCATAAATCTGGTAGATGAATATGTAATGTACATTCTTCTTTTATAGCAGTCATAGAATACTCTGAAACTTTAACCCCCAGAATGCTATCTTCTTATTTCCCTCCATATTTTGTATTCACAGAAATAATCACATTAGTTGTTGGTTACCTTTTAGTAACATACTTTTCTTTTAGTAAATAAAAAAGACTGCCACTTTCCATCATTTCACAACACCTAGAAAGACAGTAAAATCTTCAGAGCGATTGCATCTTTCTTTTGCTGGCTCTCGCACACGTTCCCCCTAGAGAAGCAGATGTTTGACTTGTCTCATGTTAAAGGCAAAAATTGAGTTACAGCTTCAGATTGCAAGATTTGCAATGTTTGCTACGGTTTATTAATGTTAACCAAATAAAAATGACATTAGTGGAAAAGATCTACATGATATCTCAGAACACCCAAGATTAGGCCAGATGGTCACTTCTAACTGATATAATCTAGTAAGCTCTGTTGAGAGACAGGCTATTGATTGAATTTCTGCCTTTAAATGCAAGTTCCATATCTGCACATGTCCACAGTGATATCAGTTGCTTGAAATCCAATACAGAGGTGTAGACTGGGAGATGATGTTAGTTGCTACCTATTAAAACTGTCAATTCCATCTGTTGTCTAACACTTTAAAATACTGAGTGTAGTTTTTAATAGATCAGTATTAGATTAAGAGGCCATATATTAAGGCTCTTACTAGCTGAGAAATGTGGGTAAATGTGTAATTAAATGACACAATGGAAAAGGAACTCCGTTGGCTGGAACTGGCCCAAATTAGCATCAAGCAGGAAGCCAATGCTGTGATTTAGTATTTCTGCAGCTGTCAGACTTCCCTAAAAGTGAATAATGTGCAGCCCTATTGAAATTATCTTTACAAGCATTATATCATTATTAAAATGTGGAAGTGTTGTAAGTCTTGTGATTATCCAGATCCCTATACTACAGTTCCACAGGTACTTCAATGGCTCTGTAAATCTGCCTAACTGCCACGCTCTGATGGCATTCCCAGAAGGGCTGTCTCAGATGCCTGATGACAGCCTGATCAAAGACACCTTTCTGGAAAGTCGTAGTCCTGAAAGGCCCTTATCCCTCAGAATATAGCTGAAACTATATTCATTGGGTGTTCTGGAGTTGCATATAGGGTGGTGGTTCAACCTGTCCTTCTTCACAGGTGTGCAGTATGTCTGGGCACTTGCCAGGTACCAAGGACTTATGAAGAGAGAGGGTGATGGACAGCCACTTCCAGCATTGCCAACCCAACATCCAGCAGTTGCACTGTTTAAATTTAATCAGAGAGGGAAGCTGTCCTCCTCAACACATTTGCAGGAGACAGAAAACTCCTGTAAGAGGAAAGGAGGAAGAGACAGAAAAATGAGGGAATAAATCTTAAATGCAGACACATAGAGGAATTACCTTGTTTTATAGCTCCAAATATTTGTATGTAGAAGCTAAATGAACATACCCAGTATATTGGAAGAAAAGCAGTAGAAGTCATCCCTGGAAAGGGCCAGAAGCAGGATTCACATAAAAACTTATGGTTTATTTTCTCATAAATTTTTGTTAAAGTAAGCAAATAATCTCCTGATTTTTGACCCTAGCTGGGCCAATGCCTCCCAAAGTAGAGAAGAATGTGAGTTTTATGCTCTTTTTTTGCATTAACTTTCAGAAGACATTACAGTTTAAATATGATGTTTGAGAGCAACACTATGGTGGCCTGTGGAGGATGAACAGGTTTCAAAAGAGAAGAGTTTGGAAGCGACTTGAAAAATTCTGTTTGCATACTAGTGAAGAGTAGTCAAAACAGTTTTACAAATTCCCCCAATACATCACAAGAACAGTCTTGGATACAGAAAGTCTCTTCATGTTATTAACCAGTACAAGGTACATGAAACATTCATGGAAAATTAATGTTAAATGAATGCTACCGTATACTCGTAGAATACAAATTGTGAATTCAGAAACACTGTATTCCCAGCAGATACACAATTTGAAGAATTATGCTCATTCCATACAGAAACAGGGACAATACTGTGTGATATAGCTGATAAATTAAACAGCAAAGGTCCAGTTGTATGCATCAAATACTCAAAACAAATCTGCAGGACCAGAAATATTTCTGGGTAGCAATAAACTACTTAGAATAACAAGCATCTTCAAGAAAATCAGAAGTTGCTATACAGGTTATTCAGAGAAACAATAAAAATTCAGCTAATGGATTATTTAGACAGTTCTGCTGGCTGCTTAATATAGTGAGAGCAGAAGCTGTCCTTTAAGAAAGAAGAACCTTCATGTTCCCTTTCTCTTAGGTTTGAAACACTTGGTATACCACCACAGAACAGACGTAGTAAACATTTCAGGTGTGGAAAAGAGCAATTCTGCTCTCACCGTGGCTCTCTTTTAAGGGTCACGATTCACCAGCATGGCCACTTTGGTGGGACACTCCCTGATATGACAAACACCACCAAAACCATCAACAGATTTTTTAAGATATGTCATAAGAGGTAAAGCTTTATATAACATGTGAAGGGACAAAGAGAGGATGGGTATTTCAAAGCTTTTAGTATCCTTTAAACTAAAAGTGCTAACTTTAATTACTTTATTGAGCCACTGAAAAATCCTACTTCAGAACCCAGACTTCATCAAACTAAAGGTTTAAAATCTTGGATATATTTCAAACTTTTTATATCAACCCAAAGGGTAGGAGAAAAATAGTGACTCTAATAAATGGTTCTTTTAAATAGATAATAGGCTTTTTGACTGATACTCTCCAATGAGACCTGGGAAATGAGTAGCTAAAAATAAAAAAATGTTATTGTAGTATAATATCTTTCCCTCCCTTCTCCAGCAGAAAAAGCAGTTCACACAAGGAACCAGCACAACAGTTGAACCAGAATCATGACAAAATGTTTGCTAGATCTGCAAGTTTTTTAGGAAGAGGGTGGATTGAGTGACAATATAGATGCGAGGAGTTGCATTAACATAAGCAACTCAAGATGTACCTTACACTGTCACACACAACACATACTATGGTGGTTCCAAGGTTTACAGACAGTGCAGGTTCCCCTACTGTATGAGTTTTTTGATACCTTCCTTTACACCCAGGACTTCTAAGCAATCATTTAGACTCATGATTCCTTACAGGACTTGTTATGCTTATGAGTGGTTTTGTATTTGTGTCCTTGTAGGAATCAAATGCTAATTTCACATAGAAAGGAAATCAGTAGATGAATTAACAAAATAAGATATTAGAAGAATGATGACAATGGAAATCATAACTTGGGAATGGGAGAAAAAATTAATCTAGTGTAGTATAAACTACTTATAGTGAACTGCTTGCACACACACACACATATTTAAAACTACCTGAAAAAAACCGAACACTATTTCAGCAGATGAAGGAAAAAGATCATGAACATTGCATAAGATTATTAAAGAGATAGCATCAAACATATGGAATATTCTCATGCTAAAATACACAAAGGATTCTATTGCTATTGAATTTTCACCAGCTGCCAACTTGGCTAACACTGTTATGAGAACACACGGATGGGACATGTTTCCAGAATAGCACCAAGGAGGATCAATATTGCTGACTGCAGAGTCTTTATCTACAATTCCCCAAAACTGTCCCTAACCCACACTCTTCTGCCATGGTGTTTTCCAGCTCTGGCTCAGAGCAGCTATTTCTTTCTGGTTGGAACTGTGCTAGAGATGCAAGTACTGTATTAGTGGAGGGCTAAGAGAGGGATGGAGAGGAAGAAAAAAGGACAAGGAGGAAGCTGGAGGTTGGAATTTCTTTCCTGCTTCCTCCTCACTCCCCCTCTTCTCAGGCAAAGAGCACAATGTGCACAATCAGACTTTGGTAAAGGATACAGCACCCAACAGCCTCAAAGAGCACAGTCTGCCCAGTGGGAGCCACTGAGTGCATAGCAGGGTTGAAAGTCTATTGCCTTTTCAAGAAGTTTTGCTGAGTTGCTGAGCTCTTTCAAAAAAAACCGACCTGAGTTATGACCACTGAGCAACTTTGAAAATTGTTTTCCTGTGAGTCTGAAATGCTTAATATTCACCAGAACCTAAGTGCAACTGCATAACAGGAGTTTGATCCTCCGTTCTGGGTTAACTGAGTTTCTGATTTTGCGTAGTAAATATCATCAGGTCAAGTGATGTCCTTGCCCATCCTTGCATTAGGAAGACTTGCTTACATAAAGTAGAAGTTACTGAATCATGCCTCTTTTTTTCACAATATTTTCAGTTCTAGGTGAAGGAGAGGGCAACCTGGCTGACATGAACACACTGAGTAAGACTATCCTTTCTAACAAGTTATTGCAACCGCTGTTCTTCTTGTAAGTTATTTAGGTTTACTTATTCATAAAATCACTTAGCACAATTTTTTTTTCCACTTATATCTTTATTGTAACAATAAGTGTCATCGATGCAGCAGCAAGAACAACTCAGAGAAAAAAATGCAACTCATTATCATTCATTACTGTAGTGAAGAGAGATTAGAAACATAATGGAAACTGAGAGAAGATGTACCTTAGTGTCACTTACCTTGTACTTCGCTCTGAGCCAGGAACTTTCACAGGCTGTGATAGTGACTCAGTCACTGACTGCCAGTCAGTGACCTTGGGTGGGTCACTTGACCTTCCAATGACTTCATTGACCCAGTGTAAGCTCAGATAAAACATACAATCATGTGGAAACGCAGTGCTGTATTTGAGGAGAGTTTTCCTGCTTTTACAGTTATATTTTTGAGCTTATGTAGATAGAGCTACTTAGTGAGTTATAGTTATTTAATACCTCCCATTATAAGATCTCACTTTCAGCTGTTGTAACTTTGCCAAATTGTAATAGTCTGAGCAAAAATGTTTCATGTTGTGTGACTGCCACAGTGTGACAAAAGAAATAGTAGTAACATTTAGAATTTTAAGGATAATTTCTAAAGATGAAGAGTTTCTAAAGAAAAAAAAAAACAGGGATCACTGTTAAAATAATTATTACTACAGTATCACAGACAAGCCCTCTGCTTTGGTACAGTGATATGATATTTGTCAGGAAGTGCCATCTCAGCTGGGAATCTTCTGCCACCATTTGAAAATCGACATTTTTTGAACAAATTAGTCATTATTGTAAAAAAATCTGTTTGCTAAAATTCACTGGAAAAAAATTTCAATTCAGAGGCTAAGTTGTCTGAAAATTTCCATAAACGTATAGAATGTCCTACTGTCTCATCATTCTGAACAGGCTGAGCCAACATACAGGAACTGTGTGGGAATTGAGCATACTTCATCCTTTCACAGCTCCTGTACAGGACAGGAGTGTCTGTGTGGTAGCTCTGGTCCAGAGAAAAACTTACTCTTCAGTACCTCAGTTCAATGGTGGTCTTTAGTTTTGCAGTAGTATCTGAACTATGAGGAGAAGAAGAAACTGGTGAATGTTCAAACCCTTTTTTGTTTTATGGTCTTGCTACAATCACATATTAGCTCACATTAAGGTGACGAAGAGCAACAAGTACAAACTTCAACAACAAGCAGCTAATAAAATTATTCTGGGAATGAAACTAGGACCATGTCCATTTGTTGCTGAATCGTGCAATGATAGCATGTGAAAATAGATTCGATCTGGGATTTTTTTATGCTGCTTTATGCACTTTGAATATCTACCACAAGGAAGACCCAAAGTCTGTCCTGGTTACAAGGATTTTGTCCAATGACTGAAGGCCACACTGATGCATCATCACCTTGCTACTTCAACTGTACTGATCAAACTGGAGTCAGACATCCTCTATATGACAAAATTCTGCTTCTTGACTAAAATACATCTTCATCCTCTGAGGCTAAGTGCTTTATCAGCACAATCACATGTTTCTCTGACAGCAAACCCATGTTATAACACAAGGTGCAGACATCCAAGTGGTCTCTATATGATCTGGATAAAGTTTATCCGTGAACGCACATAGCTCAAGCTTTGCTCAACCGTGTCTACACTGATTCAGCTAGACTACTGAGATTAGTTTTAACTCCACTGAATACCTTTGCTCTGTAGTATGCCATGTTGTGAAGTAAGAAAACATGCATATACCCCTGAAATGCTAGTCAGTGGAAGGATTTCAGGAAAATTTATTCCAAAGTCAAGAATACTAGACTAACAAGGGAAAATTCCCAGCAGTGCTTGAGCACTGGGCCCGAGAAAGGCATGCCCCTCCATTCTTCCTTGGCTCTTATCATTGCTGCCTCCTCCTATACCCCACCCAAACATGGAGGCCCGTAACATTTGTGAGGGTTTATCTCTTCTCATACCAGAGAGAAAGCCTGGAATGCAGGAAGAAAAAAAGTCCTCAAACTATCTTTGAGAAAGGTGCTTCTTCTTGGGCAGGAAAGTATTCTTAAGTAAAACAAGTTCTAGCCTTCTCACTGTAAATCTTCTGGGAAGGGTATCTACACTTACACATATAGACTCATATATCAAATGAAACCGTGACCAGAATTCAAGCTTTCAGAGATGAGTTGGATGAACAACACGCAGCATGTCCTTTCCTTCTCCCATCAATGGCATTAATAAATAATCTGTAATAGTGTCTCTCAAATGTAGGGGTATGAAGATAGTGGGGCAAAAATAATCCCAGAAATATGTTCTGGATCATGGAAATCAAAGCTTCAAAGTCATTATACACATAAATTTGCCTTACATTTAGGATTTTCTGAGAGAGAAAGATGCAGAGATGCAGACTGAGCCTGATGAAAAGTGAACATCAGCAGGTTTTTCAGAAGCTCTCAACATCTAAGTGAGTGGTATTTGTCCTGAAAGCCCAGCTAAACAAGTATTGACGATGTTGGATCCCAGTCTCAGTATTTGAAAATTATCCAGGACAGTCTGACAAAACCATTCTTTAGTATGAAAATGACACTTTACTGAAAACTTCCTGTGGGAGAACTCTTCATAAAATACCTGCTGTAGGACACAATGGATCACTGAATTCAGTCCCTTATTATTCCAGACAATGGATGCTACACAATCTTATCCACAAATTTACCAAGGTCCATCAAACTATTAATTAAAGTTCATAATTCAACTTCAGATTGCCTGGGTTTGGATTTTTTCCCCTCCTTAACCTATTAGAAGGTTGTTCTAAAATTTAATTGGTGGATAAAAGTCTTTAAATTCTCATGCCAGTCCATGGACAGCATCTGCGCAACATGCGATGGGAAATCTGGGGTCTGTCAGCACTGCATCAACATGGGTTTCCCAGCATCTGAAGTGACATAAGATTTATCCACTATGTGTACTCCCCTTTTTATTCTACCTTTTGAAAACATCTCTTCCATTATGACAATTGTTGTCAGGTCTTTCTTGCTAAGATCCAGAAGGAGTTTTGCACTGCATGTCTCTCTGCAGAACTGTGCAAACTTCAAAATTCAGTAAGTCTAGAGCCATCTGTGCCTCAGTCCAGTAGCAGAGATCACCAGCTTGCTTCCTCAACACAGATGTGGTGAACTGTCTTCAGTCTGCTGAACAGCAACCAATGTGGATGAAAAAATTATGAAATGTCACATTTAAAGAGCTGATGCCTGTTGTGAAACCCACTCTCCTCTGTGCAGATGTAGGCAGCATCCCTGAATGCATTAGGCAATTAAACAAGTTAATAGAAATTACCAGTAAAAAGTAATTAATTTAATCTAAAAATGTTATTTAGGCCATAAGTTATTCCTAGTGGCTTCTGGTTTTGGAGGTTTTTTTAAGTAGTGTTTATTAGAGAAAAAATATTGCTTTTTTTTTTCAAAATAAAGTACTGCAGCTGCTAATGTAAGCTCTAATTAAATGCACAGGCCTGAATTTGATATTTGCTTGTGTCTCATGTCATTTCTCAACTCAAACTGCAAGACAGACTCAAACCTGACACCTCTGGATCTTTCATAGAATATTCTTCCCTCCATACAGACTTCTCTGTCATCAAAAATGTGGCTCAGATATTTGTGTGTGTATGTGTGCAGGTAATGGACGGAAATTTGACAAACTTTTACTATCCACTGTTAATATTAGCCTGAATCTTTTGGTTAGTTTGGAGTTAATTGCTAAAAGGTTTTATGGTATATCTAATTGGGTCAGTCATCCTTCTGTGCCATGAACCCTACCAGACTGCCAGTGTGCCCTGAACTCAAACAGAGGGTAAGAGCCCATCAGTTATTTAGTATGTGCTAGAAGCATGCATTTTCTTTTCACTCCATGTGAAAATAGTTAACCACAAGGAAAGAGTCCCACCCCTCCACTTTGCAAAATGGTGAAATTAAGTTTTCCGTACAGCTACCAGGGGACTGCAGTAAATTACCCTGGTAACAGAGTTTACATTGATTCTGAAAAAAGCACTTGTCCATATGTAACAACGATAACCTTTTAGAAGGTTTGGAAAACAAATCTGACACCCCATTAAAAGGCAAATGATTTTTTCTCCACACAAGAAAAAGAAACTTTTAAGACATAGAAGCCTATTAATAAATAATGGAGCTTTTTTATAGGAAAGGCTGACATGAAAGCTTAAGCTATAAACTGTATCAGAGGCAGTATTTTGACTTGTGTGGTTTATTTGTCAAAGCAGTGAGATGGGATCTCATTTTTATTAGCTGCACAAAAGATATTTTATTGAATGTCACATTGTAATTTGATTTTAAAAGGAATAGAAAAAAAATGACATTTTCTCGGATACGTAATACTCCAAAAACATGATAGTCATACTAACAACTAACCACAATGAGTAGCAATATAAGCCCTACAAAATATACACTAGTACCTTACCAATGCAAATGTGTATTTTGAGATTCCATGTACCAGAATATTTTTCCTGAATCTGGTTTCATTTACTACTGTCAGAATAATATATAAAAAATATATGCAAGTTATTAAATTATGTATGCAAATAACTAACATGAGAGTTAGATTTGAGAAGAAGGACAGCTTTTAATATTTTAAAATTTGTCTTCAAACTCGTTCACATAGTTCACGTCTTTACAAGAAAAAGATCATAGCTGAATGTAGCAGAGAACAGTGTTTAATACCTAGATATAATGGGGATGGGAATAAAGACTCCCAACATAATGTAAAGAAGCCTGTGTAAATTATATTCTTTTTCACATTGCCACTGACTCCCTGAAAGTTGTTTAGCCTGCTTTGGTCCACCTTCCTACCCATATCTGTGAGCCCTACTGTGCCAAAGGATAGCAAGGAGGCTCAGTGTCTGAAGAAAGAAAGTTACTGCTCACAGGATTGTTTATGGTGCCAGTTTTGTCACAAAAAACAGTGACATCATCCTGAGGTGAGCAGTCTGAGCTTAGACCCAGACTGAGAGCATTACTTTGGACTGCTCTGCCCCTTCTCCTCCCCTCCAAAGCCACCTCATCACACCATTCAGCCCTGTCACACAATGATGGTGAGCGCATACCAGATGTGTGCCAGCCAAATGCATTGTTGCAACTCACAGGTAACATCCCCTACCATTTAAACTAATCGATATAACACAACTCCCCAGAAAATCCCACACTATTCAAAAGCAAGGTCCTAATGATATGGACACATAATTTAATTGTTAATATTTTCATTAGAATTAAGCTACTGAATTTTTCTATTTACTTCACCTACAGCTCACTTTTTGTCATCCACTGGAAGCACACAGAAAACAGTTTTCCAACCTCTCAATTTCTAGAAGTAAAATACAGGGAAAACAAAAGGAGAAACATTAGTAAGTGAAGCAAAATGACATTGAAAAACATCAGTAGAAAGACATGTGTTCTGCAATCCTACTGCTACTTCACGGATTTAAATCCTGCTTATCCCACTGAAGTTGTCACTGTCCCCTGGACCATTAGCAATCCTATATATCTTGTAAAAGTCTCTAACTCCTCAGCTGGAAGGACATTACAAGTTATTAGCTCCTCCTTCAGGATTCAGTAACTGATAGCACCCATCCTTGGATAATCTTATTTAGATAGAAGCAGTTCTGGCAGAAATTTAACACAGTAAGCACTTCACAAACATTTAGCAATCTGTGGTCCTCACCAGGGAGAGTTTAAAACCTGACATAAACCCTAGAGGGAAGCATGCAGAAAAGATACATGCTACTCCACCCAAAAAGGTGGGATTCAAAAACAGCTAAGGAAAATTTAGGGCCAACAGCTTGGAAGAGCTCTTACATTCCTAAAATATTTGAGGTTAAAATCAGTAATGGCATTTTTTGGCATCATAGTGTTTATTTTTTGGGTTCTGACTGAAATGATGGGATGCAGAATGCACAAGCGTATCTACAGCTGCTAGAGGGTGCCTGCTGTAAAGTCTACACAGGTGTGTTGACACATGCTGGAGTGTCTTTCAAGGCATAGAATTTCTTTAACACTTCAGTGCAACTTTATTCCCTCTCACTTTGAAAATTTTGTTCAAGCACTGGAATGAAGATTGATTCCCAAACTGCATAATTTGGTGATTGGGCAATTTTTTCAAGAAGCAGATGTTCCTGCAGGCAAAAGAAGAAGATTGACAAATTTTGTTGGTTCTCAGGTAAACACTTTCAAAATCAGATCCCTACCACTTCCTCTTCTAGCTGTTTTTTAAAAGAAAGCAGTAGCTAGCGCTGCCCTGTGTTAAGAGCTCTCTTCAAGAGAGCAACAAGGTAGCTATCAAACAGCTCGAGTGCTCAAGGGAATTGGGATAGGAAAATGCAATTTTCTGGCAGCTTATTAGCATGCAGCAGAAGCATGGTAGTAACTGGTCAGCTTAAAAAGATCAAGTCAGGTCTGAACACAAAGAAAAGCATGATTCTGTGCTCTGGGGACCTCTCCAGTCAGACAGGCAAGTTCATAGAGTTTCTGGTTGGTTCTGGAATTAGGCAAGAGTACCTGAATGCATTTTTGAAAAATTCTTATGTTAGGCCTGAATGATCTAACCAAGTATTACAGTCTTTTTTAGGGCCTTAGAAATTTCTGGAGGTGAAATCAGAAGGTGTGAACAGAAATTCAATAGAGTATAACATGTAGATGCTTTCGTAAGAGGTAAGAGAGATTTAGAACATGAACTCCAACAACAACCTCCCAAATTCTCAATGACCCTAAAAATTGGCCTCATTCCAGAGGACCTACAGTAAACTTGTAATTTGCAGTTAATTCTACAACATGTAGAAAAATATACAAATAGAAAATTGTTGTGGGTTTGGGGTTCTGTTTGATTGGTTTTTGTTTGTTTGTTCTAAGGCACCCAAAGGCAAGTTGTTGAGCCTCACAGACTCTTTTGATGGATTGGAGCTTTTTAAGGAACAAAATATGAACAGGTAATATCAAAGTCAAAAGACAGTGCCTCGCACTTGCCTTACCTGTTTGAATCTCTCAAACTTTTGGCCACCCACAAGGACCTTCAGTCTAGACATCAATAAATTTTGGAAAGCTCTTAGCAAATTCCCATTTGTGACCATTAATATTTTTTGTGTTGCGAGAGTTCAGTATGATAGCACCAATGACTGGAATAAAGCACATGACCCCTTGTGTTTCCTGAATAGTTTAACTGGAATACCAAATATTCCTATGGCTACTACATCTGACTTTTCCCAGCCAGTCACACTGGGCAGATGAGGGCAGCTCATCCCTGTCAGAGATAACACAGTGATTCTGCAGGCAGACTCCAGACGGGAGGGATTCAGGTTACCATAGAACAGCACAGGACCTCCCACACATGTACCTCTAAATTACAATCTTGCTTTTGGGAACAAAGGCCTTCTGAGAGGTCAACTGGGCATCTCCCCATGCCTTCACCTCCTTACTCTTTTTTACTACTCAGCTGTCAGGGTAACTGTACCCCTGCCAATCTTATTAGCATCTGATTCATCTGATCATTAGCATACTTCATTTGCCAATTAGCATATCCTAATTATTACTGGGCACCTGACAGTGCCCATAGCAAATTGTGCCAGGAAGAAACCAAATATGTCCACTCTCCTTGCTGACTCCACGAGAGTCTCCAGTGGGTGCTTTTTGCCTCTGCCTTACCTCTTCCACCAGCCAGTTCAGGCAAGCACACATTTCACAGCTGCTTTGCTAAATGACACTCTGAAAGCACCTGCTAATTCATTCCTGAAGCAGCTTTCACACTCTCAGACTTCAGCTAAAAGTATGGGCCATACGTGCTTGTCCCTAGCATCAGACCCACAGATTAGGTTGCTCTTTCTGCACAACTGCTGTGGTGTATCTCTCATTTTTTCATGTCCTACAATCAGCATGGGGATGGTCCTTAGCAAATATCCAAGCCTTTCAAGGTTTGGCCTGTATCAGTAATTTCTTTAGTTTCTCTGTAGAATGGTGATAAAAAGCATTCCTATTACAGCATTGTAGTAAGGGACCTGGCCACTATCAAAGCACTTTAATATCATTTTAGGGGCTGCACCATAAAAACATAGTGTAACTAATGATTCTTTCACATTTTAAATCTGAGGACTTTTGTTTATTAATTATAAAACTTAAATGAATTTCAGATTTTTAAATTCTGCAGATGGGGACTAGGACATCAATATCCAAGTACTTATTAGATTTACAAGAACATTGACTTTAAGAGAATTCAAACCAGATTTCTTCTATTAATATTACACTGTTGTGCCAATCTCTCAGCAGTTGGTATGTTATGAAGAAAACATCAGAGGGGTGTGGTAGTTGTCTGCAAAAGTTCAAAACAACACCATGGCTAAAAACATGATATTGCTCATCTTGGTCTAATATTCCCAACCTTTTCCTGACCCAGGACTCATAACCAACAAAAGAAAAACATGAGGATGGCTCTTAAAAGGGCTTTTGTTACACTTAAGTTCAAAATGTCTGACATACAGACCTCTATGCCTGGAATAGGCACCACCAACTCACTTCAAGGTCAGCAAAAGGACTGTACTTCCATTGTATAGCTCATTTGAATAGGCTGTCTTCTTTGGGGTGAGACAAATTATTCTCAGAAAGCTGGCCAGCTCAGATGTAAACACCTAATTCAGACAGGTGAATCCTGCCTCCACTCTGTTCCTCATAAGCTCCATTAATTTACAAAGTTGGTGCAGAAGAAGAGTAAGAGAAGAAAAGGTGCTACTTCTACAAATACTAAATATAGGGTCTTGACAGGAAAGCATGACCACCTCCAGGGTGTCACAGGTGACTGTCCACCCACTTCCTCACCCACCAGAGTCACCCCTGGTGCATCAGCTAGGGAAGGAGGCATTGGAGTCTGTTAAAAGCCATGCTGCTGGGCCAGGCATGGGCACCATGGATGCACAGAGGAACAGGGGGCAGGACAGCACAGGGTTTGTTGTACTGAAGGAGCACGTCCTCTCCCCCTTCATGCAGAACACTGTTACCTTCTCTTGCCTGCAGCTATAAAAATCTCTTCTGTTATTAATTATCTTCAAACTTTTTGAAGTAAGAACAGCTTTACCATATTATCCCTGACACTGAAATTCACACTATCAGAATTATGTTACTTATTATTCCTTTACCCCATTAAGAACTTAGAAGATTTATTTTTACTAATTGCCAGAGATTTGGTGGCAATTTAGTTGGTTTTCTGAAAGTTACCTTTCATTAAGCTGGAGTGTATCACTTTCAGAAATGCAGTAGTGTTTGCCTGTCATGTGAGCACTATTAAAAATGCCCCCTTTTGATGTGCAACCTCTTTAAATCTCTCCATATATGTGAAAGACGTCTGGCTCTAAGGCAGGGGTTCTTATTTGGTTTTTTTACAACCTAGCAGAGAATAAAACTAATAAGTATTTCTCATTCTTTAAAGATTGATTTATTATCAGTTCCAAAAACATGCCTTTTCGTTTGGAAAGTCATTTGCTCAGTTATGATTGGATATAAACAGCTGCTAAGGGTCAGCACAGGCCTTGGTGCTTGTTATTGCTTGCACTCCTTATGATTTTAGCTCAGCATAACTAGCAGGGGTGTCCTGGGATTCCAGAGTCTGTACTGATTACCAACAAAAGCTTCTTTAAGATCAGCAGAAGCAGTCTAGGGACTAATGGTGCCAAGGCAGTCTGAGGTACTGGAGCAATGCCCCAGGTCATAAAATGAGCAATGACAATTGTCCTGTCCTTGCTGATTTTATCAGCCTGAGAGTGTTTTAGTATCACACGAAAGACAAAAGGAATCTTTAGCCTTGAATAATATTATCAACAAACATGATCTGTTTGGGGTTTGTTTTTTGATTTTTGGTTTCTGTTTAGTTTTGATGCTCGTTATTTATTGTGTTCAAAAAGGCAGATGGATGTCTTAGTTATGATATATATATAATAGCTTTATACCAGCGACAGCTCCTTTCACTAGCTACTTCCTTAATATGCTTATTTTGGAGAAAGGAAGAAAGAAAAATGGAAAGTTTTACTATTTTATATACATTTATATATGTTGGAAAGTGTATATTATTCTTATCTATGAATAGGTAAGCTGTATGTCAAATTCACTTCATCAGTAGAGTTTTCATCCTGGCTTAGGCTAAAATGAAAATGATCTCTGACTACCACATCTCTCACTCCATATGAACAATTCAGAACACCCACTATATGACTGGCACTCTGTGCAAAATGCACAGGGATCAAACTGAAGGAATGTTCAGGCTCCTTGAGCTGTGATCATCTGAATGAGGAAGATTTCAAAGCATCGTGGGAATTCCCCAGAAGTCACAGCAGAGATGAATTTGGCCTTTAGAATGAGATTTTATACATCTCATTCACACGCAACAAAATGTTTCATCACAAGTGGAGACACTTTTTAAGACAGTCTTAAAATTAATCCCAAATGAGGAAGCCTCTCTCTGAATGAGCGAAACTTGGCAGATTTACAAATTCAAACTGAGATGCATTAGCAGATCTTGCGTAGGGAAATTTGTACAGTATCTGCCTACAAGATACCTGGTTAAATTCAAGTCTAGCAGTCGTATTTCTACTGAATTAAATACATCATAGAAATAAAAAAATATCAACAAGCAATTCAAGTTTGCAGTGTTCTGAAGTACTGGCTATTCCCACTTCCAGTAAGAGCCACATATTTCAAGCACACTTAACTTCACTTGTTCTCAGGCCCTGATTTGCTAGGGAGCTTGGGCACCAAATTCACTTGTTTTTTAATTAAGACATGACCTCGTAAATAGCTTGCCCATTTTTGAAGAAAAAATAAATAAATTGGGAAAAAAACCCCTCAAAGTAGTTTCAAGGAGCCAAGGATTTTTTATTTTTTTTTCTGGATGTGAAAAATCTCATTCAAAACACAGAGAGCTTGGTATGATCAAAAAATGGTCTGGAACTCTAAGCTTGTAATTGCTTTTCAGTTCATTTATATTTTTTATGCATACTTTTAATGATATCTGGCACAAATCATCACTAATGACAATCCAAAGTTCAAATGGGAAGAGCACAGATTTTATGGCATAATTCATTTCTGGCAGCAGGGGAAACTTAAATCAAGATTCAGACAATTACGTAAGCAGAGTGGAGACACTTTGTCATACATCACTTCTGTCTTGGAATTGCCTGTGTGCTCTTCCAGCTACCTCTGTTGCTCATCTCTAGGTATTCATGCAAGGTGCTTAACAGGATATTAATGAAGGGTCTCATTGTAAGTGATGCAGTAGACAGAAACATTTAGCACATTATTAAGCAGGGGAACACAGACAGGGTCAGAAAAGGGTAGAAGTAAAATGGCAAAATAATGGAAGAGTAAATGCATTATCAAAGGAAGGCTCAGATAAAAAGACAGTTTCCATACACAATCCTATAAGAAAGCAGAATATATGTTTGGTAGCAAAATGTCCAACAGTGTGCAAAGAACCCTTCATATTCAGATTGAACAATACTGAAGTTTCCCTTCAAAATTCTCATGTTTTGGTTGACACGCAGGTAGACCTCTTTCACATAAACATTCACTAGAAACTTATGAAAGGTTTTTGAAGAGAGATATCTTTGACCAAGGAAGACCAGAAGAAATCATGGACAGAGGGAGAAAATATATTTGAGCTAAGTGCCAAACTTATAACCTTCCCATCTTTCCTATCTCCAGCAGCCTTCCCATCTCTCTGATGTTCAGTTCAGTATGCAGTGGGTTCCATTAATCAGTTAAATGAAAGAGAGGTTTGGTTTTCCTCACGTATCCATTCCCTTCTTAGTCATCTCTAGGAACTGAATGTACCCCAGTTTCTTGACCTAAAGAACAAATGTTTCTTTCAGGATGAGGCAGACAGAGAAAGACCTAGCCCAGAGACACGGTTCCATTCTCTCCCTCAGCACACCTATGGCCTGCTCATTCCTGTCTGCACCAGGTAACAGCTCTGAGAGGGACACCATACTGAAACACTCTTCACAGGAGAAACTTTTTGTGGACGGTTCCCTAAGGTTATTTCCAGATTCCCTGTGGGATGATCAGTCAATCAGCTGTGGCAATTTCTGAGGTTCACTGTAGTTTATACAGAATCCTTTAAACAACTGTATGAAGTACCACTGTGCTTTTTGGAGACACTGAAAGATAGCGCAGCTCAGATTTCCATAACCCTCTGAATGAACATCCATTAAAATAACCAAGAAAAACTTGAAAGCCCTTGAGTTCTGTTTGTTGCTCAAGATTTTACCTCAGGGCTAAAACACATCTATACTCAACTGACTTAGTGATACCACTGTCGTGTCACTCTGTGGGGAATAAACTGGTTAATATCAAATTATTAAGTGCCAGAAAGTGTTCAGTCTTGTTATATAGAAAACACACTCACATTATCCATGTTTCTGGTTTTGTTTTTGCTTGCGTTTTTTGTTGGGGTTTTTTTTAATGGGCAGTCTCCTGGTTGAACACCCCATTTCTTTTTTTATCAAAAATAAGCTGACGGATGTGTGGGGAAGAGCTGGGGCACACCTCGGTTTGACTTCGGCATGGAGTCAGGATGACTCCCAGAGACTCCCAATCTACTAAGACATACTCCTTCACACTTTTATAACCTTACCAACATGAGAAAGGTTATACAGCTCCCCTAATATGTGTTCTGCATATTTTTATGCAATTGCATTTCTTTCCTTTAAAAAAACCACAGCTGAACATAAAAACATCTGTTTTACCCAGGACTACCTAATAATCCAGAACCTTCAATTTATTTCCAAAGTTATTCAGACCACCTTCATTTTTCTTGACACTTTTTCAAATCCAAAAACCAAAAGGATGTAGTTTCAGATGGGGTTTCTTTTACAATGCTTCTCTTTTTAACATTCAGTGCTACTTTAAAGATGTGTCCAAATATGGCAACATGCTGGCCTAATTTTGTGAAGACAATAATAAATAATAAATACTGGTGAAAGAGGAGAAGTAGAATACAAGCTGTTACAGTTATAGCTAGGATTCATTCTTTTTTATCATTTTTCTAGGAAACAGAAAACTAGAAATGCCATGCGAAGTGTTTAGTCCTAGAAACACTTCTATAAGAAAAAGAAGAGTTAACTGTTGGTTTCAGACAGATGTGCAAGTTCTAAAAGATAATGTTTATAAATGGTACCCCATCAAACAATTCACACTGCCAATATCAAGCGAAGAGATGTCCTTTAGAAGAAAAAAGGAAACATACCAGGAAAAACATTATGTGCCTAGCGTAGTTATGCAAAAGTAATAGAGGATCTTGGAGCATGAATCAGCAAGAAGCATCAATGAATTAATTGAAGACAATGGCAAGCAGATTCAAAAGTGCAAAAATATATGGCATTTTATCTCTAGGACTGAATGGGTAGGATTTTTTTTATAACTCCATTTTCTCTAACTAAACTCTTATACTATACCAGCAAATGTAACCCGATATAAAGTACCTACCATAGTTAGACTGTGATCAATTAGAAATTAAAAGGCAAAACTCACACTTCACATCAGTTGAAATACTCATCCTATAGTACCCTCAGACAAATATTTTGGTGAAATGGCAAAAGGTGCATTGGCTGCACAGCTTGTAAAATCTTAATGACTGCAACAGAAGCTGTCAGTGTCTTGCTTATGTATACCAATTGGTAATTCCTAATAGAGGTACAGAGGTACAGGATAGATGGAAAGATATTGAGTATTATGTAAAAATAATGGGATATTCCTTTACTGTACAGGCAGCAGTTGCTGTATACAGACACAGTCGTTACTAACCATATCTGCCCATTTTTATAGGACAAAGGTGTGTAACAAAAGTACACAAGTGGGTCATGGCATCGTGATATATTGCCCACATGCCTTGGGTGAGGAAAATCTCTCATTACAGTGCTGTTTGACGTCTGCTTCCTAGAAAGTTTAATCCTACAAGTGGGACCTTATATTGAACACATGTAATCTTGAAATTGGAGTTCTCATGAGATTCAAGGCCTAATTTGATAGTCAAAAGACATTTTTGAAGTATCTCTGCTTTGCCTAATGCAGATGAACAAGATGGATAAGAGGGACACTGCAGGAGTCTGAGGTTGCTGGTGAGCAGTTGAACTGGGTGATGACAGGAAAGCGAGAAAACATAAGCACAGAGCACAGCAGGCTGGTGGCTGTGAGGATATTTGGTAGACAAAGGCACAATGCAGCATCTGAGTCTGTAACCCTGGACTCTTTTGTCTGAACTGAGATATTAGTGACACTTTGGGGAAATTAGCAAGGAGCATTGGAAGCCTTTTAAACCACATATCAAATAATTTCTTCTAATGCCTGTTTTAAAATAAAGTCTCTCATCTAAAAAGCATCTAAAAAGTGACAGGTACTTCAACTAGATAAAATGATCTCTGCAGTTTGTAGCATGACTAAGTGATTCATTTTAGGTCACAGTTAATCTTCAAGTGATAAAGTAGGCCAGAAGTCCTAATAGTTTTGTCCAGCTTCTCAATAAAACAGTAATAAATGGAATACTAATAGAGCCATGCCTGACTCACTGGATTATTGCTTGGAGTAAATGTAAAAAGTCTATTACATAGAGGGACTCTGCAGAGCAGAAGAGCTGAGTTATTCAGTCTGAGAGAGAGAGCAGAGTGGACTCTAGAATCCCCACACTATGGGTCCTAACATTTCTACTGTGTGACTATACACACCATTACAGATCCTCTTCCACTCTCCATCCACCCTGACTGCTTACACAGTGAAGTCTGTAGTACAGGGATGTTGGGTCTTTTCAACCTCCACATAATAAGGTTCTCCAAACTGAAATTTTCAAATTATGAAATCCCTTAAACTTTCTATTACCAGCTGAGTGCTAAATATTCATAAAACTGTATGTGAACTTTCTGTTGTTTTTCCTTTTATTTGGTGGTCTTATCTACTGGTCCAACACAAAGACTGAGAAAATAACTGTCACCTAATTTGGAGCTACTTTTATTTTAAATAAACATATTCCTTGACTAATAACCTGGTCACCATGCAGTGTGCTACTGGATTCAGATTTGGCCCCAATCCACTGTAGACCAAGTAATCTCAGGCATGTGAGTCATTAGAAGAATCCATCTGAATGTTGTTCATATAATTTCAGCAAAAAGGCTACATCTATTTACCTCTCCTGGAATGGCTGTAGTGTAGACAAGCAGGCTCTGTTGACATTTCTCAAAACCAATTATTCATCTGTTAACAATTCAACTATTCTGTCCCTCCTGCCTCGTTTTTAAGGTCATGCTTTTCATGCAGATATTTTAAAACATTGCTGTGCAACCTATACAAAGACCTTATTATTGTAAAACATGTTAAATAAAATATAGCAACAGCATAAAAAGAGAATTAGATTGAATATTCCCACTGAAGAAAATGCCTGTTTAACTCCTTTTGCATATTGGTTTATAAAACCTTCTCTCTAAACAATATTTACTTTAGCCTTTGCCTTGGCCACAAATGGCAGTCCTTTATCTGTTAAAGCATCTCGTGTTAGCAGGACATATCTTCAAGGATGTTGCAAAGTGTAAACTTAAAATTTAATATTTTTATGAATATTTGCCAAAAGTTGTGGAATTTTAATCAAATATATTAGAGATATTTCCTATTAGGTCAACTACCTCAACTGTGCTGCCAAAAAAGTAAAAGACATTCCTTCCAATGCAGTCCCTAGTGTTTTACTTGGCTGTGCATCAAGTGACTCAAGCCAGAAATATTTTTATATAATTTTACATTATTTATATCTTGTGAAAAGCTGGACTTGCCTCTGGTAAGGAGAAAAGTCCCAAGGATGACATAGGTGTCATGATAAAGCCTATCCTGAACATCACATAAATCTGTGACTGTGTGCAGAATACGGATCAGCTAGCTCTTTCTTGCTTCTTGAATTTCATTATGAGAGCAGTAGAGACCCAGATTGGAGATGGCACCAGAATGGGACAGACTGTGAGAGTCTTACACCAAGAAGTACCTTACGGCACAGGGGTATTCCTTGGCTTGAGTGGGCCAGCTTATTATGAGTCTGTATTTAGTGTGAATGAAGGCACTGTAAATTTCACTAAAAGTAAAGCACTTTTGCATGATATTTCCATTCAAAATGTTATAATTCTAATATTGCTTTGAGCTCACACAGTAAGTGTCTAGAGGAGTGAGATGATGTGGTAACATCTCTTGCACCATCACCTACAAAGAGAATGAAAGGTTACTATACTCAGCTGCAGCTGCCTGAGCTCTGGTGAAATCAATTCCACACAAGACCACCTGTTGGAATACAGCAGGAGATACCATAGTAACTAGTACGGAATAAAACACAATAGATGCTTAATTTATAGCACAGAAGTTATTTGCAACTTAACTGAAAATCAGAATCATTAGGTGTAAGACCACATGCTAGAAGATGAACCCAGCAATATGTATACACTAGCAACAGTGAAGAAGCAACCAATTTAGATATAAGGTGATGTCATTACCACCAAAACACAGTGGATCTTTTTAGTATTAAAACTTAATTATATTTGAAGAGGAATTCTGAAACACTTGGGTAAATTCTGGTGGGTTTGCTCCATTTGCAGTATTCACCAGATCTAAAAAGTGTTGAAACTAAAAGCTGACTCTTCATTTGGCATTTCTGTTTCAGAGCAGAAGAGGGAGAGAGAGCTTATTCTCATGAGGTTTCCAGCAGATTTCATGTCAAAGAGGTTAGAATAGTTTGAATAAACTCCACATAAACATCTGGGGCCAGATTCATGGGGTATTCCAGCTGCTTTGGAGCAATTCAGTGACACAAAGCAGCAGTAAAACCCACTTTACTGGCCATTTAAGCCAAGTTTATGGCTGCTTTGCATTCCCAGAGAAGCTCAAAACAGCCAAAACCAGTGGAACTCATTCTGAATTTCTGGGCTTTGAGCTGAGCTGCAACCTAACTCCAAAATCCTCTAATGTGTCCATTTCTACTAGACATAACATCCTAACTCAGCATGTGTCTGTTCATCACCTTTGTTTACAGTATGATTGTAATGATCTAATTAGGAACTAAAAGTAATTTCAGTCAATTAACACTTCTGGATTTTTTTTTTTAAACAGACTTTCAATGAGTTCAAGCAATCATTCTGTAAAGAAATGTAGCATTTTCTTTCCAATTAATCTATTACTCAGGATGCATAGTGTAATTTCCGTCCCTGTAATATGGCATAGCTATTGCTAGTAGAACTACCAGCTTCACACTGAGTTTCCCATACCTCAGGACTGAAGCTTGTCAGGCTTGCCCTGTCTGGGCTTTTCTTGACCAACTGGCAACTTTGCTTTCTTAATTTATCTTTAACAAATTTTTTTCTATTTTAACAGGTACCTCTGGCTAATGTTTTTTATTTCTGTTTATCTTTGTATGGTACCTCCGTGATTTTACAAGTTTAACATATAATGATGTAGTGCATAGAAATGCAGGCCTGGTGTGACAGCAGAGAAGGGGAGAGATAGGATGCTGTGTAGAGCAATACCTCCATGGGTTAATAAGAAGCATGTCACAGGCCTGGTGCTCAAGGCTCACAGCTATAAGCAACTAACCTATGGTCAGTTAAAGAAATGCACACCTGGGAATGGACAAAACTGGGTTTAGGTATAACTGAGAATAAAGACTTAATATCTAGCCTACAAAAAGGGCACATAACTTAAACCTGCAGACCCATGAGGAAAGAGCAAATATGCAACTGTAAGTTAGTGAGCACATAGAAAAACCCTCAATGAGGAAGAAGAAACCATCAAGATGAACATCATATTTCTCTCAGTGACTGGCTACAGATTCTCACAAGTCTGCATTGCACCCCCAACATCCTTAACAGCAAAATGAAAACACCAACCTTTGGACCCAGAAGAGCAGGAAAATGTTGAGCATAATAACAGAAAAAGGGGGGGAAACTAAGTGTGTCTATAATCATTTTAACTACATTATTATTATTAAGGAGACTTTATGTATTAAAATATTCTTTTCTGAAATATTTAAATTTGGACAAATGATTCTTGGATTATACTGTAAAAATTTCAGTTATGACAACAATAAATTCTTGGCTTTGTATATAAAGTGTGTTTCCTCTTTGTTCATGCATAGTGTTGTGAGCATAACAACACATATAACATAAAACAGCAATCACCCACAACCTCCCAGGATTTTGCAGAAATGCATTATTGAATGTTCTTGAAGACACTGAATATTATAATCATGAGTACCATTAACAGAATGTAGTAGGAGGGCTAAATGAAAAATTGTGAGGAAATTAATAACCTTGTACTTAGAACAGGGTTTGTATTTTATATGATAAATAAGCCTTGGAACTCCATACCACCTGTGAAGAGTAGAACAGTCATGAAGGACCAGTCAGTCATTCATTAGGTGAAGCAGGAGTCCCTGAACTATAGCATAATGGTGTTGGCTGCAGAAGCTAAATTAATGTTACACCAGGAGCCATATATTTTCTGGTTTTTCAGAGCTTCATTTAGCAACCTTAATATTCTTTTAACCACAGGTATTTAGAGTAAAGCATATACAATATCTGTTTTCTCATTATATATATTTTTTCTTTTCCTCCTGTCCCTTAATAGGGATGGATGGAGCAATTAAAACACAACTCCACTTCAGAGCATACAGCAAAACCCAGGAGGAGCTTCTGCCTCTCGGAGTGCCAGAGGGCATAGCTGGCAGCAGCTGTGCCATTTCTTCCAAAAGTGTTATATATATATTTATGTATATACTTTTCTGCTGCTAATTATTTCAGATGGACACTCAAAAGGAAGCAGAAGCTATGAACTGATTTATTCTGAAACTCCTTTAGTGTTTATTAGTACATTACATTAAAGCCAAAATAGATTTTACAAAGGAAAGTGAAGGTAAAAGGGGACAGGTTTCTTAATTTCCACCACCTCAGAATATCTATAAAGAAACACCCCACTATCTTGCCATTATTATCTCTGCATACAAGTTATGTCTAACAGTATACTTTCATCTCTGAGCCTATTTTCACTATTTTTTCCTTTCTTTTCTCTCATTGTACTTTTTAAAGTGGCTATAAATGTGGAAGAAGTTGATTTGAGTCCTTATTTTCAACTGCAATAATTTCAAATATAATAAATTTTTTTCTAGTTGCAACGCACATGTATTGCAGTAGAATAAATGTATACCTTATATTACCAAAGTCAGACCATCTAGAACTGAATTTAGTACATTCATTCTGTTTTTATTTGAAAACTTTGCTTCCTCTAAGTCCTAAATAAGAAATCTTGAACTGATCTATGGATTAACTTATCCGATGTTTCAACTGTGTATATTTCTTAGGAATGAGAAAGATGATTCTTTTGATTCTTATATCACACAAATATATATTGTAGAAACCTCATCCAGCCAAAAATCCAAACTAGAAGAGTGTAGGAATGTGAGCTACACCAAAGAGAAGCTCCTCTGCTTCTATGGCATATCTTAGGCAGACACAAGTTCATCTGAAATACCTTGAATCTCTTAGACTAATAAAATGTTTTGTTTGAGCTTTTCTAGTTCCCCAGCTAAATATTGTAATATGTCAATTTCTAATTATAGAATACTGAACAATTGCAAACTTTTATTAAAAATTATGTTTTGATTTTTAAAAAAGTGTTTCTTCAAAACATCACACTGAAAATTCACAACCAGCTCTATACTCAATCTATAACGAGTGTCACATCAGCCTTCAGTCTGTATCAGTAAAGGACATATAACTGAAAGGACTGATGCCTTTTCCATAGATTTGCTACAGTTTGGTTTATTAATTAATTAAAATGAATGAGATTCTCCCCTCTTACTTCCATTAGCCATCTCACTGCTTACCCATTTATTACTTTTTGTCATATTACAAAGCCAGCTTTTCTATGGAGGGATATGCGGTTTGGGGTTGTTGGGGAAGAGGGAAGAATTATTTTACTTTATAGTATTTAGTTCTCTGCAGCCAAGATCCCTGAATGTTTTTATAGTCTTTGCTCCTCTAGTTGTTTCTATGGTTCCAAGAACAATGATAATGAAAGAAAATACACAATTGGTTGTACTTACTTATTTTAAAATGATTGTTTTTCTACAACATAATAAAAACTAACCATAAGCCTCATGAGCATAACACAGAAGACAGTATTTTAGTGCATTTCATACTCTATAACACTTACCTTATTTAGCACAGACATCAGATTTTAAAATTAATGTAGAAATACCATTTACTTAAATAAACCATGCCACAAATACAGGGAAAAACCATTGAGAAGAATTAGCAGGAAGACAGCTTTTAGGATGACTGTGTTAGCACAGTATATTACATTTAAAAATATACAAAGTTATGGACATCGCATTTTCTTTTTTATTGTTAGCTATCTGAAAGGCTATTTATTTCAGAAAATACTGATTGAATACTGGCTTCCAGGTAATAAGCTTTCTCTAGTCTGTTATAGGAATTAAATTATCAGCAATCAGTAGCGCTACTGGTAGCTATGTATTACGTGTACAACACACTGGCTGTCCTTTAAATCAAGATGTATCTTTTAATCAGAAGTATCTTCTATCCATAAAGAATTCAAAGTTGTTGCACATCCAAACCAAGTTAGAAACAAAGGCCAACTCATGATTGGTGCTGTTACAGTTATTTTTATTTCTAATCAAGCACTTAGTAGTCACTCTGCAGGACAGGACCCTGGGTAGGATCAGGGCTCTGTGGGCAATCAGTCTCCTGTGTTGCCCTAGAGGTTTAGCAGGAAGCATCCAGCAAGGTCCCTGCTCCACCATGTCCTCTTCACTAATTTCACTAATAATGGATCAGCCATCTTTGGAACAACGTACCATACTGCCTTTTGCTTTCTCAAAGTAAAAGTTAAGCCACGATATGAGCTTAGGAGAAGCCAGGATGTCCTTCCTCAAACCGCAGCAAAATAACTTCACCAAAAGCCTTTGTGGGAAGCAGGGTGAACTCAGAAAGAGTTGGGGTTTGTGAGCCACCATATGGGGAAGCTTCATCAGGCTGCCTCAAGCAGTGACAGCTGAAAGACCATGCCTCCCACAGGCATGCAGTATCTGATTACCAGCATACCCAGATGGACACAAAGAGCAGACATCTTTCGTGACATAAACAGGACCTGGCCTAATGAAAAAGGGCAATAGTACATATTAAGGCCACAGACACCTTGTTTATTTGATGCAATCTTTTGTAGTGTTATCCATAATTTTCCATCTTTATGCATGGGAAAATTCATCTAGGGAAGAAATACAAAAAACCTGGACTGAACAGAGTATCTGCCTGTGCATTCTTTTTCTCGTATCTACTGTAAATGTTACCTCTTATGATCAAAAAAACACACGCCACAGATCCCAGTTATCTGAAATTAACCCAAAACTAACTTATCTGAGGCATGGAACAGGACGGATTACTTCAGACTTTCTCACTAATCATCTCCTAAATACTATCCACTTGTGACTATCAGGTTTAGTATACAAGATACCAGATCAAACTGGTGGCTGTTTTGTCTGTTCCCTTGTTCTTGAACCTTGATTTTAAAATATTCTTAGAAGTGTTCAAAACTTGAGAGGACAAGGACCTAAACAACCTGTTGGACGTCTGGACTAGAAGAACAAAATTATTCTGTGATTCTGAAGTCTGCAGCATTTTTGCATAATGAAAGATAGAGTGCCATTTCAGGGCTGGAAGACAGGCTTTATCACAAGCTTTCTTCATAGTGTAGTGCTAGGTGGATGATTGTACTGGATAATTTGAAGGTCTCTTCTAACCTTGATTCTATGATTCTGTGATTCTACTATTCTCTTCTACACAGACACATGCTGAAGCTCATGCCCAGGTAACCATTACTTGGACTGCTGAAACAAGGAGCTTAGCCCAAAGCATCATCAGGATAGGTGCTGGAAGAAGGTGTTGTGCTTAGGGTTGACAATTCAGTATGGATTTTCAGGTTTTTCTCAAAGGCAGATCCACATTCAGCCAAGAGCTCCTAGAGTAGTTATATCTGACAAAACTTCCCCATCAGGTTAGAAAAGTCACACACTGGCCACTCCCTAATTGCTCTAGAGGCAGTATTTGTGCTCATAGAAGACACAATAGAAAACAGAAGAATAATTAAACCACTTTGTGGTGGTACATGTTGGGACAAAAAGTCTCCTTATACCCAGTCTGAATCTCTCTTATTTCAACTTCTGCTTTTTGTCTCTTCCCCTCCCACCATGCACTGCTCTGAAAAGCCCTGCTCATCTTCACAATTACCCTTTTTAGGCAAGGGGGGAGTTTTTAGATACCCCTAAGGCCTTCCATTCTCTAGGCTGACAAAGACCAGCTCTCCCAGCCTGTTCTCAAAGTGTTCCAACAGTCCACTGTCCCCGGCTTTCCTGTACTGGGATACCAAAACTGGACACAATACCTAGATGTGGCTTAATGAGTGCTGAGTGAAGAAGAACAATCTCCACAGTGTTTTAAAGTGAAGATTCTAGGCTTCCACATCAACCTAACCCAATTTCAGATGCTCTGCATGATCTCACAGAGCACAGAGACCGAACAGGAGACAGCAAGTTATCTCATGGCTCAGACATAGAGAAGTTATATGAGGTACTTGGTTCTCTTTCTGATGATCTGAGAGCACTGTGGAGTTCCACACACTCCCCCCTCCCGCCCCACCAAGGACCTTCAGAGGCTGTTTATTTTGCACTATACCTGAAAAATTAGGAGAGGTGCCTAGTGTGTTCATACTCAGCCTGGAGTTCTTGAGTGTAACTCTGAGGTAGCACCTTCATCTTGTATAGTCTTGAGCTCTCTCTTAGCACAAAGAGTACAGCAATACATCTCTGCTTCAAGAAATGCTCAGAGAAGTCTGGATGAGAGCACCCCTAAGAACTTGCTACTATAATCCCAGGACACACTAAAATGCTTTGGGCAAAATTAGGAACCTGGAGGTGGAGAGAGATTTTTCTTGTTGGTGTTGCTACAAATGCACATTATTCCATTTCAATGCTCTAGAGTCAGTACAGGATTAAGTTCCTTGTAGGCACATTACTTTTCTACAACACCTGCCCTGAAATCAGCTAAAGCAAATAGAAGTTTGACATTAATCACTCATATGCCTGCAGCCCCTTTGTGACATTCCATATGTTTTTTCCGTGTAAGAGGTTATTTTCCATGCTACTCACATTGACTTCTTTAAGGACAGCAAGAGAAAGGCAACAAGAAGGGTCAGAGTAGTGGCTGCTCACAGGCCATTTGTCTTCTCAGGAGCTCCCTCTCCTACTTCATGGGAGCCGGTGCATGCACCAAAAGAAATCCAAAGATGACCAGGGAAAAACACAAAGTGTCAAAACACCTAGTCCTATCTTTCCCCAGCTTTGAAAACTCTTCCAGTTTCTAGAGCAGCCATAAGAGAGCAACTGACTTTTCATGCTGTGCACCCCAGTCACCCCCTCTGAGAATCCCCCTGCATGACATTTACTTTAATAGGTCTAATTATAAAGAAATGCACTTTTCAGTCAGAACCGAAGAACCAGTAGGTTTTCTTCTTTAACATGCCAACCAGCTGTTTTGAAAGGTACTTCTCTAATCTCTTTCCTTCCACATGTTCAAACAGATGAAAGTAATTTTGTGCTCAACTGTCTATAAGTAATTAGACTGGGATGTAAAGGAGTCTTTATGTATCAGTTCAGAAAGAGCTACACTCTTAGCATACAGAATAATTATTAGCAATCTTCTTCATCTGTAAGGTATACCTTATGCATTTTACATGAGTTCCCATTATTAACATAACCTGACTATCAAAGCTCCATTGAAACTGGTGTCTTCTTTTTCATGTAACTGACTGAAATTCCCCAGAAATATAGTAATTTGAAAACAGCAATGCTGATGATTTGTTTCAGCTGTAATTTGTTATTTTTTTCCCTCTTCTTTGTTGTTTTCCTAGTAAAGACCTAAACCAGTGGGGCTCCAATATACACAAACAAGTGTTCTGCTTTTGCTACAAGATGGATATTAATATTCAGTGAGGGTCCTAGAATGCTGCCTTTTGTCAGTTTCCTGGGCTAAATTCCCTTAATCTTATTAATTAGGAGGTCACAAAAAGAATACTTTATTGGGAAACAAAATGTGTGTTCTAAAGATAGGTTAAATTAAATCTATGCATTTACTGGGAATGGTGATGGCAGAATACTTTTTTAGATCTGTCTCTGGACTGTGCTTGACATCTCTGTAAGTGGTATAGAGCAATTACTGATGTGTCAGAGGGGCAGAAGCCTCTTTTGAACTCTAGCTATTAAAGAGTTTGGAACATCTTTCACAAGAAAAGTAAGAGCTTTAGGACTGGGATTATACCCCATATAATGAAAACTTGAGAAGAAGCATACACCACTCCAGGACTTGCACTCTTTCACATAGGTACAAACTAATTCAGGCTGGAAGGGATGCAATGAAAGGCAAGGTACTCCCTTTTCATCCTACAAGGTACTTCCTTTTCATCCTACATGGTAAACATTTTTTGAAAGCATATTTCTTCCTCAAACTTATTCCTTTTTCCAGAGCTACATACCATGACCACATCTTTTCAAGAAACAAAGTCCTAATTTTTTCTTAGAAACAAAACCCCATTTCAGCTTCTCTAGAATCACAAGCCATCCTCAGGAAGTGAAGTCTGACTATTAGTGCTTTTACCACCAAAGATGGAGTAGAGATGGTTGTTTGCTGACAGGCAGATCTGCATTATGAGAACAAGCAGCAGAGAGGCCAAAACCACATATTCTTCCAGTCATTGCCAAAGAAGCAGTATTTTTCCCAGGCATACTTCAGAGGGATTTGGCCTAACCTTCAAGAATCGCATGCATACATCTCAGTACAAGTGACTCAGATCACTGTGTCTACTCCCAGACCAGAGCAGGCTCTGTGAATACAATCAGAAGTGAGACACTTTTCATTTGTTGTTTTGACTGACAGAAACTATACTCTACAGATGTGTTAGAACAGCAGGCTCCTGCACTGAAGAGCTGATTGTCTAAACAGACCAAAAAGCAGTAAAAGACCAAAATTAAACTGAAAAGCAAAGTGAAGATATGTCTCTTTGATATACAACTTGTTACAGCTGTGAGAAGTGGTCCAGCAGGACAAAGTCAGGACCTGTCAAATCCACACCATGATGAAGGTATGTCAATGAAACACTGTCATACTGGATCAAAACATTATCCCACTGCAACTCAGTCCAGTGTGGCCAGCCATGCACTGAAGGGTAAGAATAGCAATACACCAGATACAAGCATCTTAAATGTTCTGGAAAAGGTTTGAGAAAAGCCCTGAGGTGTACTTAGCCCACTTCTAAAAGGCCTTGTGAAGGAGGCAGGAGATGCACAGCCTCAGGGAGGGGTAAGTTGATGGCAGACCATGTCGCACACTCACTACCAGCTCCCTAAACAGACACACACTATACTCTAGTCAGTCTGTCTAGTCAGTTCCTGACAAACTTAAGATACTTACTCTGTTTACTAGCTAGATGTATGTACCTCTGGTACATATCCCGATAGAAAATGCAACAGCAGCAGCCCAGGGCATGTCTGATTTTCAAAATTAGAAGTTGTACACTGAAACCAAACAGATTGGAGATATTACCCCATGATGCAGGTGAAAAGAAAGGATTATATTTGCACAGTTTGTATCAACAAGGGTAAATAATGCTGCAGATTTAACTTTCAGATAGATAAAAGATTATTACTCACTAGACAGGAAAGGATGCATTGAGATGAGAATAGCATCAGGCATGCATTTTTCCATTAGAAATCAATTAATCTATGTCTGCCCCAGAGTTCAAGTCATGTGACTTCATGCATTACACTTAACATATTCAAGACTGCAACATAAGTATTGCATGGACGCACAAAAATATGGAAACAGAACACGGCTGGAACTGAGATTATATCATGTGTTCTTGCCCTTCACATTATTTGTTTTCTCAGAGACCAAAGGTGTCTGTGATATATTACAAATGCTCTCTCTCTGCAAATATCTGAAATAATGACTTCCATATTATGTATTAGAGATGTTCTTGGATATTTGAAGGAACTTAGGAAAGAGTTCATTCCCACTTTCTCCGGAATGTCCTTACTAGATGATTCCTTTCCTCATACAGACTCCTGAACGTTACAGAATACATAATAAAAAAAGATCACAGTGGCCCAATATATGAAAACCACTATATTGACTGAGGTAAAAATTAGTCATCACCTTCACCTGAATACAATTTCTTTGCTTTGTTAGGTTGTTCCCATTGATTCTAGGAAGTGTTATTCTTTATGTCCATTATTATATGACTGCTTTGCTAAAAGGCTGGTTTTGTGGCGAGCACCAAGGTATGCAGGGGTTTTCCATCATTGCTCACAACAGTATCACTAGTGATCTGGAGATTTAGTCCTACTCTACCTCATCAAAAAGCAAAGAAATTTAGTGGTGCACATTTTCTAGACATGGGGAGGTGCCAGAGACCACCAAGAACCTCTTCACAGGATCTGCTTTCAGCTGGCTGTGGTCTACCATATAGCTATACTTACAGAAAGAACAGGGACACAGGGTCTTCTCTTTCATTCTAAAAAGAAATGCTGCCAAAAAAAAAAAGGCAAGACCTTGCCAATGACTGCTAACAGGGACTGGCTCACATAGCTATTCAGTTACACTACAGGGAACATGGCAGGTCACTAAAAAAATGGCTAATTACCCTGATAGCAACTTACCACCACAAGGATCTCCAAGAGTCACTAGGACCCTTTGAATCAAGAGGTGCTTGAAAGGGAAACTCAAAGAAACAAAGGACAAATACATAAAGTATAACTCTTTCCACAATATAAAGAAGATCCCATGACAGGTGAGATGACCTTCATGAGTTCTGGCTGATTTAACACAGAGGTGCTCAGTTATTGTATGGAATGTCCTAGAACAGGCAGGAAAATGACAAAATACCCCACAATATACCAAAGCATGCTTATGGCCATGCAGCTGCTATGTCATACTGGCTTCTATGTTGGATGGTGCCCTGAAGCTCATTTCAAATACTGGAGACATACAGAGCTGAGTAAGTTGCTTAGAGTGAGATGAGTAGGTCAGTAAACTGGAAACGGTGGGTATGCAGGATAAGTATGAGTTGTAAGACAAACCTAATTTTTGCCTTGTCACATAGCTTGAGTATTAATTGTTCTCTCTAGATAAAACTCTAATAAGTCATGGGTGGTTTCTGAGAATATTTTTCATTATTAAAAAAATAATTTTATTTTAAAAGCTAAATCTTTGTTTATTGTATCTAAGCAGTAGAAGAGGCTCTGCAGACAGGTCCTGCAGATACTAATTTTTCTTAAGATTGTTCTTTGCCAGAGAATGAGTCATTCCTCTTTTTCTTTTTTTTTTCTTTTTTTTTTTCCTGTTGTGGCTTTTTCTCGTGTTTATTCATTTTATGTGATATGAATTATACTAAGAATGTACATCATGGGAATACATCTCTTGTTGGAGAAAAATTGTGGATTTTTTTAATATTATTCTTTTAACTGAGGGTCTGTGACTATTTATTTTGTTTTCCCAAAATTCTATGAACACTCACCATGATTTTATGATCTTTCCATTCGTTACACTTTGAAATATATAAATAGCGTGTAAAACAATGAGCAAGATTCACCAGGAGGCTCTGGCTGCCTGATGCTGCTGTAGTGAATGTATGCATCGTTAAGCACCTCCCCTCTGTTGGTTCAAAACAAGATGATGAGCTATGACCCCATCCAGTAAAGCTCTTAATTTCAACACATTTATTTTCATGTTAAAAGAAAGAGGTTGTCCTTTAGTGGTTTCTTGGATTAGAGATTTAAGTCTGTGTGTCCCTGTGCCTGATGCCCATTGCTTGTAAGTATCCAAACACAGAACTAGGTGGAAGTTGTGTCCGCTCAGTTTTAGGTCAGAAAATAACCAATTTTCTGTAAATTGCAGTAGGAAACAGAGCCAAGTATGTATTTTCCCTGCTCAATGCCAAGAAGCAAAATAATGCATAATATATAAAATGGAAACAATTAGAATCCCATCTCCTGACAATAAAACTCATCTATGTGAAGTAACTAAACTACATTGCCTTTTGAAAGTTCTCATCTATAATTTCGCCCATGAAGATCACACAAACTGAGATCCTGTACTGCAACACCTCAAAGGAGGATTCCTGGTGCTCTTTCTGAGGAAGTTAGGACAATGCAGGAAGTGGGAAGTTCAGGTGGGCTCCTCTCTTCCTTCCATGGGAGAGAGTCAGAGACAAGAAAAAGTTGCACCATAATACTCTTGCTTCAACTCATCCAGCTGTGGACAAGTAGGCAAACTCATTTTTTGTTTCTGTTGAGGAACTTGTCTCAGCTATTGATGATGATAGCAGAGTTTTGGAAACAAAACAACCAGGTACCAGCACTGGTTCCTTGTTCTCAGTAGCACAATAAATACAAGGACCTTTGCTAGTAAATAAGCAGACTGTTGAAGAAATTCTTTTGATCCCTGTGAAAGCTCCATGTTCAGAAAGCATTAGCTCTTGCTTGCTCAATTATGGGTTCAATCTTTTTCCAGGTCACATTATTGATCTCCTCTCTGAGTCTTCATCGCTGCTGTACTTAATTGTGAGGAATGGTCTAAAAGAAAGTATTGCCAGTTCATACTAACCTCCAGAGTTCACAGGAGGGATATGCTTCCTCCCAGTTGTTTGAATTTCAGGTTGTCTTTGAAATTCACTTTTCTTCTTAAAGCTTGTTTTGTTTTGGCCATTTTTCGCCAATAGAACACAGTCCATAAAGAATTCAGAAGGAAACAAATTGCAGTGAAGAAAAATCTAGAGCAAAACCACAGTATTTTATCTATATTGCATTCTTTACTGTCTACTGTGTTCTGTCTCTGTCACCTGAAATATTGCTCCTCCCTGGGAAAAAAAGATATTCAACACAATTTTTTAAGCAGCTTGGTTTTATTGGGAAAGGTGATGATGAGTTAGTGGTAATATGAGTCAGACTGAGTGCTTTCATGTGTCATGCCTCATCCAGAACTCTGGTTTCTTTTTCCTCTGAGAATGTATTTAAAAGGAATATGCTTTTTGCATCTTCATTTGTGCACACTACAAAGAACACCTTGTTATTTGGTAAGTTGGCGACTATCAGTGCCCAGGACTGAAAAGCAGACTTCTTGGAAAGAGATGTTTCGGGCAAAATTGTGCAACACCTGCTCAATGAATGAGCAAAGGTAAGTGCTTGCAGCCTCCCTGCTTTTACTTTACCCACATCTCCTTAGAGCAGTTCTCTTTGATAATTACCACTATAATGCCTCATGATTCCATCAGGCTCTGCAGGACATCAAGGTTTTGTATCACTATTAAGAAACTCCACTTGCATGCATCCCATCCAACTTCAGTCACCTAGTGGAAGTCCCTACCCTGGAAGCTCCTCACTGTAGACCTCCCTCTTGTGAAAAGGATGTTGTCATGCTCATAGTTAAATCAAAACTTAGGAGGGCTGAAACATTTTCTGGGGATCTCAGTGCAGTAAGCTATCTTAAGCACTTCAGTTATGTGTCTAAAATTACAGATGGCATAAAATCAACTGAAATTACAGCCTGACAAACTGAGAGAAGATGTTAAGTACCACCTATGTTGGCAGGTGAATGAGGAGCACCAAGAATGAACATTAGAGAACATTAGAAGGACAAAATTCATTTTGGTACTTTATGCAAAGGCTAAGAAGGTAAGCCATATCTCTTCTTACCCTATGTCAGTCTGGTTCTGAAAACCTTAGTTGCCTCCTTCTTTGGTCCTCACTTGTAAAATGAGGAGAAAAACCTCTCTTTCCTAAGTACATTACAGATCACAATATGGAACAGAGGGAAATCCTGTGGCAAGAGATTTGAATGAGAAGAAGTATCTATATTTCCTCAAAATAGATGGATGAAATAGAACTATAGCTCTGCAAAACTGGCTTATTGTAGCATTTCAGGAGTACATGAATCTTCTAAAAGCAATAAAGGGCAAATTACACCTTCAACAGCACCCACTTCTCAAAGAGGGTACCTGCAACATCATACTGTAATCAGAGCTAAACGCAGACATGAGCTGTCCCAGGGTGTATATAAGCCAATGTATATTACATGTCATGGACTTTTTATAGTACAAAAACCAGAAGGGGGGGCTGGGAAAAGGAGAGGGAAGTTCCATCTTCATATTTATTTTGCTTCATAAATATTCATTCCCCCTATGACCCTCTCGTGTCCTGACACAGAACTGTGCTGTTTTTCATTTTACCATTAAAGAATGTCACATCATAAACAACCAGTTCCAGCAGACATGCATAAAATGTCACACTCAGCCAAGCCCATAACTTTCCATGAATAATCAAATGCTCTATGCAATAATTTTTAAGTTGATAATTATGCACTACTTGATCAGCTTGTATGTTCGTACTAGACCCGATTAGCAAACACTGCAATGTTTACTCATTTTTCTTCCATTGGCTATCTATCTATCTATCTATCTATCTATCTATCTATCTATCTATCTATCTATCTATCTATTAACTATCTATCTACCTATCTATCTATGTATCCATCTATCTTTCTACCTATCTTCTATTTATGTGGTTCCCTGCTATGACAGTGTCTAAGTAATTCCTATGTATTTAAGAACAGAAACAACATTGTATTTCTTCATTTCCTTTTTCTTTCTTTTCCCAGATTAATTAGTTTATAGGTTGGTCAATATGATATTCATTTTACCTTGAGATTAAACAAGTTTTTACAGTAAGTGACGGAATTTTGAAAACCAAGGCTAAAAAAATCTGACTTTGCCATTTGTTCCTGAAAAAGCAGGAAACACCTCTGTCTTCTCGATGGAGCCAGAAGGTTTTGCAGTGTTACTGTTCATGGACACACTGCCTGGGAACTTCCCCTGTTAATTAAAGTCTTACTGGCTCAGTGGATCTTATCTGTCATAAGAGTTCCTGATTATTTCTTGGGAAGAGAAAGGACCTCCAGTCATCCTGGATATCTTCACACCACGGATACTGTAGCTTACTCTGCATTTAATAATTGCAGATAATAATTTCACAAGTGAAATGGGCAAGGGCATTGGGGTTTCCTCACCCCCTGCATCAGGTTCTCCCAATAACATTCTGCAACTCCTGAAAGAGCCAAAAGTTCACATCAGCTTAACTATCTGAAGGTAAAGGTGTTTAATACAGGGAGAACATTGTGTAGGAGGTACAGTCCCCAAGCACCTCTTCCCAGTATTGCTTTGGCATAACTCTAATCAGTTGCTCTTTGTTGAAGACACACACACAAAAAAGTGGGTTGATCGCTCAGCCCTATTCTCTGACTCACCAAAGTGCTATTGCTGAACTCATCTACTAGCTTTCACTACACCCAAACACAAGGGAAAAAGAGCAGGGCTGCCCTGCTCCAGTGATAGTGGCAGTTTAAAACCAAGTCATAACATCCATTTAGTGCCTCTTTAGAAGAGCTAAATGGATTTTGTAAATTCCATTGGTAAATTAGTGCCAGCGTTATGCACATAAATCTTGCCATTAAAATGATTTACCTCAACTGTAGCATTATTAATGTTCAGTGAATTAGGTCCATAAAATGACATTTGCCATGCCATTAACTGAAGATAATCCACAAAGCTCATTTCTAACCCCCTTTATATTTTTTATAATGTCCTTCATAAACACTACTGCAGCTCTCTGAGATGCATGCAGTCATCAGTATACTGATAGCACTGACACAGCATACGCTTCAGATCAATTACTGAATCAGGAGACTAATTTAGACAATCTTTACTTGTGGTCAGAAATAGATTCATTATTAATGAGTGCAAACAAAACTGTATCATTGTTCTACAATTCAAAACACATGTTCCCTGGAACATTAGACATCTTCAGGCTTTCTTTAGTCAAAGTAGATTATAGCCCTGGAAAATGTTGGTAATTTCAGAAACTACCCAAGCCAGAATCACAGGAATGAAAATAGAGACCTCGAAGCAACCAAGAAAATAAAATTATTTAAAAAGTCTTTACAGGTTGGCCAAAATATAGATTTCACAAAATGTTATAAGCTCATTAATGTCTTTTTTCGTTTATATATATTAAGCATTTCCATTAAAGCTCTGTGGTGTCTGAAGTCCATTCACAACACTTATAGTTTCATTTGAGGAACATAGGTCTGAGAAAGTAGAATTAATTTGTCTGATCTTTCAATTGCTTGATTTTGCTAATACAAAAAATTTCAAGCCTAACATTGGCATTATCATTTCATGAGATCCTAAGCATCCTCTGCTCCTACTGATGACATGAGGATGATTTCTTCGAACCATGTCTCTCTTGATGGATTTGCAGAGCAGATGATTCATAGATGAGTTCACTGCATTGGGACAGAGAGTCTGCACCCATGTAAAAAGAAAATGAGCTGCATGGAGAAATATCCTATCAACCCCATTCCATAAAATAATAGTTTCAATTACAAGAATAAAAATATCCAATTTCTTGGATCATTAGTGTGATTTTATAGCAAAATGACAAATTATGGTGTCAGTTCTATGACAACTAAAAGGATGCAAGCAATCTGCTCAAGAGAGTTTTGTTTGTGATTACCTTTACTTGAAACTACCTCAAGACAGAATTGATACCATCATGCTCCAGAAGTTTAGGAAGTTTCTGCCCTTTAGCTGCTGGTGACTGGCCCACATGTAAAATGCAGTATTTATCTATGTTTGCATTCCCCTTCTGCTTCGGCATATGATACAAGTATTTGGCTTGAAGAACCCACATGAAAATTTTAGCAATTCAAGCATGACTTCATGCACCATATTAACCTATTGATCTCTCTTGGAGCTCCTGACAGAAGAGCACTGTCTAACCCTTTCCTCCAACTATGCATTGCCAAGTTTCTGCACCCATTCATGCTAAAAGAGGAAATAGCAAAGTCTCACATTTACCTTTCTTCTTCTTCCACTTTTAAACTGGAGGATCCAAACATTGGGAAAGAACTGTAATGGCAACTTTTTTACCTACCTTGTTATCACTACCCCAAAAGAAAAAAATTCTTGATCATACTTAAATTCATTACATCTACAAGACAGAGTTAATTAGTTCCCCAAACCAGATCCATCTTGTTACTGCACTCTGACAGTTCTCAAACAGTGCAAGCATAAAATGGCTGAAGAGAATTTCAGTAGTGAAAGCCAGGAGCTGACAGAAAATCTTAAAAGGGGTAGATTGCCATACCAGCCAAAGTACAGATATGAGGAAGGTCATGGGACGCTGCTCCTCCTACACCAGAGGCACCATCCTTCTTGAGAAATACAAAAACAAAGAGGATACAAAGTATGCAGAAATTTTTGAATATTTGGGGCATGAAAGATGCCAACTTCACCTATGGAGTTCAAGTTCCCGTAAGTGACTGCTGCTCTCCAGGGACATTCACTCTCAAGTGGAAGGGCTTTATGTTGCTACCATGATCTTGCTGAACATCTCCCTTCATTTAGTGAGGAGAATTTAATCTTGCAGCCCCTCATGAAATGTGTCTAATGTCCACCCGCTCACATACATAAATCATAAAAATTCAGTCAGGCATAGTATATTTAGAACATGAAAGTAATAGAACATGAAAGTCATGATTGCCACAACAGAAGTCCAGCTTCAGCTCTAATTAATAGTGTATGCTGCCCCAGACACTTCTTGCTTTCTATATGTGATGGCATGCTTCATGTGATGTGCAAGCTAGCTTGATCCAATTCTTAATGAGTATAAGATGTTGTTGTGGCTTTTGTTACCTGTTCTTCATTAGTTATTAGTAACAAAGCACTAAAAGTTATTGGGCAAGAATAGCTAATTGAAGGAACCAATGTGAAAAACCCCCAGCATATTCCTTTGTGTACAAACTACACCAAAGGGTTGTTTGCATTTTTATTTTGAAAACAGAATGACATTTTTTAAATACTTCTGTGGTAGGAGAGCTTAGAAGACAAAAGGTATTATTAGGCATTTCCATATATGCAAATCCTCCTTAAATAGAGCATAAACTTTCCCTGAAAAACATGCGCTACTTCAACTTTCTTAAAAAAATTACAAATGGCCTTAAAGCCCAAAACCTGGGCTTTACACTTTTAAAGGTTTAAGTGTTGTTTTCTATATGGCCTTTTACTGTTTAAAATAAAAGAGGGAAAAAAAAGAGAAAAAACCCACAGACTTTACTGGTATAAAACTCAGCCAGCTCTTGTAAAACTTTTAGACTCACTCAGTCAGCGTTAAGAGGAGGGCAATACCTAACTCCTTGCCAAAGTGCCAGCGAAAGTTGGCTTTACTCCCTGAAAACAACTGAAGTTTTATTAACCTGTTGATGAAACACCAGCCATGTAAAAGATATTATAGAATGCATAATGATTATCAGAGGTTTGATTTCTTTAAGTCTTGCATGTACAATTCTACTATATTGTCATTTCTCTAAGCTGTTGTAAAATCATTACTATATATACTCCAGTCAAAGAATCTAATAGCATGACTACTATCATCATCAGTCAGGGTGATCATATGCAAAATGGGCAGTCATTTCCAGCCCCTGTTGTGCCTCACCCTACTGTCTGCACACCTCGTGATATTTGTTTTAAATAAGACATATGTAGCTTTAGTCTGCTTGCAGTTACATCAGTATGAGCTCAGTGATGCCAGCTGTGTGGCAGCAACTACAATGCTTGGTTCAGTTTCTCCTCCTACCCTATAACAAAAAGAGCATAAGCTATTTTTAAAGCCTACATTTTCAGTCATACTTGTATTGATAATCTCAAGGCAGATTTAGCACCTCACTTGTAGAGTTCAACTCAGATATCCAACGATAACCCTGTAGCAAGTTTCTGTATCACTAATATTCTTCACATATTATTTTGCTGATCTCAAGAGGGAATCTGTAATAATATGAAGAGAATCAGGAAAATTGGAACTGCAAAAGAAATATACTGTAGTTGTGGTCTTGAGAATGAAAAACAACATTAGAAGTATTTAGCCTTTGGCTAATACAAAACCTATGGCCCTGAGCAGCCTTTTACAGGAAAATCAGATGCATAAAGGAGAATCAGTGGAACTATTAGAGATGTTTGTATTTAGAGTTGCATCAGCTCAACACAATCCATCTTTTATCACTCTCTTTATTAACCAGTTGAAAAGGTGCATGTGAACAATTTCATACCCAAAAAAATGTTGAAATTTTTAATTTAGTGAATGGCAGGAAGGGGAGAGATTTAAGTTAAACTGAAACAAACAAAAACTGGGACAGAACACCATCCATACAGTGCAGTATGTATGTTGGGGGTGTTACGACAAAACAGGCTTCTCACCCTTTCCTAGTGGAGGTCAAACTGGAAATACAAAAAACACATGGGCAGGGAGGGTCCTCTCAGAGGCAAAGCTCATCGTCCAGGCACTCTGCCAATGGAGAGAGACACGCACAGGGTGAGGTAAGCAACCTTTGGAGATCTCTTTTTTTCCCATTAGGTTTAGAAGGAGCCCATATAACTAGCTTGGCATAGACATTTAAAATTTAGACAGTTAAAGCTGAATGAGATTAATCCAAACCAAAATTAAGTTACCTCTTCATGGATGGAAATCGTCATTTTTAAAGTCATGATGCCAAGGCAACCCAAGGAGACTGACAATGGGCTGCTGGCTATGAAGATCAGTGTGTTTCCATGAAGCGCTAAATAAACAAGAGGAGATGGAAGAAGAGGCCCGCATTCCTTAAAAGGACAAGAAGTACAAAAAGTAAACTCGTGGTTTTGGAAAAGGAAAGAAAACAAATAAACAAACAAAAAAAAACCTACCAAAAAAAAAAAAAAAAGAGAGAGCAGAATACAAAACAGGCTGTTTCCAAAAGTAAACTTGAATCACCAAATGTGTTTAATGTAAAGAACCCAGCATGTGGCTACATCAGAAATATACATTAAGGGAAAAAATCTTATGTCTGGAATAAATTTCCAAACCATTTTGTTTCCTTTTAATAAGAGAACATAGAATACAGAGGGGGGCAACAGGGTACATGACTCTGACACTACAGCTCTGTCTTTTCTCAGCTGTGCAGAATAAGGTTTAAGGGCTGAAAATGTTTTAGAGAGTAGACCTAGCAGAGGAAAGGACCTGGATTCCCTTTGAAGGTCTGTAACTCTTTCACTCGTCACAAGGGGTGCTTGTGGGAAGGACACTCCTAGAAGTCACCAGAGATGAGTAATTTACAAGTAGAGGTGGATATCAAATCTAGAACCAAACCATGAAACTGTTCTTGAGAAAAGCACAGAAAATCACTGCTGGCTCCACATAAGTGCTGATAAATGGCATCCAGATATTCCTGTATCTTCAGCAATAACACGGTGACACCATTCCCCCCAAGTCAGGAAAAATACCAGAGCAAATGTCACAGTCTATATATCTTTGACAGGGAAAGTTAGTTGCTGCTTCCTGCAGGCCATACAGCAGCCAAAATCAACATTTTCCAAACCACTCAGAGAGCAGTCATCAACACAAAGTGAGAAATATCTTATCTGGAGGGCAAGTATAAAATACAGAATATGTCTTCTCTTAATTTAGCTTACCTGTAATATAATGTGCTATGCATTTTATAGAGCACTGCTTTGTTCCTGGCAACGTGTATCTTGCTATTTTTTGTTGTGGTTTCCTATGCACTAAGGATTATTTTTCTGTATGATAACTTAGACTTTCATTCTAGACAAATTTCTGTTTGAAATACCAGAGAACTGACCATAACTACTTGATTTACTTGTCATTGAACACCAATTTTTGTAAGGAAAAAGAAAATCTGCACTATGGTCAATGCATTTGAACAGCTTTCTCAAAAACATTGGCATAGGAGTTTCCAAATAGCATAAAAGTAAGTTGGATAGTAAAATACTATTAGCAACAGTGTATTCTATGAGCTGACCAGAAATACATTTCTGTTTTATTCAGGTCAAACTGAAGTATACTACTGCAAACTTTACAAGCTACATTTTTCATCAAAATTTCTGCACAACTAATAAAAATGAAACCTTAGTCCTTGTTAGCCTTATCTTACTTTTACATATTGGTATTTTACCGGATATTTTAGGGACGTAGAGGATTTAGCAGCTAGTATTAACCATTAAATATCAGACTAGGCACGTAGAACTAAAATAGCATTTGTATATTTGTTTTCACATAATTTCTCTTAAAATATACACTCTACTGTATACTGCAGGATAACAACACCTACAATGGGCTTCCAAGACAATTTCTTTGCTTCCTTGGCACTATGCAAGCACATTTGCTGAAAGCTTGAGCTTCCAGCTTTCATTGAAAAAGCCAGAACTGTAACCAAGCTGTAAAAAGAGACTATACAGAAATGGATGGTTTTTAAATCCTAAAAGCCTGACCTTAAAAATGTTGCTGTTTTTGAACACAAGAAGGCACCGAGACAGTACATGCAGCCATGTACACTGTATATAGGGTTGTCTTTGGTGTGAAATAAGAGCAGAAGGCGGCAGTGCTCATCAAGCATGCAACGGACTGGGCTTTCCTAAAAGCACCTGCACGTGAGCCAGGTTGCAATCACCAGGCTGTAGACTATCTGGAAACAAAGTGGTGCTGCAGTTGTGTGCCATTATAATCAATACAGTTTGCAAGATTTCCCACTGAAATGCTATATCTACATGACTGATAGACAGAGGTGATTGATAAAACTTGATTTCTTGGGGTGCCTTGTATTCTTTCTTCCCTTCCAGAAAAACTGCTTTGAAGTGGGCAGCAGAGAGCTGTTTTGAGTGTTTGGGTCTTTGCTAGTCAGGTGCAGGAGCTGACCCACTCATTGCCCTTATGTTTGTTCTAAGCATCTCCACGCTCACATTCAGCGAAACAGGTTGTAAATTATTTGTAAAGCCAGAAAGACACAAGTTTGTGCTATCAAAGGGTGTAGTACTGGCAGTGCAAGAAACTTTGTCATATGGTTTTAGCATTAGCTTCTGTATCTCATTTGTATTTCTTACTCACTGGGTTCAGGTCCAACATTTCTTCACATGGTTTTAAGGGTGAAATAATCTATCCTGTGATCTGTTACACATCTCATACATCTCATATTTTGTTTGTGTTCATAATTGTACAGTTCAAAAATGTTGGCATATACTTCCTAATGTTAATGCTAATACCATGTCTTGCCATTTCTGTTTTCAGTGGACTTGTGAGTCTTGTTACTAGTCCTGAGCATACTGAATCTCTCTCAACAACTCTTCAAAAATTTTTCAGTAAGTTTTCTCTTGCCCCAAAACACTCAAATTGAGACAGTCTGAAAGAATCTGTGGACTGACCTGCCTGCTCACTTCCTTTCCAGCAGAGTACTTTCTGTTTCTCTTTTTGAATAAAAAATATTGATACACAGCATAAAAAGCAATCTTGAACATATATCTAAATATTACAGATGGGTGATGTGGCAGAAATAATTTCCTGACCTTCTGGTAAAAAACTTTAACATTTTACAAAAATAAGATCCTATATTAATTTCACAACTACCGTTAAGGCTCCTATTACATTATTACCTGAGAATATTCCAGTAGATTTTTACAGCATACCAATTGCACTGGAGAAATAAAAAATAATGACTCTAAGACTGTGAACTGGAAACCAGAGTAAGCATAAGTCATATTATTCAAATAAACTATATTTTAGATAACAGATGGTCAGCCAAAAGATTATATGAACAATTCTTCATATTATAAGTTATTTTGTGCATAAGAAATGTGGAGAAAGCATTAGAGAGCTCAGCCTGTGTAACCTTTTTTTAACAGTTTTACAGGTATAAATGAAAATGTCAAGTTCTTCTAATAGAATAGTTTATGGGACTGTGATCAGTATTTATAGAGATTGGTCTGGATGCTTTTCCATTAGGAACAGTACTGTACAGTTTTTGGCTCATACCTGAAGGAAGTTATAAACCAAAGTGGGTTCCTCATTCCTCAGCATTTGACATATTCTGATTGCAAAACATTTGGGGTTTTACACGATTTATTGTAAATAATCTCTCCTATAATGTTCACAACACAATAATTCACAACCCTGAGGCAAGAGAGTTCTGCAGAAATGACATTATACGGAAGATAACTTTTCAGAATTTACCATTTGCACATCATGTTCAGAATCTATAACACATGTAAAGAGGTCAAATCCTCATTTTTCAAATATTTTTTCCTATCATTTTGCGGTATTTTATTAAAAATGGTTACAGTCAGCCTAATAGCTTGACTGATATCTCAATATGTAACCATATCACACAGAGGTATAAATTGGAAATGGAGAAAGAAGCCAGGTTCTTGGATGCCTAGTACTGAGGGCTGTGCGCTGAGTACAGACTTCTCATGTCTAACAACAGATGAGACAAAAGGAAAGGCTAACACAAAGAGGAAGTATATGACACTAAAATTATGTTGTTAAAATTACACATTCTCTTATAAAAGAAAAATAGATTCGCATTTACTAATCTTTAAGTCAAATCTGGAGCCATCGATTTTCCCGTGCATTAACATGTTTTCACCTGTCATTTTTCACTGTTCCCTTTGAAGGTGAAATTATGATAAATCATTGTTATTAATATTTCTAATGGAAAAAAGAACATTCTGTACAGCTGAATAATTGGAGTTAGAATCTGAACAGTTGGGTCCTGTTCCCAGGTTTATGACCAGCTCAGGGGATAAAGAGGAATACACACACTTCATTAAAAGACTTCTTGTTCTTTTCCCAACCCTTTCACCCAAACCCCTATATCTGGAATTTGAAAAAGCTATTAAAGAAACTTATATTCCTGAGTGCAAATCCATTATAACTAGACAGGAACAACCGTAATAAGATGCCCATTCCCTCTAGGGGGAGGAGAAAGGTCTCCCTGAGAGGCAACCCACTCTTAAAGGGTTACAAATGTAACCCTTTAAGGCTCTTGTAGCTCTGGAGGGGAGGAGCACCTAGGAGATAAATGAGTCAGATTCTGGGACAGACCTTGAGGTCCTCAGCAATGTCTACTACTTGCGAAAAAAACCCCAGAGCAAAAGAGTCTCTTTGAGCCTTTTTATTTTCTAGCTAATGAGACTAATTTCACATCCTAGGACAATGCTTCGTCTGTTTAAGTCTTTTCTAAAAAGTACCTTCCCTTTATGTCCACCTAGGAAATATGATTGCATTCTCCCTGAGGTTTTACCTTTATACGTTTTTTAATTCATACCCTGACTTTGCACTGAGTACCAATATGTCTTTTTGTTCTCTAACACAAACATTTCTTTTACCTATCATGGAGCATAGTGCTAATAGGTCAAGTCTCTCAGTGGAGTAGGGTTCCAAGAGTCATTTTGATAATGTTTAGGAAGTTCAGACATAGCCGTGAAATTAAATCTCAATGATGCCTTCTTTAAAACTGGGAAACAACTATCAACAGAACACAAGAACCTGCAATTTTCAGTATAACATAGGAGGAGGAGGAATTCTTGCCTACTCCCAGCAAGAACAAAATATATATGTGACATCTGGAGCTCTAAGTGTTGCATTTAAATCCATATTTCATATAAAGAAATAGCCTACTTTACAGAAGCATTGAAATGCCTTGCTTCTAGTGTCACTTACTACAATCAGGAACCTAATTCCCAAGGGGAGTGGGGTGAGGGGGGGGAAAGAAAACAATTAAAAACCTTTCAGAGGAGATCCTGCCTTTGTCTTGTTCATGGGCTTTCACTAGCTTGGTATTTTCATGATCAATGTTCTGCAGAACCTGAACTGTTGTTCTCTTTAATGAGCCACAAGATTATGAAAAAACCTTCAAAAACTGAGCAAATTGTGAGCCCTTTGGTGCTGAACGTGCAGACAACTAAAGATAATGCTCTGCAAGATGTGAGTTCCCAGGGCTCTGTTCCTCCCAAGAGATTAAGCCCAACTCCTAATGATGGCATTCAAGAGTGTCAACACCGATTATTCAAATTCTGATCATCTCAGCCTATGAGACAGGGAAGGTTTAGGGAACTGCTAGAGAAAGTGAAACACCAAGGAAAAATGTTAGGAGGTGGACAGGAGAGCAACATGGACAATAAATAATGCTCCACAAATCTCAATTTTGAGCACATGCTAAATCTCAAACCAAAGTGCCTAAATAATCATGATATCTCTTTATTTGGTTCCAGTAAGAAGCCATTTACTGTGTTTCATCTTGGTATGTAATTTTCCAGTGACACCAGTAGGAAATTCTGTTTGGATTGAAGTGGGTCAAAGTGCTGAATACAGATCCCTGCCCACAGGCCATAATTGGAAATGGAAATTGACCACCTTCTGATGATGGTCTGACCTCCCTGAGCTGCAGTAAATGACCAGGCATCATTGAAGAGGTCAAGACAGAGAGATAGGTACAGATTCAGAAGGTTACAGCAAGGATCCAAAACCTGAAAAAAATAGGACCACCATAAATAATGAAGGCTTTGGGTGACCCTTTTCAAAGCATGCAGCAGGAGATGAACAGATGGAGCCTGTGTATATTTCCAGTGTTGTGTTTTGAACTTTCAGCTCAAAAGGCCTAGGGGTAAAATTAAGACTTAATAAATATGAAGTTTTCAAATATTTATTACTTTGAAAGAAATTGCTCCTAAATAAAAGGAAGAGTTGACATCAGTCAAAATAATCCCAGAGAAAGATCTTTGCCCAATCCTCAGGAAACCTTGCCATTTTTCTTACCCCACTCACCCGCCTTTCCTTGTCATTGCTTATTTGTTTCCATATCAATGCTCATTTATTGTCAGCACTTAATAATTCATCTCAAATTACCAAGGCTCCATCATAACAAAACATGCACCATCCCTCCACAGAACAACTGTGCAGACTCAGATGGATGACACCCTAACAAACACCATATATAGGCCATGATTTTTGCCTAAATTGCATTGGCACTTCAGGTGAAACACCTTTGTGACTGTAGCATAAGGATAGGGTGATTTTTGAATCTTGGTTCTGAGTACCACCAAATGCCTATATGCAAAGGAGGTTGACTTTGGCTTTCATCAGCCACTGCAGTGAGAGTTCTGAATCTTCCAATGAGTGATCAGGAACAATCCTTGAAGACAGAAGAAGACTAATGAGAGCTTGACCTCTCTGAATGTCAGGCACAAAGAGTTCATTGTCGCTGGAATCTCTTGTCAAATGTAAATATGCAATGCACTCTCAATATGATTTAGAACAGAATATTAGTGATCAGCAGTCTAAATCTGAATATCTTCAGCATTATTACCAGCTGTGCAACATTAATCAGCCTAACAATATTAGCTAGAGAAAGCTGGGGTATGACTTGAGGCATACTGCTGCACAGAAAAGTCATGTATAAGCCAGATCTATCCATGCCCTGGAATACCCAACCAGAAGGGTGACTAAAAGGCACAACTGCATCATTGGTCAGTCTGACAAGGCTCCCCTTAACCCTGCCTGTACTGGCACTTGTAGGGCATGGGAGGGCCTGAGGTGTACAGGAGCTTCCTGCTGCCTCTCTGTCCTTACTACAGGTAGGATAAGGGAGAACCCATTGCTCCCCATCTGGTCAAGCAAGGCCAGTGCAAGTCCAGACAGCTCAGATATTAGCAAGGTCTGATGAAAAAGCAATATAGGTATATCCCACACCAGCTTGAGATACAGCTCAAATGCAAAAAAAGACAGTGCGAGACATTCATCAAAACACAAATGTTGCCTGTAAAAAATTACACATTTAAATCCAAAATGTTGTAGGCATGTTGACTCTGTATTAACATTATGATTCTGATGTCATTAAAAAGAATTACATTCAGCACCTTGCCCTCAATCTTTAATTATAACAAGCATTGAAGCAAGGCACATAACACCACATCCCATAATACTTAACATGAAAATAACATATTGTCACTGTACTTACAACAGTCTACTTCAATTTCATAACATTTTTAAAACAGCAAGGAGGAGGAACATAAAAAGAACTGAATTATGTTGTCAGACTTAAATGGATGCTGTTAGATATGTAAGAGTGGTACACCTGAACACAAGGCAGATTGCTTCTTCATAAATGTGTATAGCAATAATGCTGGAAAATGTGTTGTGGAAAGAATACTTAGACTGGTCAGCTTTCTATTCCTTGATTAAAAAAAAAAATAATAATGATCTTTATACTACAATTTTCATAGTGGCAAAACCACATTCATGCTGTGTCTTTGTGGATCTAAGTAAAATAGGCTTGACCCCTGAAGTCACTTTTTAATAATTAACTCTCACTAAGTTCATTAAACACTAATTGAAGCTACAGAAGAAAAAATTGTGAAGTATATGCAGACAGACAGAAACACCATATGTGATTAAAGATACTGACTGTGGTATATATGTGCAATACAGTACACATATTATATAAATTTCAAACTCTATTCCATAGAGATTTTTAACCCTTTTAGCCCATGATAGATTCTACCATGTTCAGTGCTCCTAAAAGTTTCATTAATAAAGAGTTGTAAGCTAAATGGCATGGACATCCTAACCAATAACCTTCGGAAAGATCTAGAGAAGTAGACTCCAAACTGTACAAGATGCAGCCCCTGAAACATCTTTTAGTGCTTTGAAATGAAAAAAAACCACCACAACAATTAATAAAGATAATCAGCAGTCTTAAGAGTCTAGGTTTTCAAATGGAATATTATTTGTAGATTTATAAAAAAAAAACATTAAATATATATTTGACAGTTTGCAATGTTCAAAGACAAGTTACTGAAAGCTCATTTTCTTCACTCAAGAGACAAGAATTAGAGGTTTGTATTAATCAATAAAAGGAGCATTTCATTACAATTAGATCAAATAACATGAGCTGAGATAATATTACAGCTCACTGCTTTCCAGCCTGTTACCTCTCAGAGGCCAGAATATTTCAGGCATGCATTCAGACTCCAACAAATGTACCACACCTTTTTTTTCTTAGTTAATGTGCCCACTTCCCACTCAACCCCAAAAACATGAAAACTGCTGTTGGAATTGGTTCCCTAAGTGGCACAACGCTCAGCCAGCATTTCCTCAGACAGACAGAAAAAGGACTGAGAGCTTGAGTTGGGTTCTCAGGAGACCCAGTCCTGCCACAGTCTACTGCATGACTTAGGCAAATCACTCAACTCCACCACTGCACTGTTCCTGTTAGCAGTAATGAGTGTTTTTGTGATGCTAGAATATAAAGGCTCCAAATCTGAGCTTCCTGAGCCCAGGTGTTTCCTATCCAGTGAGATCTTTGCAGCAGAGATGCGTTCTGAGCCTCACTACTCAGGCTTGGCATGACGCCAGTGAATCCAAGGAAGTTGAGGATCTAGCCAGTATTTGGTAGGCAATGGCCTACAGAGTGAGGTTTCAGTTTCAGTAGGCTCCACTAAAGATTACTGTAACACAAACAATGTAGGATGACAGAATGAAAGAAGCTTGTGGTATTCTAACCTTTTGAAAAATTCATACTGATTTCAATGCAGTCCAGCTCTGCTCTTTGATCCTGCTTCCACAAACTCGTCCTTGTTACTTTTCAGCATTCTAATTCTAGGGATATTGTAGGAAAGAAAAAGGCAAGGAGAAATTAATGGAGCTGATAAAAAACTAGAAAGAAGAAAGGAGCCCAGTTTGTTGTGACAGTCCAGGAGGTTTTATAGTCTACAGTCAAAAGAGTGGGAGTGTTTTAGAGATCCCTAGTCTAAGAACCTATGCCTCTTGCATCTCAAACAAATTACAGGGGCAAGACCCAAATTTGTACCAGTTCTTGCTCCCACATTGTTTTCAATATGAAGAGGTGGTGGGTATACATACTGGTTATAAGTATAGCACAAACTGGAAGGTGAGTTTAGCCTTCTTCAGGAACCACCATTGTATGTTCAGCAACAGTGTGCACTTAAAAATACACTCCCTTATTTAAGAAAGGATAGATGGTGAAATGATTATGGCACCAATCTTCAAGGATCAGGAGACACCAAGTGAATACCTTGCCAAAAACTTAAGTCACTTTAACACCTGAAAGACACCGCTGTCACCAGTCACAGCCAGTACAGCTTCATGAAAGTCCTGTTTATCAAACCCAATTTCCTGCTATCACAAGGTAACCCACCTAGTTGATTAAGGGAAGACAGTTGATGTAATCTTTTCGTATTTCAGTAAAGCTTTTGATACTGTGTCTCACAGGATCCTTCTGGACAAAATGTTCAGCACAGCTGGATAAACACATCGTGTGTTGGATGAGCAATTCTCATGGGTTGAACACAGAGGGTAATGATGAATGGCGTAACATCAGACTGGTGACCTGTCACTAGTGGGGTCCCACAGGGCTCCATCTTAGATCCTGTGCTCTTCAACATCTTCATAAATGTCTTGGACGCAGGACTGAAAGGGATAATAAGCAAGTTTGCAGATGACACAAAACTTTGAGGAGCTGTCAAGTCCCTAGAAGGCAGGAAGGCCCTGCAGAGAGACCTCAACAAACTAGAGGATGACCAATCACCAACCATATGAAGTTCAAAAAGGGGAAGCGCTGGATTCTGTACCTGGGACAGGGCAACCCTGGATGTACATACAGACTGGGAAACGAGATGCTGTGGAAATGGATGTTGGTGTCCTGGTTGANTGAGGAGCTGTCAAGTCCCTAGAAGGCAGGAAGGCCCTGCAGAGAGACCTCAACAAACTAGAGGATGACCAATCACCAACCATATGAAGTTCAAAAAGGGGAAGCGCTGGATTCTGTACCTGGGACAGGGCAACCCTGGATGTACATACAGACTGGGAAACGAGATGCTGTGGAAATGGATGTTGGTGTCCTGGTTGATGGCAAGTTGAATATGAGTCAGCAGTGCCCTGGCAGCCAGGAGGGCCAACCCTGTCCTGGGAGGCATCAAGCAAAGCATCACCAGATGGTTAAAGGAGGGGATTGTCCTGCTCTGCTCTGCACTGGGATGGCCTCACCTTGAATATTGTGTGCAGTTTTGGTCACATGGTAGAAGAAAGACATTGAGCTGTTGGAGAGAGTCCAAAGGAGGGCAATGAAGATGGTGAAGGGCATTGAGGGGAAACCATATGAGGAGTGTCTGAGGTCACTTGGTTTGTTCAGCCTGGAGGAGACTAAGGGGAGATCTCATCACAGTCTACAACTTCCTCATGAGGGGAAGCAGAGAGTCAGGCACTGATATGTTCTCTGTGATGACCAGTGATAGGACCCAAGGGAATGACCTGAAGCTGCGTCAGGGGAGGTTTAGGTTGGATATTAGGAATAGGTTCTTCCCCCAGAGGGTGGTTGGGCACTGGAACAGGTTCCCCAGGGAAGTAGTCACAGTACCAAGCCTGACAGACTTCAAGAAGTGTTTCGACAATGCTCTTGGGCAGATGGTGTGACTCTTGGGGATGGTCCTGTGCAGGGCTAAGAGTTACACTCGATGATCCTTGTGGGTTCCTTCCAACTCAGCATATTCTGTGATCCTGTGATACCTATGCAGATTGATAGGTCACCCCCACATCCATTTCCACTAAAGTCAAACTACACTGTCAACCTCTACATTTTCCTCAGCAGCCAAATAGCACAAATGTGGCAGTTCTGCTGAAGCAGGAGCGTAGTTTTCATGCAAGAAAGAGGTGTGACACTGTGTTTATGTTCGCACTCATAGCACTGCTACTAGGAATGCACTTGGAAATCCCAGAAAGTCTCGCATGCAGGGGAGTCACAAGTGCTTTCCTCCTGATCCACCACAGCTGTAGCTCAGGAAGGTCCAAATGGACAATGAAGAACAGGCAATGTACAGTCAAGGTTCCCTTCAAGTTTCACTATTTATGTGCTGTTCTACAGTAATGAGAATGCAGAATTGCTATTGGAAACAAAGCTGTGTTGGGAGAGTATCTTTTTCCTAAATTATTTAGTCAGTCATCTTCCCATTAAAGATAATACATGTCTTAAGAAATGTTAAAAACCACCACAGTTGAGATCCAAGAGAACAAAATTATGGCCCAATTACAATATTTTCACTTTTGTCTAGTTTTGCATTATTTCAGCTGGTAAATAACCAAACATTTCTTAGTTTAAAAAAAAATATCTACTTCTGAATTTATATGTGGTCTGCCACATTCAGTCAGTAAAACCACTGCTAATAACAGCTAGGCTCTCACTACTTAAATTAGAGTTTCACCACAGTTCATAATAATAGAACAATAAAAGAAAAAAATTAAAAAGTGAGATGCAGCAATTCCTTGGAGGCTATACATGCAAATTGCCGTGAATCTGAGAAACACTTCAACAAGAAAAGCAATATTTTGGGACAACTGTTCTGCTTTTGTAATGAGCCTGTAAAATTCATTCCACTGAAATAGCTACAGGTATATTATACCCCATGAACTATTACAAAATTAAACTTCATAAGCAATATGCCACTGCTTTGTGTGATGCATTTGCTAAAAGAATCATTCAATTTATCATGTTTTCCTGAAGCCTTATGAGACAAGATCTTTGAATAAAACTCATTTCATTAGGCTACCTTGTTACATGGGAAGATAAGATCTACACTTGACTAAAGACATCATTCCATCATGCCCATAATCACCCTACCTGCAGAAGTAAACATTCAGGACCTTAGAAAAATGGCATTACACTGCCTCACTAATGGTACTGAATGAATATATTAAAAGAGGTCCAGACGGACACACTGAAAAATTATCAGAAAGCAAATTCAAGTAAACAAAAACTCTTCTGTATGTAGTGGGGACAAGATTTTTGGCCCAGGCATTCACCCTAGTGTGGGCCAATAGCATACAGCAGTGTGAGATGGTTAAAAATCAGATCAAAGGGCACTTACTGCATGATGCTTACCTTGCTTTCTATTGACCATTTCTGTCCACCCAGTCCTCACGTGAATCCTGCTACACTACTTATAAGGGCACATATATTTGCATAGTTTCTTTTCATAAATATTCCTGAAGGAGATTGGAATTCTAGTCCAAGCTGTGGCACAAATTTCCTCTGTGGCTTTGGGCATAATTTTTCAATGCTTCAGTTTCTCAGTCTATTCAGAGAAAACAGAACTGTTCATATGTGCCTGGAAGATAGGTGCTGTGGTGATATTTTAGGCCATATGATGCATTAAGATACCTATAAGTAAACATTCAGAAGTTACAGAATTTGAAGATCAATGCATTTTTTTTTCAGTTTTCCTTTGTTAAAGTGTTATGAGACTCAACAGGAAATATCTCCCCGCCTGTTGTGATGTGAATGAAAGGTAGCTCCAGTGAAGTCAACACATTCAAACAGAATAGAAGCAGAGCTCTGGCTTAACAAACTGTATTGCCTGTTTCATGTGAAAAGGTCCGGTGTCAGCCTCATGCCCACCCATATCATGTACAGTACAGAAAACTCCATTTCCAAAATTCCCACGGGGCGAGTCAGCATCCCAAAGACCTTGACTGAAACATGGCGCAAGACATACACACAAGGCCAAGGTTTTTCCAGGCAGAATATCTGGTTGTTTACTTGTGCCAGGGCTCACACTGATGGCCACTCAGTAATTTGGTGAGAAATCTGAAAATCTCTTTTTGCTTTCCTGGTTTACTTTTAAACCAGATAAGTTCCTCATTCAGTCTTTCTATGCAATTGCACAACTGCTCTGTCCAGCCTCGAGTGGAGAAGACAAGAACACATGACCAGGAAATGGGAATGGTTTTGTATGGTATTATGGTGTTACAACCTTAAACAGGATTTTAGGTGTGTAGTTAAATATGTTCAGAAAGGTTTCTTCCATTGCTATTTCACGTTTAAGTTGTAAGCCCCCACCTTTTTAATTATGTGATGTTGCTGAGCCCCTTGTTGATAAACCCCACAATGAGTCTGCTAAGGGAGATAGTCTTCTATCAAAAAATATTTCTGGATAAAAACAGTAAGAATATTTTAATTTCCTTCAAAATTATTTTCTCTGAGGTGAAAATTAATTAATTTTGAATATTACTATTTTTGCCTTTCCAGATTTATGTTTTTATCATGTTATTCCCCTCTTCCTCCTTTGTGTCCTTTTCTTCTGTTTTGACAGGAGGGGAGAGGGAATGAAAAAGAAAAAGCATTCTCCTTTTTTGAAAAAAAAATGTTGTGTGGGATATTACTTCTAATGAACATACTGCTATTTTCCTGATGAAAATGGGCAAATTTTAGCTATTCTTGTGTCTTGGTAAAGAAGTAAAAAAAAGTAAAAAAAAGATCACTCTGTTTTATCAGCTGTTCCTCACACCTTACTTGCAGGGCACTTTCATACCCCTTGGAGGGTTGCTACCCTTAGAATACATGCATTTAACTCACAAAAGCTGTGGATGTAGCCTCAGATGTATTTTCTTGTCTTTGCCTTCTACCTAATCCTCACACAAATTCTCGCTCCAGACTAAAGAGTACCCAAGCAGCAAAGTTTCTCCCTTACAATCAATGTTAGAATAAGTTGCAGTTCTCTTAATGATATGTGCATTTAATCCTCATTTTTACCCATCCTGGTGTTCATTATATGATTTTTCAATTCAACAGCGTATATGTCAGCCTGTGTGAGATTCTGTCCTGGAAATTCTAAACTGACTCCAATTTCAAAATAGCCAGCAAAAAGTGAGCTTTTTTTTTTGAAGTCCTGATTTGATGAGGTGTCTGAAGGAAATGCATTCCCTCTGTCCCAGCTAAGCCATCAGCATCCAGGGAGAGGCAAAGGATGAAAAAGCAAGCAAGCGAACTCCTTCAGAGATCTGCATGCTTTGCTGATGGCAGAATTTGAACACAGCACAAAGAAAGGGTTCGGGACGGTGAGACCCCATTTATGCAGGTCAGCATTGTGTCAGGGAACTATTAAAGTCACTTTGTCTACACTGTGCATTGTTCAACAAATAAATTATCTTTTTATCATAAATACCTGTTCAGCACTTTGCCAGGGATTTTATGAGGATCACCATTGTCATATAAGGCACATATTCATTAGAAATATGATCTTTTATAGGAGGAACAGAAGAAATAAAAAGATCTAAGAAGTCCAAGCACAACATAGTTAACTCACAAAGCACCTGATTTGTTAGGATGGGAATATCACTACTGGACAGATATCTCTGTCCTAAAACCCTTCTTCAGGTGCCAGCACTGACAGCCACTTCTGAAGATCTGAGGATGGGGACAATATATTAACATTCACTGATACCTTGGTATGAGTCAGGCAAACACATTTTAAAGACTCAAGATCCTATGTTGTGAAAGGAAAGAAAACATAAATACACCATCAGAAAGAGACTTAAAATTAAATGGGAACAGAACATGAAGAAAAACAATAAAAAAGGTAGCAAGAAACATAACCTTATTGAAAACACTCTCCAGCCTTTAACAAATTACCATCCCTGAAACATTTTTCAATTGTGCTGCACATCCTTGCATGATGAATTCAACATTATTAACAATAGCTTTGATTTTCTTAGTTACCTTCTGTGATTCTCTTAGAAGCAGTCCATTGACCCTCAGGGTCCACTGGTAACCACTGTGACACTATAATTATGATTTACTAAGTACGAAGGGACAAATTTTCAAAGAGCGGGGCTGGAATTTCACTTTGTAAATGGAAGTAATAATATTCAAAGTAACACAATTATATCCAAACATGGCATGCTTAGAAAATGTAGGAACACATAATTTCTTAATCATTTACTATAAATGTCTTTATACAGGAACAAGATCCTCTCATAAAGAATTCTCCTTTACTCTCATGCTGAACTCTGCATGTCTTGTACTTGGCAGCATTATATATATACTTTTAAGTTAAAAAACAGCCATATGATATGAGGCCACATCCTCAGCTGGAGTAAATCAGTTCTACTGAAGCAACAGAGTTGTGTTGATGTACAACAGCTGAAGTTCTGGCCAATTTTTCAAAATAACAAGTACTTTGAAGTGACCAGAGCTACAGCTACCTAACAACCTGATACAACAGATGAATGTAAATCTCACAAGTCATTGCAAGACCCTGATCTCTCATTTCAATTGAAAATAGAGCCATCACAAAAGTGATGTATTGCATCTCATTTTTATTGTCCTTGAGGAGGGTGCAGGTGAAAGGAAGCAAAGAGCAGCAAGGGCATAGGGCTAGAGTCTGTTTCTGAAACTGTCAAGACAACAAAACTGTAGGTGTCAACTTACCTCCGGTTCATGCTGTCTCACCCCAGCCACCTGACCCAGGTGAAGGTCACATCTCTATCACTTGGCACTTCAGAGTCATTTACATTTATATGTAATTGTTTTTTGAATGTACACATGTTCAGAGGAGCTGGATGGCTTGGGAAATGGTAATAGGATATCAGAGCCTGTCACTGAAAGGCCACTAGTTCAAAACCAGAGCAGTTGTTTGAGCAGCCAAAAGGCGCTAACTTTCTGATAGCTGCTCTGCACCTTAGATGAAACGAGTTGATGATTTCAGCCCATACATGTGTCCCTATAACAAAATGACTCTGTTGCTGCAGCTGTCAGACAGGACATCTTGTAGATATTATCAACAGAAAGGTCAAGGACTGATGGTGTGAGTGTGCACGACCTCTTCCTCTAGCCCCAAACAGTTAGTTTTCCAGGCAGACTCAGAGACTTGCTGCAGGAACAGTGTGGGAAATGTCACCCAGCTGCTGCCCTTGCTAGTCGTCTCCTGGAGGTTAAAGCATGACATCAGACCTATGGATGTTAAACCTCATGCCTTTCAGAATCATTTTAAAAGCCTGAATGAAGTGCTGTGATGACAGTAATAAATAAACATGCAGAGAGACCTATAACAGGCTTCGAAAAAAAGCATTTGCAAAACATGTGGCTCAGTACACCTCTCTTACTAAATTTTGCTGACAATGCCAGCAGGTGCCTGGTGGCAGAATTACTGATTTGTATTTTTTTTTTCCCTAGCATCTATTTTACTGAGCACCTTTTTTTTTTTTTTCCCTAGCTCTGTAGAATTTATATTCTTCACTGAGCACCTGCTTCCCATATAGGAAATAAATGGTGGGGGTCTGTCTGCCCTGCAGAGGGACAGAGGTCCAATACAAATATTTAGCTGCCAAAAAAACCCAGAATCACAGAAAACCGTAATTAGGCTGCTCGCCCTCAGCAGCACAAAGTAAAGGGTAAAACCTGCCTCTGTGCTGCAGCAACAGCCTGAGCCCAAGTCATCTTGCTCTAAGCAGCACCAGCAAAAGCCCAGCAGGGCACAAGGAATGCAATTTCTCAGGGGTTTCACTACTCTTCTCTCCTACCAACACGGGGCAGACTCAGCTGGGAGTAGGCTCACCTCCACTGGCTTATGAGTGACAGCGCACACATTATTCACAGAAGGCATAGGCATATCTTTAAATTAGGTATATCCTTAAATGAGGTGGCAAGATAGCCATCTAGCCATGACAACACAGAGTTCAAAGCTGGGTAGCTCATGAAGTATATACCCCGTTATTTATTGTGATTTTTCTTAAAACCAGACCTAAGTTACCTCTTCCTCTGGATCTGCAGTTATTAGTGCATAAACTGAATAGTCAAAACTCTGGTGTGAGTCTCTCTGTAGGAGCTTCCATCATCTCTCTAAACTGAAGTGCACCTCTACTGGCAGAAATGAGGCTTTACACTATTCAGGTAATAAAAGGGGATCCAAGCCCTTCACTCCTCACACATCAAGAGAACTTGGTCATAAGTCAGACCTCTGTATCTGGTCTTGTTTCAAGAAAATCATCACCTGACAGAGTTTCCTGCAACCTCAAAAATATCCTTCCTTTGCCTACACCACCTAAGCTCTACTGCACTTTGGGTCTCAAGGCAAGTAAGAGGATGAAAATATCTTTCTTGTCATTGCCTTGAGAAATTTCCATTTCTTCATTCTTTTGTTGTTGTCTGTACACCTGCACAGATGATCAAACACCTCAGATGTATTCAAAACACCAAAAGCTGAAAGAGATGTACTGCGTCAAAGCAGGTGGGTACTGCTATTGACCAAATCTGGTGTCTGGAAGGAGCTGGTAAGTACCTCTCCTACTGAAAACAGAGATTAAAATGGTTCCCCTGTTTATGGTGACTAGCTGAGTCCAGATTTACACAAAATTAACCAAAAGATACTTAAGAGAGCAAAAGAAATCATAACAGTAACCACTGGAATAAGCAACTAGATTTCATTCCTGTTGAAAGTCCCAACATAAAAAGTACCTACTTGTTTGCCAAGTCACTTACAGACAGCTCAGGAGCAGATAGTTTACTTTCAAGAGGACTTCCTAATCACAGTTTTCTCCCATTTCTGAAACTGACATAATTTCCTTCTGTAGCTGATATGCTGCATTTTTTGGTCAACTGTCCATAGTCACTACATCTTCACTATGTAATTATTTGGGGGCTATTGCAAATTGCACCTTACATCATCTTGTTTCCTACTTGTTTACTGGATCTGAGGGAGGTTTATTAGTGTATTTTATATTACAGTAGTATGTACAGGCTGTTATTAAGCACTTCTTAAGCATGGAGCAAGAGAAAGTCCCAGGTCTTACATTTCATGTGCAAGATGGTTAGGGAAACACTGGACTGGGAGACCAGGCAGTGGCAGAGGCAAGGGGTGGCCCAAGGGCTCCTGGTATCTACTCAGCATCCTCCCTCCTGACACTCATCCATGCCATTGAGTCTTCTTCATGCTGGAACCTCTTCTCTTGTTTGGTTCTTCATTAGTCTGTGCTTAATGTAATGCCTAGAAAAGCTGCAAGCAGGATGTGTGTAGAAAGTCTTGAAAAAGAGAATCTCCCTTTCTTTGTTCCCAGCAGGTGTTCTAATATTTGGCATAGTACAGAAAAGTGAATAGCCCACTCCACCACCTTGTCTAATTCCAGCCCTGACGGGTTTGTGGCCACAAACAGCAGAACACTACATATTCCTCCAGTTCACAACCTCCACTTGCAGATGCTGTGTGGTCCTCACTTATCCTGAAATACTGTAGCACTATTATGATGCTACATGAGGAAATTCCATACTGTATACACTATGGGACTTCCTCTTGTATAACCAGGACAGAGCTGAAAGCAAATTGACAACTTGGAAATTGAAAACCATCATTTTCCTCACTGTGGGACAGAAAGCTATTTGGTTTAGGTTCTTTTCAAGTAATAAATGTACGTTGCACTTGTTCAAGGTAAAGCTCATGGCAATAGTACTATACCAAATATTCTGCCTAGCTGTGTTCACACACGAGTGAAAGGAAATTGTAAAGTTTTTGGTAGTGGATTGTAGAAGACAGCTACAACATGATAGAATGAAATGGTCATGTATTCAGGTACACTCAGCGGGAAACTGGCAGTGGTTTAATTCAGAAGTGTAATAGTATCAGGAATTATCTTTGAATTAGCACAGGGTAACAATATCATGCCATTAGGAAGGAAGCAAGCAATGTACCAGACTATATATATAAACAAAATAACACTGTTCAAAAGACTATGAAGTTTTCCATTTTCCTTCACATTAGTAAGCAAGTCCCCACAAGACTCCATTATTCAGGCATTGCAAGAAGGTTTAATTTAGAGAAGAACAAGGATGACTATCTAGAGGACACAAACTGAAATTAAGGAAATACTGAAGGAACTTGAAGTATTTAAGGAATAAATATGAGTAGAAACTTAGTAAGAGTCTTCAAGTGTGTAAAAGTTCTCCTGCAAAAAGAGGATAATCTCTTCCTCATGCTCGTGTTTGGTAACTTGTGAAATTGTGGGCTGAAATAATAAATGGAAAGATTCAAGCTATATCTAGGAGACACTTCCTAACAGCAGAGACTATGGAGCAGCAGAACAGACTGCTTGGCAAGGCCATGGTGTCAACATCACTGCAAGTTAGACAAACATCAACTATCATGAGAGAGACACCAGGGACCCGCCCTGGGAAAGGAATGTGGGCCAGACAAATTCCCAAGATTCCTTCCGGCTCCATGGTCTCCTGGCATCACGCAGCAGGTAATGTATGCCCCCAGTATTATTCACCTAATTCAGCAAACCTGTGGGTTGCCACATGCCATGCTGCTGCTCAAATACATTTCTGGAACAGCACTAGCATAACCTGTTTCTGACTGTGCTGAGCAGCCAGCCATCTGCTGGGGGTCAGTGAATGCAAAGACAACTAAAATTCACATCCCAAAGTCTCTGTGTTGTACTGTAACATCGCATTTAGGGGAAATATTTTTCAAAGGACCTAGACGAGATGGACAGTGAGTGTTATATCCATGGTACACAGGGGAAGCATTCATATTACTATGGTGAAGGTTTCAAAATGTTTGAAAGACAGGCACTGAACCTTTAAGACCTGGCTACTTTTAATACAGAAACAAGGGTCTGAATATTTATTGGATTTAAATTGGATGAGGTGTAGATGATACTGAATTGGTTTCTTGCTTTTTACTGGAAGATAAGCATTTTGGATGATGGGAATAAAAGACTTTCTATCATGCTGGTATTCACTAACATTACCATTTGTTCCCTTCACTGTTACTACTCCAGCTACTGCTGTCTGATACTGAGAAGACGATTTAACAGTGAAGTATTTCAAGAATTAATTCTCTAGTTTCTCCCCATCTCCTTTTACACTGTGGGATGTACATAAAAACAAAACAGTTCTCCAGTGCAAATGAGGAGAATATGCCGTAGAGCATAGTACTGCTGTTATGGAAAAAAAATCCCTTAAATATTAAAATGGACTGCCACACTTGGTCTCACTTCTGGTCGAGAAACAGCCAGCTGATATGAATGTTTGCAGTTTATTCACAAAAGCAGTAGGAAGTTCCTTGAGGTACTCCTGCAGATAAGTGACTAACAGGCACAACAGAGCCTCCTGAGATAAAAAGAAAACAACCCAAACTTTCATATGCAAAACTAATCCAAAATAAACTGTTCTCTAAGGCTTATAAATATTTAACTTTTCCTCTTTAAAATATTGCCTAGACTTGGTGATGGCAGAGACCTGAGATTCCTTCCAGTCTTACATCTTACCCTTCTTATATTCCACATTTCTCTTGCTCTCTGGGTTTTCTATATTGACCAGATGTAGGAGAAATAAAATGTCCATAAGAGAGAAATAATGTTTTCAGGACTTGCAAGCTGATCAAAAGCATAAGGAAAGTTACTTCTGGGCTAATTTATAGGCTAAAAAAACAGTAAGTATTTGAATCAATACTCAAATGTTTGAATAACTCTGATTACCTGAGATTGCAGGGGACTGGGCTAGGTGAACTGGTGAGTTTGTTTAATACTATGGTTGTTTCTATGAATGATAGTTTAAACAAACCAAATAGATCCTACAAACAGATGAGATTTGCTCATTATGCACCCAAATGTCTTTCTTTATAGGACAATACATGCTATTTTTCAACAGTCAGTTCCATGAAAAGAAATACATTTTATGATCTATGAGACCAATAAAAACTAACTCAGCTTGAAAGATGAATTTCAGTTTTCAAATAATCCCAGTAAAATGAGTGTGAAAGACCTACAGATCAAGAATTATTCATAGAAATTATTCAGACAATACTTTCAAATAACCAACAAATGTGAGAAAACTGAAAGCTATTAACACGCAATTCACATGCCAGAAGAGAGGCAGTGTATGAAGCAAATTATTCAAGACAGAGTTTTAGTGCTGTTGTTCTCCAAACAGTGTTTTACCGGTAGCACCTTTTCACAGACCAGATCACTGATGAGATGTTTTTGGTAGCACACAACATTCAGAGGACTTTTACTCACAATAGCCTGCAAACATCAGACACCAAACCTCAGCACCTAAATTAGGGTGTGACATTTCTAGAAGCTCTTTGTAGACAGCAGAGAGGGAGAGAGATGCTGCTCCAGAGGACCATTCACAACATCTAGTTTGGGCTCATATTCTGTTTTTCCATCTAGAGGGAGCTACAGAAGAAAAAGTGAGTCTATGCTACTAATTTAAGACACTTATATTAGAGGCGTAGAGTGAGATGTTGTGAATATTCATTATAATGTCATGCAGCAGATGCTGGAGAAAAGCCAAGAGCCAACTCTTCTATAAGTTTGGAAGAAGAGAGAACCGGTCCACATGGATCAGCAGTATGACACTTGATTTTCAGGCAAGCAATCTCAAAAGACAGACTCTTAGCCCTTCTCTGGGAAGGACCACTTTCCAGAAACAGTGATTCTGGAAAACTACTGTCAAGGTTTAGCCAAGTAGCAGAGGCACAGAGTTATACAAAAATAGTAGCAAAATCCTTCATCTAATAGACAGAGATGTAGTTAATACTAACAGCACTATTCTCCAAATTGATGAATGTTTGTATGATACATTTCCTTCCTAATTCTTCTGGCATTCTATTTTCCATTTGAGACCTCCTCTACACTCCCTCTACACCAGTATGTGTGCAGAAAGGAAGATTTAGTGAATTACTCCCCTGCCATGCTGTGCTGCTCACCACTCAGACTTTGGTGCTCTGGTCACGACTGGAAACATGGCATTTGTAATAATGTAAAGTTCACTGGTGATACTCCTTCAGCTTATTAATCTATTATTGTCAGCAGAACTGTCTTTTGTCTTTGACAACTTATGATCAATTAAAGATGATTTGGTTCTTTGCTCAAGAGCTGTACTAGTGACAGTTATTATGAAATGTTATTAACATTGTCTCACTAAGCTTTGCCTATGAAATCACTTGAAGGGGTTGTTCTTCCTCATTTCATGTCTTTAAATGGCTTTGGGGATTGCTCTAATCCACTAAATAAAGCTCCGCATCCACCCATTCACTGTTACGTAGTAAGGTACTTCCCCTTCTCTTTCAGTGTCAGAACAAATCCAGTAAGACATGGCTCCGAGAATTCAGCTCTCTTTCCTACACAACCTAAGATGATAGAAAACCCTTAAGGCTAGCTGGCTTCTTGAATTTATGTCTGCTAGTGAAGAAATCTCATGAAATGGAGTGCCCTGTTTCAGTGCTACCATACTTGATTCTGCATCTCAGAATTCAAACCTCAACTTTCGAACAAACCTTAAACCTGACATGGAAATTGATTCCAATTTTTCCTCTATGTGCAGGCTGGTTTTTATTTTCCCAAAACCAGTTTCCTCTTCTTCGCTAGTGAGATCTGCAAACGCTTAAAGAGGCATCTAAGATTTGCTCGCCAGGCTCAGCTTAGCTAGAAACAGATTAGGCACGAAGAAGAAAAATCAACCCTTTATTTTCCAGAAAGATTTTCTTGCTAAAGTTGTCTAGAAAAGCTGAGACACCAGCTCCCACCACTGCCACACACAGATGGGATTATGGCAAAGGAGATGTTCACAGTCTCCAGCAGAGAAACACTTTAAGGCACCCCATGAGCACCAGCTGGAGTTTGCAGCAGAGCAGCTGTTCCAATATGTGGGAAAGGAGATTGCAGATTAAAGGAGACAAGGCAGATTAAGGGAGCATTTGGAGTGGGTTCCCAAAGTAGACATCCCTTTTTTATTGACAGCTGCTCCTAGGGAGGGAGAGTAGAGCATGCACTTGCTCCAAAGCCCAGGATGCTCTAAAGGAAAGTAGATCAGTGTTTAAAAATTGCCAGCAAGTGCTTCTGCTGTCTCCAGACCCTCACCAGACCGTCATGAGGGAGAGCCACATGTGTGTGGCAGACATTGCACCAGACACAGCTGTTGCCATCCCCTTGCAAGTGAAAGGCCAGTGTCATTCCTCCAGTGCTTAGCACAGAAGGGATGAAAAAGGAGGAACCTCAATTTAAATACCAAATACACATGCATACATCTTTCTGATGGCAGGAATAGTAGGAGCTTACAATAAGCTTTGAGTCTCTTCTCCTTCTGTTCCCTGGAGAAATACCTTGTTGTTGTGGGTTTATGTGCTTCTTAGAGGCCAGAGGATGGACACAGCTTGAAAACTCTCTGTGCACAACTGTCCTTCATATACGGACAGGAGCTAACACTTGCTGACACTGGTTTGTGTTCCCACACCTTGCTTTTGCACCTGTGCACAACCAAATTTGGGACTGGGAATGTTGGTTTCCTAGAAAGGTGGACAGCTGAGCTGAAGTGCAAAGAAACATGAGAGCACGCTGAAGTCCCGGGCCTCAAAGAGCTTTTCCATCTATCATCTGGGCCGGACCCCAGCTTTATACTTCAGATTCAAACTCAAAGCCTGGACTTGATTAAAGGGCTGAGCTCAGCATAGGCAGTCATGTGCTCAGCGCAGTCTTTCCCATCCTCCCATGGGCCACTTGGACAGGTCAAACATGATGTGGGGCTCCTTTCCAGCATGCTCTGAACTGGCACCAGAATACCTTTTTAGCAGACTTTTAAGGGTTTAAAGAAAACCTCCATTGGGAAGCTCATCTGTGCAGACATACATAGCATGTCTGACCCCACATGAGCATCTTTCACATTTGAGAATTTCTCACAGACCAAAGAAACTTGTCTCCTTTACAGCTTTTCCCATGAAGGTATCACCTAAGATCCACAGAGCTTTCTACTTACCTTCTGTCTGCTGCCATTTTCTGTGACAGAAAAGAGGGAAATATTCCTACTTTGTGAGAACTCATTTGCAAGTGTGCAGCGCCAAGATCAGCTCCGTGTTCCTCTCAAGAAGGCGGAGACTGCTTGAGAGACAGCTTCCCACAGTTAAAGCAATTTGGCGGAACTTGGCCTAGTAACACTGTCATCAACAGAAAGAAAACTGTTTGGTTCGATACCAAACTTTTCATCTACTACATTAACATCACTTTTATACCCCTTTGGCTCATAATCTGGCATGCCAGTAGCACTAAGAAGTTGAGAAGCTCCCATTCTGATAGAAGCTATGCAGACACATGGCAAATTTGCATTGCCTGCATTCAAGCCTGAAGAAGTCAGCAATCAAAAATACAGCATTAACTTTGCAGTCCCCAAATTCTTCTCAAAATATTGCAGGCATTTATCGCACTGTCCAAAAACACCCCAAAAGCACATAAGAAATTGCTTGATATTATGGTCCCCTACCTTCTTATAAAAACCCAGTGGTTATTTATGGGGAAGGAATCACATTTGGACATATTGGATGGTGGCAGTGCTCAGTCCCCCTGCTCCAAAGGCAACCAGTGTTGGTGATGGTGCTCTCTCCATCGCTGCGTGAGTTATTGCTCCATTACCAGCCTGAACTTGAAACACCACTCAGACTGCAGCAATAACAAGACAGATAGGTCTTTATGAAATCTATACTATTAACACTATTTGTTTTGCCATGAGTTGACAACTTTAGTAAATTGCTCATAATTGGCTATCAAGGAAAAAACACAGTGCTGCTCACCATTATTATGGTATTGATTTTCAATAATTGCTTTCTTTGGGGGGTGGGGGGAATGTCCATGTTGCTTTTGTGTTGTAAGAGCCTAGAAAGAAACTGGCTGTGTGCATCTGCTCTGTGTCTGGAACTTCACAGTGGCAAAAAGAAAAAAAAAAAAAACCCAAAACACTAAAATGTACACCAGGAGAAGATGAAGCAAAGATTATTTACTATTTTTTTTTCTCTGGCACTATATTTTACCATTAAAAGAAAAGAATGGAATTAACCATGTAGCTAAATACGATGGCAGCCCTGTAGGATATTCGTGTTAGTCAAAGGCTGAAATACATTAACATTAAAAAACTCCATAGGGTTATTTTAAATATTCATTAGGAAATTTACAAGCTTTGGTGTAATGACTGAGGACTCCAGCGTTTTTATAATTGGAAGCCAGGCCACTGGAAAGTTTTTCAGCCATGGGAAAATAAAGTGGCCCAGTTTCTTTTCCTATGTTAGAGATTCTTGATTATGCTCTCTAAATATCAATCACCTGAACACATCCACAGACACACATACCTGATATTACTGTATTGTTATGTGGCATCATTCATTATCAGCTCTTCTGCTTGGTGTTTCTTTTTACTCTCCTTTTTTTTAATTTTTTTTATAATATGCAATCATACCCATTGCCCAAATTATAGCACTCTCCTCTTCTTGTTTAGATGAAAGGGACAACGTTGCTGGGAAGAATGTAAAGTGTATCTAGTGTCTCTCAACAGAAGATTCTGAAAATTATTTTGAAAATTTGCTGACAAGCACAAGCACTTAACACAAACCCAGAGAAACTGTCAGCAATCTTATTTAGGATAGCTCACTCAAAATTCAATTAGCATGAGATTACAAACTGACCCAGGAAAAGAAAGGGAGTTTATTTTTCTTTTGGTTTTTTTGTCTTTTTCTTTTTCAATTTATAATTTTTAAGCTATAAAAAGTGAGCATTCCTTCAGTTGTGTAGTCTCCTGTTTCTCTGGACACAAGAGAACTGCCTGGATTCTCACTTCCTCACTTTCTTGTTCCAGAGATGTCAAATGATCACCATGAAAGACTGGGAGAGTTCTGAAGATTTACCCCTCCCAGGAGATCTTTGCCCAGATTTGCTATAAAACTCAGCATAATCTTTGATCTTCCAGTGACTTGTACTCTTCTCTGTTACTTGAAACCCAGCATTATTATTAAGCTTAAGTAGATTGCTTTAAAGTTCTAAAATATTTACTCTCCTGCCTCCCAATGGGATGTTAACAATAAAAAATAGCGAGGGCTTCTACATTTGTTTTTACTTTACATAAACGAATTAAGCAGTCTCTACAAGGCTCGTTTAGACCCGCAATAATGTAAACTGAAGCAGCACAAAAGAGCCTCCACATCCATGTTTACAGAATAGAAATTCTACAGTTTTCAGAGGGAGAAGTTTAGATAAGATGCCTAACTCATCTTTACTCTCTGGATTGTGAGCAAACCTGGATAGGCCTCTCTGTTCATAAGGGAAATGTGTGACACTAACAGCTTGGTTGTTTGCTTTTGTATTTTTTCAAGTGAGTTCAAAGGGACTCACTTGATTATATCCCTTCCCCCTCCCCCACCCTTCATCTTTCATAACCATTGTTTAATGAATTTTTATTAGAAAAGCATGGCTGCACTTATGAAAAAAGAAAATCTGTCTTTGAAACTAGGAGTAGAGTGTGTTTTCCCTGGCATTAGCCTGTTAGTTTTTAATATCAGGTTTGCACTGGAGTTGACTCCTGGTGCATTTTGGAACCATAAGCCAACAAAGTGAACCTAATGGGAAAGGAAATAATACAGGAGAAGGGAGCCTCTTTTGAAGTGTGGGCAGGAAATCTGCACAACTCTCTCTCCTCCTCCTCCTTGTCTCTCTTTACTCCTCTACCTCATTGAATGCAGTGTCCTCCTCTCCTCATAAAGAGCGTATTTTACTCATTTTTTTGTTTAGAGGATGGGAGTGGGCAAAAACACTGGCTTAATTGCAGCTTGTCAATTAGCAAAACTTCTGGGAAAAACATTCCTTGGTATAAAAAAGACAAACAAATCAGTAAACATAAGGAATGAATAAGCTGAGGATTCAACTCTGTAGTTTTGGACAAGGTGAAAGACATTGCCTTCAACTAAGCTTACCACTGGAATATGCCTCCCATAAAGCCTCTGAGAACCAACAGCATGCACAGTACTTCTCAGTGAAGATACTGGGGCGTCTCATGGGTTCTTCAGAGACTTACTCACACTCCATCATGTTAAAAACATGAAGTAGAAGTTACCAGGCAGAATCACCTCCAGCTCTTAAATGGCATACTGGTGATGCAAAGCATTGCCAGATTGCAGTCACAGATTTGATTCCAGATATTTATTGCAGCTCATTCTTTACTGACAACCCTCATGAAGCTCAGTTTGTTTTCTATAACTGTGAGAAGTCTGGAGTAATGTTGGTTGTCCCTTCTCCATTTCTTTTAGTGATAGCCTCAGTGTTTCCTGGAGAGACATGTAGTCAGTAGAAAGGCCTCTAGTTTAGGATTTGGATGTTTGCCTATTTCACCCATTCAGTTGCCTGTGTTGTCACAGACCTTTTTGTCACACTTGGACAAGTTCAACTGTTTAACAGAAATTGAGCTCTAAAATATCTTTGTGATTTTCTTTGTAACACTGCAGCTTAGAAAGCCATAATCACATTTTCCTATCATATAGGTGTGCCTAGGGGGAAAATATGGGTGAAAAAAGCAAACCTTGCAGCACTGTAAATCATCAAAATAGAGAGAGACTTGAAAAAGAGATACAATGGTAAGTGAAAAAGATTTCAGATTTTAAAAATAGAATACAGAAATCACTGAATTTCTTGTGTCCACTATCCTTCAACCCAATGGCTATGACAATGCTAAATTATATTACAAGAACAATGGAAATGTCTAAGAAGGGAATACAAAATGCTATAAATGTGAGATATGCCAGCAATCAGGATCAATATTTTGCCACAGTGACTCAGAATGGCATACTAAAACCTGTTTTCATCACTGCCAGAAATCCAGCACATTATTCTAACTCAAACCAGTACAGTATTTCCTTGAGCATATTATCTAGGACTGAGTCACTTGTAAGTTTTATTGGGTGTCACAGCAAAGCATGACTGGGACATCACCTGGTCTGTTACTCCATGTGTAACTATCACATGCAGGAAGTACACTAGGAACACAATGGATTTGTGGATCACAGGATGCTGGCAGCAATTCTTTGCTGCAGTTCCCAGAGGTACCTGGACATTAACTTTAATAAGTACAGAAAAAACTAATGTAATCAGAAGACAGAGAGTAAATGCCCCAAATGCCACAGTCTTTCTCAAAATCTGTTTCTTCACAGCACTAGCACTATGTACTTGCTTATTAAGCTAGGTAAATATCTTTCTCTCCAGCAAGAGAGTTAACATAAGCTGAGGAGATAACCCCCTGCTACTTCTTATTTGCTGTTTTTGCTGATTACAGGGGAAGGTCAATAGAACAGGGCATTGCAGACTTGCTGGAATATTCCTCTACTCCTTGTAAGAGGCTGGACAAATTATTAATGTCATGATCCAGTTGCACACTTCTCATTAAGGACTGAACATGCCTATACAGTACAGGGATTTTTTTTTAAAAACAGATAATAGCCCAACCAGAAAGTGTGCCAGGTGTACAAAATGCTATACACTTTAATTTGCCATGTGATTTTACAATCCTTCACAAAAAACATCATTACACAGGAGTTGTGTGGTGTTTTTCAGGGTATTGAAATAGTATTGATTATCTTCTGAAATAAGACATCTGTGTCAGAGCAAGCTACCCTAAATTCGTGTTTAAGTTGATGAAAGAAAATGGGCACTTATGAGATTTACTGTCCTTCAAAAACAGAAGCCATGTGAACCATATCCAATAAGTGCTTATTTGTTTTCATCACCTACGGAGATAGCACGGAGCAGCTCAGATGTAGGTGTCCATGGGAGAGAAGGCTGGGGCAGTGATTCCCATTCTTGGGGAACAGATCCAAGCATGATTTTGAGGACCAGTGCAAGAAGAACACAAGGTGCTGGCCTAGAAAAGACTGGAGTGTCAGTGGAGCTGTGATGGTGGAGTTTGGTCCAGGCTACAGAAGCTCCATGTGCACTGGCAAATTTACAAAAATTACACAGGCAACTTCTGCTGACTTTCACATGTGTCTTCAATGTCAAGCTCAACTTTAAAAAACACTAAGAAGATGATCCCATCTACCTCTACAGGGGCACTGGCTCAGTTTTTGACCTTGGTGGCAGCCCTGCATGGCACTGATTAGCCCTTCTGTCTTCAGGAACCATAACATGGGAGCATGTGCAGGTCTGGATGGAAGGAGCATCATTTAGCAATCATTGTGCCACCACCAATTTTCTGAAGTCACTCCTTCAACCAAGGCAACTGAAATCCACGAGGCAGGAAAATCTAGCAACATGTCTGGCAGTTTTGTCTGCCATGGTGGGCAGCCACTCCGGTCAGACCCTGAGGGATAGCAGCCAGAAAGGATTGCTGGTGACTTGCACATGAAACATTAAAACATCAAACATATCACTAGAGACTTACTGAGTGACAAACTAAGCCTCCTTGTGGACTCCTCTCAGTGACTTTATTCAGAGTCTCCTGCTTCCACCAAATAACAGAAATTATGAAGAAATATGCAGTCTTGATGCCCTGGTTTAAAGAAAAATGCCTCATGTAACAAGGTCACTCTCTAATGATTTCAGTAGGGTTTGGACTTTATGAAAGAGAAGAATAATGAGCTTGATGCAACCTCCTGTCTTAACCACCCCTAGTGTTGGCTAGATTGGAGCCAACAAGTCTGACTTCACATCTGAGGCAGTTGCAGGGTAGCTGACAAAAAGCTACCACAGCAGATGAAGAGCTTTGACAGCGAGAACATGCGGTCCCACACACTGGCTGAGAGTTGGCCCTGTTTTTCTGGCCCACATTTGAGAAAGTAAGCAGTACTTTCACATCGCACATAGGAGCTTTTGTGAGTACTGCCTTCTTATTACTGGGCCCAAGGCTGCAACCGCATGTTCTTGTTAAGATCCTGCAAAATTTAAAGCCTGTGTGCTTATGTTATTAATTACATGAAAGACCACATGTCACCATTCAGGGCAGCATGGGAGTTTGGGCATGGGGGCTAAAAGACCTGCTTGAAATGTGATGGGAATGTGTACCCATGAACACCCACAAGGGAACAATGCTCAGTGGCATGAAGCATTTGCTCTCAGGGAAGAATGCTGAGAGGACAGTTGTGCTCAGTATGTAGATGTGCCTCCTACAAACTAAGGGAGATGAGCTGGACCACTTCACTTCCTGAACCCATCACAGAATGTTACAGACTGTTACATCCCCGTGTTACTGAGAAGTCTGAATTCACATCCCTGTGTTACTGAGCAGTCCGAATTCACTTTATATGATTTCTCTATGCCTTATTTTCTGTGTAGTGGAAAGGAAGTAACAACTCTTCCCACCTCTTCATGATGCACTGTCACTCACATTTCTGGTGTAGGTGAGCATTTAAAGTTGCTCATTTGATAATTTTCAAGTGGTTGATGTACAGTTAAGTATAGAACTGAGATGGGGTCAACCTGCCTTTTCTTCTCCACCTTTCAAAAAGGAACGATGAAACAATTGGGTAAAGAAAATTATACCAAATTAGGGTGGGCCTGAAGGCTACCTTGGCTGTAGCAGTGACATCCTCTCAGAACATGAGTCCAAAAACATTTTATTAAAAAGTGGTGAGGTAAACCCCATTGTTCCACATTTTTGGCTGCAGGAGGCTGGAGCAACCCTCACCTGTTGTAATATTAAAGTGCTTGGCAAATGCACTAAATAAGAGAGGGGATTCTGCACAAAATGAAAACTTATACAATCCCTTAAGAAAAGCCAAACCTTAAACATGTGAAAGCTTATGAAAAATTAGATGATGTGAAAAACACTTTAAATCAAAGCAGCAGGTAAAGCTGGAAATAAAGTTATCTTCAGTTAAAATCTCTATATACCACATTGACGGTAATGCTTCATTTCCTGCAGACTGTAAGTAAATCAAAGCCTACTTTGGGTTTCCATATCTGTCTAAGATCTCATCTCCAAGAATGTATTATTTTGGCATTTCCCACATTGGAATTACCTCTGGTCCGAATTTGGGTAATAGAGTATGATAACATATTAACAAGTAATAAGCATGAAATTTTTATCCATTTTAAAATGTATTACTGAGAAAGAAAACAAACATGCAAAAAAGCCAGCATTTTAAAAGTAATCAGCAAAAGAACTGAGAAAACAAGACATAGGTCACAAGAGAAAAATGAAAGAAAAGTATAGCTAATTGGTGGCACTTTTGCCGAGAAAGAATGTAAGAAAAGCTGCATACCTATTCAGGAAAAGTAAAACAGATGTGTGAAGTGTCTGGCTGAGCTATTGTTTTAACTTTGTAATCTAAAATAGCTGACTTGATTTCATTTTAACAAGGGATTAGTTTAGCAGACAGTTTGGATTAGCAGCAACATATATAAATAAACATGCTACCCTTAAAACTTAAATACTCAGCGTATAAGACACAGGACAACAAGACTCAGTAAAATGCCAGTCTTGGGCTTTTAGATTGTAGTGCCAAAACACATGCCCATTCCACAGAGACAAGGAATTAGCAAGAGCCCTCACACTGCATAATGTAATACAAGAAATATTTGTGATTATGATTTCACTGAGAAGCAACTCAAGCCCTGCTCTATGCCCTAATTGCAGAGGATTAACAAATATTTTTACACCTATGCTATATTAAGGAAAAGAATTATAAGCTCATACTTTGCTACTCATATAAGAAGGAACCTGACAAGTCAGCAATCATGGGTCGGGTATTCTGTTAAAAAAAAAAATGCATGTTGCTTCAGCCATGATGGGGGAGGAATGCAATTTGAAAAAAACCTTTCCTAATATGTTTTTCATGCAGCTGCAGAGATCTGAAATAACTGATCTGAGAAGGGAAGATGTCTTGGCTGGTAATCAGAAAGAGGATGAGACTGAGAGAGAACCACGCTTCTTCCAGTGTAGGCAGACAGCTATCTATCAGCCTGAGAAGTCTCAAAGCCTGCACTAACTTTTAAGCAATAAACATTCACAGACATTTGGGGTTTCTTATGGGATTTTGTGAAGTCCCTTCCAACACAACCAAGCCGGATGTAATTCTGATGTCACAGTGTTTTCTGTAGCAATCATTTTGCTACCATCTGTTAGAGGTCAAAACTGGTATGGGTTCTATATTTTTTTAGGCCACTTAAGTCAGTAAAGACTTAATCCTGCTACTGATTTCAGCACACTTTGGCTCTTACCATCAGACTGACAACCTACACTTGGATATACAGAATTCACAGAGACAGGAGATGGGGAGCACATTTCCACAAATAGCAACTACCTAAGTTGTTACAGGAGTTTCAGTTTAGTCCCTAAATTCCTGCATGCTGCCTATAAGGATAGCCATGCTGAAAGAGTCTTCCTTGGAAAAGAGTATGTCAAAGTTGAAGTTCTCTATATTTATGATGAATCTGAATGCAGAAGGCATCGATTACAGCAAGAAGTTTAAGCTAGACACTAAAATCTATTCTTATGTTAAGGATGTAGAAATATTGTGAAAACTTCATAAATGAAAGTCTGTAAAATTAGTTAGATGTACATGTGTGGGGAATGGCTTAGAAAGGCAGAGGTTGGGCTCTATCTGAGATTCTTTTTGTTTTTCATGGAGTAACATTCATCTGATCATGTACTGATGAACACTGGCTACTCACCATCAGGTGTATGGCAGACAGAGCCTAATGTGTATTAAGTACAGAGAATTTATAAGAGTCTCAGTTTAATCCCAGAACCTTTAGCAAGCTGTTGCTTCTGTCTGAAAACATAGTTACAAAAGAGATTTCATGAGAGAAAGTTCTTGCTGGTGGAGGAAAGCAGACTATGGAAGAAATTAGTGAATGTCAAACATCAGAAATATATCTCCTAGCAAGATAACTTGCAGGTAAATGCACAAGGTAAAAAAGAAGAAAACAGGCATGATGATCACAGAATCATAGAGTCATTTAGGTTGGAAAAGACTTCAAGAACATTGAGCCTAACCTTTGACCAAGCACTACCTTGTCAACTAAACCATAGCACTAAGTGCCAGTTCCAGTAATTTCTTGAACACCTCCAGGGATGGTGACTCCATGAATTTCCTGGGCGACCCTGGCTTCATCTGAACTTGTCTTCACCTGCCTAAACTTTTTTTTTAGCCTACTTAGCTGGATCAGCAATCATCTGATGACCAGGTAGCTATTGCTCAATTTGTCCTTATGTTTCCTAAACTTCTGTTTAATCTCTGTTAGATTTTCATACTGGTTTGAGGTAATGTATTGACTTTGCATTGCAGGGTTTTGGTAGAGGGGGCTGTAGGGGTGGCTGTGTGAGAAGCTGCTAGAAGCTTCCGATGGAATTGATGCCATCGGCTCCAAGATGGATATGTCATAGCCGTCCAAGGCTGAGCTCATCAGTGACAGTGGTGGCACATCTGGGGTAACAGATTTAACAAGGGGGGAAAACTGCACAAGGGCAACCGCAGCCAGAGAGTGGAGTGAGAATATGGGAGAGTAACAACCATGCAGACACCAGGATCAGTGAAGAAGGAGGGGCAGGAGCTGCTCCAGGCACTGGGGCAGAGATTCTCTTGCAGCACAGGGTGAAGGCGTTGGTGATGCAGGCTGTCCCTTTCAGCCCATGGAGGTCCATGGTGGAACAGATATCCAGCTGCAGCCCTTAGAAGGGACCCACACTGGAGCAGTTTGTGAAGAGCTGCAGTCCATGGGAAGGTCACACACTGGAGCAGTTTGTGGAGAACTGTCTCCTGTAGGAGGGACCCCACAGTGGAGCAGGGGAGCAGAGTATGAGGAGTCTTCCCCTGAGGAGGAGGGAGAGGCAGAGACCATATGTGATGAACTGACCACAGTTCCTATTACCTGTTTACCCTTGCTGCTTGAAGGGAGAAGGTTAAGAAATCAAGAAGCAAAGTTGAGCCCAAGATGAAGGGAGAGCTCAGGAGGTGTTTTAAGATTTGTTTTTATTTCTAATTATCCCACTCTGATTCAATTGCTAATAAACTAATTTCCCTGAGTCAAGTCTGTTTTGTCCATGATGGCTACTAGAGTTGTGATCTCTCCCTGTCCTCATCTTCACTCACAGGCCTTTTCTTATATTTTCTCCCCTGTCCAGTTGAGGAGGGGAGTGATAGAGTGTCTTGGTGGGCACCTGGTATTCAGCCGAGGTCAACCCACTTGAATAGAGGTAACCATATTTTTTTTTTTATTTAGATATAGTAAGAAGTAGCTATTCTTTGTAGAATGAAATATTTATAAACTTAGGATAATGATGCAGTGTAGAAGAATACAGGCTTGAGATGATAATGAAAGGGTCATAGGATGATTCTGGAAACCCTGGAGCTAATAATTTATCAGTGGTCAAGTACTGATGGTTAACCACAGTTCTTAAACAGTAACAGCTCAGGCAATTACATGGCTAACATATTTATTCCCTCAAAGACATGGTGGGGAGGTGCTGATCAGGTCAGCCAGGCCTCTTGTACCTATTCAGGTCTCTTCCTACACCACAGTAACCAGCAAAATAAGAAAAGCACATATGCAATACTGTAAAGGAACCAGCATTACTCAAACTCAGGTATCTCAAATGCCTTAAGTCAATGTGACTCAAAAGTATCATAAGAGCATTTTTTTAGAGCTCCCAGGCCACTTATTTGTCATGACTTAGGCTCTCTTGGGAAAAAGGTTGTGGTTTGATCTCAGTATTTTCCAGAACAACTGTCTTATCGGGAACTTGCCAGATGCCAGCTACTCTCTCCATGAGGAAGTCTGGACTTTTGAATCTTTTCTTCAGGTAGCGACAAATCACTGCTTTCACTTTTTCAATAAATCCTCTCCCCTAAAAAGGGGGTAAGGTCTGCCTGTTTCCTAGAACAAGAAGAAGCAAGAGACCTGTCAGTAACTTACAGTCATCTGTTTGTCTTTTGGGTTTTTTCAGACATGAAATTCACCCAACCTGAGAGCACCAAGCTGGAGCATATAACTGGAGACAGCAGGGGATGAAAGTGAGCCTGGCAAAGGAGAGCTTGGGAAACCAAAATGTGAAGCAGATCCTGTGTGCTTAAGACCTTTGCTTCAGCTAAGAGCAGAAGGACTTCAGCAGCAAATCCAGACCAAGCTTCCTGTGTATTCTTGGTTCCCCCCAAAATCTCACTGACCAGGTACTTACCCAGGCATGACTGTCCTTCCACTCACATACCATGTGTGGTAGAAATCCCTCCTTCAGGAGACAGGGGCATACGCCTGTTCCCACCCTGGGAATCTTCACGATTGTAATCAAGCATATTTCATAGTATAAGAGAGATGCTGAGGATCTGGTTCTGTGACTCAGCCTTCATCTTTTCTTCTGTGGGACAGCCTTAAGTGGCACAACCTAAAAGTGTCAAATAAAAACACAGAGCAGGGAGTGAAGCAACATTTGTACGTACCACCTGCCTACCTCCAGCCTTGCCAGCACCTGGCAAAGCAGAAAGCAGAGGAAAAGCAAGTTTTCACTACTCCAATACATTTTGTCTGAGTAAAGACCATGAGATGTGTCCTAACACTATTTTAATTAAAATGCAATATCAATTTGATTTGAACCACCACCTTTGATACCAAACTCAGCAACTTTATGTAGTAGGCTTGAGTGGAGATAAAAAATTAATGTCTTAAATAATTTAAGCATCAGAGAGAGTCCCATGACCATAATATAAACATATTGATGTTGGCAAGAAAACATTTATTATTAATTTTACATAAGAGCTATGAAGTTCCAGGTGCATTTCCCATTTCAGGCCGAACTTCGTAGATGTGCAGAGCTTAATGTTAATTAGAACATATTTATTTGCATCAATTTACATTTATATTGAGAAAAAACCAAAAATTGTATAGAAGGAGGATTATTCTGAGTTTTCCAAGTATATTTGGCCTGAACAAGCACTCTTAATAAGTTGTCAGTGTTGCTGCAGTAAATGAGTAGATGTTTACAAAAATACAAAACTTATTAACTAACCATTTTTGGAATTGTCATGGCAATGCCCCAGATTTCCTATAAAATCTTGAATAAGTACTGACTAAAATGTTATTTTCTTCTGTGTTTGTCTTCTTTACCCAGAATGATGAACCACATCTACAAAATACATATATATGTGTATGTACATACTGTAAGTACTCATCCACATGAGTTTGATGCAGATATATATACATATATTCAGGAGGCTATGAGTTCATGTGGGATAAACAAAAGCATGACAAACACCAAATCTGCAAGAAAGAATTTACATATTTTTGTTGCTGCTAATAATCATTTGGCAAAGGGTTGTTCTTGCAGTTTCTTCACAATATGCATCTTTGAGGGTACTCTCATTTTCTGAATACTGCAACTTTAAATGAAGAAATCCTTTGTGTACTCTCATTTAAATTCAAACACCGATATTACAGTAAGTCACTGTGTTCGCTTGCTGCATGATCTGGGCCTAAATTTCCAAACAAAGGTTTTCATGCCAAAATTTTAGACCCCTACATTTGGAGAGAAAAATAGCATCACTATATTTGTTTTTCTTATTCAGCATTTTCCTGTTCTGAAATAACAGTCATGGAGGCAGAACAGACAGGCCAGTTTCAAGCCCCAGCTCTGGCAGCTGCACGGCACTGAGCAAAGCAGCTCAGAGAAGGGTGTAAGGCCATTCTTAGGTGGCATCAAGCTGCTGGGACTGGCTCCAGCAACCGGAGCAGGCTGAGACTGCAAGGAGCCACAGCTGGACATCCTTGAATTCAGGTACTGCCTGAACGGGGCTGCTTTGCCACCGGTCATTGAAGCTGCTGAGGCTCCAGCAGGGAGCTGGAAGAGTGGAATGGAATGGAAGAGGTCCATCCCGGACTGGAGCTGCTCTCCTCAGCCGCGAGCACAGCACAGCTCAGCCAGCCCAGGAGAGCCGTTCATCCATATTATGTGGCTTTTGTATGGTAAAACATAGCTCACACATTTTTAGATCATCAGCTGCAGTATTAAAACAGGCCCCTGGCTGAGAAAATAAATACAAAAAGCATGACTAGAGGAGATGGCACAATCATAGAGAACTAACAGCAAAATCAGAACTATTCCTTTTTTTCCTTTTTATTTTACTTTTTTTTAACTAATGTAGTTAAAGACTCCCTCAGCTTGGACACAAAGGTAGTGTTTAATGTGAACTTTAAAAAAAAAAAAAAGATTTAAAGGTTTAATCTACATCCAGGAAAAAAAGTTTTAAAAAAAATCCAGTTAAAAGATATCCTTAAAAAAAAATAAAGGTCCACAAATGGCTGATGAAACCCTATAAAGCAGCTGGAACTTATTAATAGTCACACTCTCCTGTGACCTGAGATGCAGGAATCTAACCATGAATTTTTTACAGATATCCTTTAAAACAAGTGCTGGCTGATATCACTGTGACCCACTGCACTAACACTTTCTGAAGACACTTTGGCACCTAGAGGAAATCACCCAACATTTAGGCTTCAGAAAAACATCTTTTTTGGAGGAAAGGGAAGAG
>VWZF01005585.1:0-38573 GCA_013396755.1 Sclerurus mexicanus
GGCCTTGAGGGAAAGCTGTATGACGAGCAGTGGAGGTCACTTAGTCTGTTTAGTCTGGAGAAGAGGAGACTGAAGGGAGACCTCATCCCAGTCTGTAACTTTCTCATGAGTGGAAGAGGAGGGGCAGGCACTGGTCTCTGCTCTGTGTTGACCAGTGACAGGACCTGAGGGAATGACCTGAAGTTGTGTCAGGGTAGGTTTAGATTGGATATTAGAAAAAGGTTCTTCATCCAGAATGTGGTTGGGCACTGGAACAGGCTCCTCAGGGCAGTGGTCACAGCACCAAGCCTGACAGAGTTCAAGCAGTGTTTGGACGATACCCTCAGGCACATGGTGTGACTGTTGCGGTTGTCCTGTGCAGGGCCAGGAGTTGGACTCAATGATCTTTGTGAGTGCCTTCCAACTCAGCATATTCTGTGAAAATGGATTTGAGATAAATGCCAGCTTCCTAATTTGTATATTCTTAAAATCCTATTTATTATTTTTGCAGCATCAACAGCCAAAGTATCCAAGGTTCAGTCCTAACTGTCACAGGATCCCATGAAGGAGCCACACTGAACAATGATTTGCCAAACTTCTCTTCTACCAATTTTCTCAAAATAGGTAATCAGGATTATACCTAACTGCCTCAGGCACTCACAGTCTCCTTAGGCTAGTTTTCTACTGGAAGACATCCAAAATAATTTTCTGCTCTATAGTGAATTTAACCTGAAAACAAGATTTGTTTCCAATTTCTGATTCCTGACAATAGCTAAAATAAAAAGTAAAACAATCACAGGAATAATAATAAGGTTGGTTTTGGTTGTTTGGTTTTGCTGGGTTTTTTTAATCAGAAAGACAAAACTCCAAACAGTATTTGCAAAAAATGCAGCAAAACTAGATGTCTCTGCATAGGATGACAGTTTCTTAGTGCATCTTTACAGCAGTGATTTGTAATATCAACTCATTTGAGATTACTACATATTGCTTTCTTTTTTAATTGTCAAAAAAAAGCAATTCTTTAGAACTGATGGTTTCTTTAATGTTTGTATATATAAGACTACTAAAAATTATTTTGATACTAATGTGTTAACACATTGTCCTTCTTCCTTCACATTTTCAATTATGCTTTTAACATATCAGCAAATCGTCTTAGAGCACAGAAGTAGTTCCAGCAAGTATTGGAAACCATCTGTGACAAAGTGAGTTTCCAACATTATTTCTGTCAATGCTAAACAAAGGGACAGAAACTGACTGTCAACAGACTTGCCTGTAAATCAGGGGATCATCATCCAGTTTGTGATGATGTGCAAACTACCCATAATTTGCAAAACATCAGAAAGTATTTTAAATTATTAAGGGGAAGGGGAGGACAGGGTGGAAGAAGAAATATTCTTATCCATTAAGTCAAGGAAAGAATTTAAAAGGAGGGGAAATACAAGTACTGGATGACTATTTGAAACAACCTAATTTTTATCTGACTGAATGTAACTATGTCGAGCCATGTACACCCCAGTCTGCAGTAAGAACAGTTAATTATTCAATCTTGTATCAGTGCAAGTGCAACCTTGACTTTCTGAAGTTTTCCTGCTGGAATTACCTATTCAGGCTGCATAATCTTTATTATTGCTCAAAGCTTTAATATTTTCACATTGCTTTGATAACCATTGGAGCATAAAAAAAAAAGTATTCCATGAAGCTCTGTATAGAATCACTTTTCAAAATAGAATAACTCTAATTTACCTTAGAAGGTTGTGTTTCATAATCTATCACAAAATTCTATGTACACATTGACACACACAAAAAGCTAAGATTTTTTTTGCTTTTAGCCTAGTTTGAACAGACTCAGTCACTACATGTGAGTATGTGTGTGTTTGTTATCTGCCTCTGTGATCCAACTAAGTAACTTTTAAGCCAACTTCAACAACACTGAACAGAGAGTAAAGGTCTTTGAAGTAGGTCTCAACATTCTGTATGTCAAATTTTCTAAAAAATTACTGGAAACAGTTAGGTAGGTAGAGATGAAAAGCAATCTCTGCCTGCACTGAGTATGTTGCAGTGTGACCTCAATTCATACTAAGCCTTAAGGAATTTACAGAGGCTAGAGAACTGCTGAGTGTCCCAACATGAGAAAAGTTTCTGTCTGCACTCATATTTTTATTAACTGTTACACAAAGAATGCTACCATGGGACTCCAAGCCACAGTGTGCCCAACCTCATTGCTGCCACTGCCCAAGAAACCACTTTTCCAGTTCTCTTCATGTGTGTTAGCAACCTGCACAAGTAATAAAATCTCCCCAGAGAAGAGCCCTTTCTCTGCCATATAAAACCATGAGTGAAGTACTGTTTTGTTTCTGAATCCAAGCTCAGGAAGCTGAGAACTTAGGTAGGATGTCACAACTCATACAAGAAGGCTGAAAACCATGTAGATACTGGTATTCATGTTCATCCATTGAGCTTTTAACTGACTGTAAGTCATCCTGCTCTGTCCTTAGTACAACTCTGTGGAAAGGGTCTAAGATGAAATTTTTTTTCCTTTTGACTCTCTAGTTTTTTATTACAAAGGCAGCTAAGGCAGGTTTAAACTTCAGCACATACTAGAGTTGCTCAAACTCATACCCAGTTGCCAGTAGCACCAGCTGCAATACAGACATATAATCCTCTTTCTCTCTAGAATGCACTCCACATCAAGAGATAGGGGAAGATATGAATAATAACATACTGTCTTTAAGAAACCTGGGTAGTTCAAAGTCTTTAGGCTATTTCTTGTTCTCACAGAAACAGAAGACAAAAGTGCCATAATTTTTTAATAAGTACATGTTTTGGTTACTATTTTTTTCCTGTATTTCCTAATCTTCCTGGCTAGTTGACTAAAATACAACACAAAATACAGCTTGCTAAAAACACATGAGACATATGGTGTTCACAGTGAGGGGAGTGGCTGCAGAGATGCTTGCAGAGAATGTTGAGTGTTTGAAAAGGGAAAATGATTTCAGTAGAGCATTTCATAAACTATTGCTTTTTTCCTTATCTCTGATTACACTTGCTTGTTTTTTAGAACTTTCTCTGCCTTCTCCTATGCTACAGCTCAGATGCTGAAATGACTAGGGATAATCCACAGAACTAAATCAGTCATTTGTTGTCTAGCATTTCCTTGGGATATTAAGGTCCCCTTCCATCTGTCAGAATATAAGAACTACTACTTATGAGAACTACTTCAACAACGTTTCTGATCGTTTTTATGTTTAACAGAAATTTTCAAGTCTCCTGGAATATACTGCTTTGTATAATACATTTATCAATTATTTGGATTGAGGGGAATGAGTACATCCTCAGACATTCTGCAACCATCAACAAGTTGGGCAGGTTTGAGCTGCTTGAAGGTAGGAAGTCTCCCCAAAGGGATCTGAACAGGCTGGATCAAAGGGCTGAGGTATGAAGTTCAAAAAGTTAAAGATGTGTTGGGTCCTGCGCTTGCATCAAAACAACCCCATGCTGTGCTACAGGCCTGGGGCAGAGTGGAAAGCAACCCAGCAGAAAAGGAACTGGGAGTGCTGGCTGACAGCTGCCTGAACATGAGCCAGCAGTGTGCCCAAGCGACCAAGAAGGCTGATGGCATCCTGGCTTGTATCAGAAATAATGTGGATGGCAGGACTAGGGAAGTGAGACCACACCTCAAATCCTGTGCTCAGTTTTGGGGCCCTCACTACAAGAAAGACATTGAGGTGCTGGAGCAGGTCCAGAGGAGGGCAATGATGCTGGTGAAAGGGCTGGAGCACAGGTCTTATGAGGAGTAGCTGAGGGAGATGGAAATGTTTAGCCTGGAGAAAAGGAGGCTCAATGGAGACCTTTTCTCTCTCTACAACTACTTGAAAGGAGGTTGTAGTGAGGTAGGGATCAGCCTCTTCTCCCNGAGAAAAGGAGGCTCAATGGAGACCTTTTCTCTCTCTACAACTACTTGAAAGGAGGTTGTAGTGAGGTAGGGATCAGCCTCTTCTCCCAGGTAACTAATGATAGAATGAGAGGAAAGACATGCCAGAATGGTACTGGAAAAAATCTCCTCACTGAAATGTCTGTCAGGCTTTGGAACAGGCTGCCCAGGGAAGTGGGTTTGTCACAATTCTCAGAAGTATTCAAAAGATGTGCAATAATGGTACTTAGAGACATGGTTTAATGGTGAACTTGGCAGAGTGGGGTTAATGATTGGACTTCATGACCTTAAAGGGTCTTTTCCAACCTAAATCCTTCTGTGATTACCAGTCAAATAGCCAGCCTCAAATGACATCACTATATAGGCCTGTAGAAGAAGAGCACCTTGAGTTTTCCCCAAAGTACAGACTTGCAAAATTGATCCTGCAGCCTACTACCATCCTTTGAGCTGTACCCCATTCCCAAATTTTTCTCTGTAGTCTTAGCATAAGAGTCTATAAGGGAACTACAGTTCTACTTGGGCTGTGCCTTCCGTAACAGAAGTACCAATGTCATTATGAAACTGCAATCTCTTGCAGAAATTAGTGTCTTTTGTCACTTTCATGACAGTAAAGAAAAGAAAAAAGAATATTCGCATAACTTAAAAGCATATTTTCTGCTCCATCATCTTCACTTTGCCTTTTTCGCCTGGGGACAGCTAGTATAAGCAACCATAGATTTTAACCACCACAGAACAAGGGTCTTAGCATTAGTCTCTGAACATCTTACCCGTGTTGGTTGCTAGCAAACCTTTTGCTGCTTGTACTTTCTCATCACTATTATGCTGCCAGTGCTTTATAATGTTCAGTAAAATCCAGAGATACCAGTCAGCAGTAGTGAACAGCACTGAGCATAATGAGTGATTAACTCAGGGCACAGATCTTCTGGTAATGGAGACCATGTGAAAACTTGGTAATTTGTTCATGGAAAGATGGTGAGTTGGCAGTATGTGATTACAATACTTGCTAGTGCTCGACAACAAAGAACCTCTGTCCACAAATAATATCAATGAAGTAATTAAAAGAAAGAAAACAAATTATTCTGTTTGGTTAAAATGGAGCTTTTGGGACGTTACTGCAACAAAATCAGAAAGACAAAGCAAACAATGGCTCTAGTAAAATATTTTTGAAAGATTTTTTGTTTCTGAACAAGATAGTTTTAACCTCTTCTCACTGGGCATCACTCTTGGGAAATGTAATTAGCTCTGGACCACTGCCTAATGTTTGCATCAGGTTTAGCTCTGCTGGCTTCAACCAGAATTTCAAGAAGTACTCTTATTTGGCTTGCCTCATTTAATGTACGCTCGCAACTTCCAGTCCCCTCCATATTACGATTCTTTTTCCTTACTACAAAATTTTCTTCTGAGGCCAATACCATTTGAAAGTCTACTTCTTCCTTCAGCTCCATGGGTGGAGCAAGGATAACAAGTACAGACTCCGTTTCCTAAAGAAAGAATAACTTATTCTTCCATTCCCACCTCAAATTCCTCATACTTCCCTTGATACATACTGATCATATGGACAGGGTGAAGATAAGTAAGAATGAAGGGTAAGGTTTGGAATCTCGCAATTAACAAGGAATTTATCATGCAATATAATGTGTCATAATGCTACCTACAACTTTTAAAAACTTGCCTTTAAACTGAAAGAACAATAATAAAAAGTGGGATTAATACTAAATATTCTGCACACTGGGAGAGAAGGACACAAACAACAAAGGCCATAGAATTCAGCAGTTAGACTTCTTAATTTTGAAAGACACTATTGCAAGTAAGGAAGTAGAAAATCTAGTTGAGAGATGAAATTTTGCCCTGCCTTTAAAAAAATGACCAAGATACCTCACATCAGCTTGTAAATCTACTTTGAACAAAGTGAAGGATCAATTCAATTTCTTCATGGGACTCACCATGATTTGGGGGAAGGCCAGAAGAAAGTTCTCAGGGAAATCGTGATTCTTGAGTACACATCCATCATAAAACAAGTCAGGAGAGCAATAACCTTATTAAATTTTTCACATCTTTTCTACACTTATTGAAGTAAAGAACCTAAAGACTACATTACAACATTTCAATTCCCCTTTGTTTAAAAATGCTTTTATTTAAATACATACATAGAAAAAAAATAAATCTCAACTCAAGTATAAGACTGGTTGTGACTGTGCTCTCCACTACTCTTTGTTAAGCTGCTGATGCTGTACCCCTATAAAGAGAGGCAGAAAAATCAACACCTCTTGTTGGACATTGCTAGAGCAGGTTTAGTCTATGATAGAAATGTAAGAGCAAGTTACCTGATGGCAGATGTGCACAAAGACAGAGCTAGAAAAGAACAACAGAGCCTCAGGCTTGTCACTAGATAAAAGGACCATTATTAGAGACCCAAACTTATGAAGGCTTATCTGTATTTTTAATTTGAAACTGAAGGTTTAATTTGGATGTTGAGGCTGAGCTCAGGACAGAAAATTCTCTACATCTGTGCCTTGCTTCTGCAAGGGAAAACTGATTAATTGGCTTGAAAGACATCTAAGTCTAACATAGCTGCAGAATAAAAATAAAGTAAGCTAGTTAGGAGTTTTTATCTTCCAAAAAGGCAGGACAAATAATAGAGCTTCACCACACAAGAGAAGGCCTTTCACACTGAAATATTGCTGGCTCTTTTCTATGGCAGCATGAACACAAACTGCAGGGTGTGGAACAAGTTTCAGTCAGCTGGTGAAGAAGGTAATTAGCAGGAGAAGAAAACTCCAGGCTATTTCCCTTCTTCCCACACATTATTTTAAGAAAGCATCACTGCATGACACATAGCTCCCCTTTCTACATACTTTAATCTATGCTCAAGGAACATTAAGCATGTAAGGCAGGGTAATGTTGCTCACCCAGCAGAAACTAAGTAAAGATGAAAAGGGAAGATCCATTCATCCTCTCTTCCAAAACTGAACTAGAGGGTGTCAAAGAAAACTAGCAGATGTCAAGCTCAAAACATGTATTACATTTGTCATGTAATGCCTAGGAAATCTCCCTGGCACAGAAGACTACTGATTAAAATAAATAAATAAATAAATAAATAAATACCTGTATTCAAAAAGTAATTTGCCAGAAAAGGAAGCAGGACAATAATATGATTCCTCATTTTTATCACATTAATGACACTTGGTAATCTCAATTTTGTAGAGATGAACTAAATGATTCTACTAATCATAACTAAATCATTGCAGAAATAATGTTGGGAAAACTACAGAAAAAATATTAGATCGCTGTAAAATGTGATGGTTTTGTTCACTAATATGTGAAATGCAGTATTTTATACTGACTTGTCTTACATGTTACATAGACTTTGTAATTATACTGCTGAGAGTTTACTCCTAGTCATACACCTAGCAAATACAGTAAATTAGGTGAAGAGGTCATCAAGCAGACAGCTAAAGAAGTCAATCATATATCCATGGATAAAATCTGAACTATATATAAAACAACAGGCAGTGAGATTTTTTCATCTGGCTGAACTACAGTAACTGCTCTGTAACTACTTTACTAATCCCATCAAATTCCATTTCATATACTTCACTTCAAAACACTTGGCATCAGAGCCTAAAAATCAGTCGGAGAAGCAGTGTCTCTCAAAGGCCGTGCTTACATGCCACGTGTGCTTTCCTTCTCTAAAGACATTTGCCACAGCCACTTAGATGGGCTAGCTAAAGAAACCTATCTACGATCTTATGTTCTGTTTTTACTTTGTTGTTGATGTTGTGTTGCTGTTAAATCAATATACAATAAAGGGATTAGCCTAATTTCCTATAGAAGCAGCCACAATGTTATGCTCTGGCAATGTGTGTGCCTTGGCATGTTCCACCAAAAATGCTGAATAAGGAAGAGGGCCTAAAGATACTTAGTTCTTACAGGTTTCATTACAAGACAGAGCAGAGAAGAAGGAAGACTGGGATTAGCAGTTTTGAAAGTTCACTCCCCAAAAGTATTTGTATCTTTTTAGGCAACTCTACAGCCAAACACAGCAGCTCACATTTTGCCAATACTCTGCGGAGGAGAGCAAATAGGGAAAACAGAGGAAAATGTTCTCAGTGTTTACAGAGACAGCAGAATACCTTTGCATATTTCAATCAAATAACCACATTTAACCAAGAGGCATAACCTATGAGATTCCTTCATCCTACTGCTTAGAGAAATTCTTGGTTTTTTTCCACAGAGAGTGCCTTGCTCTGTTTATTCTCCTCCTTGTCCTCTTTTTTCTCCCTACAGTAATAATCTTAGCCAGCTCCTTTCTTTGCTTCCCCATTGGACACTGAACAGCTGGGCTTTCAGGTGTATTTTGTATTCTACTGAATGCTTTCTTCTTTGCTTGGAAAACATCCTAAACCTCTTCCTCAAACTTTGTCACCTTTTATTCTAAGGTGAAGCAACTCTGCATAAGATGAAGGCCTTGATATATTTTAAAATCAGTAAATGATATTTTATCCCTGGTATTATTATAAATTGTATCTTTGCAGTATGCTATTTACTCATACATTTACTTCACTCACTCTCTTAATAACATGAAGGTCATAACTGCAAACCCTGAATTAAGTCCATTTGTCTTACCTGGGCTTTTCTTCTCTTGCTACCATCACTGTCTCTGACAAAACACTGGCTTGTACACCTCTGTAAAGCTTAAAATTAATAAATGTTCCATTTACTTTCAGGGTAAGAACTCATTTATCTTCTGCTGAAATCTTGCTGTTGCTCTTGTGAAGGATTACCTCTCACAAATGGTGCTGGTGATGTCCTCTCACCCAAGTTGTTCATGGTCAGCTAGTGTTTGCAAATTTGTGGAAGTCAATGTGGCGAGGCATAATGCTTGGATGTTTTCCAGAGTATAAGGCTTTTTGTTGCTTGTCCCAATCCAGGCAGCTCTGCATGATGTTTTTGCAAAGTAAAAACTTTAAGCTTTACTTCCTGTTTTACCCATTTCTCCTTTCTGGGCTTTCTGCAGTGACCTCAGTGTCAGAACATTGTTCTTCTCTCAGTTCTGCCCATGTGATTCCCTTTCCTTGTCAAATCACCACACTTGCTTGAAGGTTAATTCTGGTTCTCCAAAAGTCTCTCTCTGGACATTTTCCCTTATACCCCATTATGAGCTCTGATTTGCAGTCCCTTGCAAATTGACAAATCATCTCTTTATCCTCAGAAGAGACACACATTTTTCTCTGTTCTCATTTTCTTTTTCAACTTTGCTTAAAAGTTGTATCTTATACGGTTCACTTCTACCTGGAGTGCAAAACTCACAACTCACTCCTCAAATTTCTGTAATGTGGGATATCAATTAGTCATCTCTGCCTGAGTAAACAGTAAGATATTATAAATTCGAGTCATCTGTTGCCATAAAAATGAGGCTATAATCTGTCTTTTTTCCTTGCCACTGGCTCTCAAAGCACTCCATGCTATTTGAGCACATTCCCATCACCATCTACATTTCCAGAGGTATATTGCTACCAGTGGTTCCTTAGCTCAGTACTTATCAGTGCTCAGCAATCACTGACAGCCAAGCAATTTAATAAAAATTTCAAAGATCCATTAATTTCAGTGTGTGAGCTCTGATCTCTTCATTCCATAGGTCTTTAGACCATGTAACTGCCTCTTTACCACCAAAACATCTTAGAGATATGATTATCACAAACACAAAAAAACCAAAACAATCCATGGAAGATTTGTGAGGAGAAAGAGGATTCATAAGGGAGAATTTGAAAGAGAAAACATAAAAACAAAATTAGATGCAGAAGGGAGCAATAACCTGACAAAGGAGAGGAAAAAGTGTAAGCAAGAGGCTCACTTACTTTTGCTTCATTGCCCTCAATATACCATGGACCATTGAAGAAAAAAGTCATAGAAAAGTCTAAGTAAGGTATTACCTCTGCAAGAATCAGTCTTATGAGAAAAGATGATTTTTCTTTTCCTTCATAGCCCAAAAAGGAGCACGAACGGGGTCTTCACTTCCCCTGGTCTCCAGCATGAATTCCAGCTGATAAAATTAATTTGACCCAATAATGTGAAATAAAGGTAATACTTTCTGTTACAACTCTTATAACTTCCAAAAAATTAGATCACTTCGTTTATCTTAGCTACTCTAGGTAATACCAGTACATTAGTGAAGGAAAATTGCTGAGACCAGCAAAAATAGGAGGATTTTAATCCTCCTAAAAAAAAGACTTGTGTAATATTATGGACAGAGTTGCATTGAAATTTTGGTCTGGATTTTGGATGTTGTTTTTTTGCTTTACCTCCTGTGTGTGTCTGATGGAGCATTGCCAGCACTTCCAGATTTGTACAGCCAAGTGATTTGAGCCCCTGGGGCTTAGCTGATAATCTTAAGTTTTTCCCTTTTCCTTGGTAGCCCCTCTATGATAATTAATTTTATGTTCCCTATGATAATTAATTTTATGTTCCCTGTTATTTGTCCAAACAACACAGCAATTAATTATATATATTTCAGTCTCAAGACCAAGTTTACTTTCTTGTCTCTCAGAATCATTCTACATCTACTAGGCTCTGATAATTTTCCTACTAAGTTTGCCATCTGTATTTAACAAACAATAAACACAGGATGAGATGACCTTGAAACGTGATTGAACTCAGCATTCCACCCATAAGAAATGTGGGTGCTTGTGTGTACTGAGGGATTTCAAAAGCCTTAGAGTAATTTTTTTAGAGACTAGCAGCATAAAGTCCTTGTTTTGGAAACACTTTTTTCATGACTATTATCAATTCCAAGGAGCTCTTTGGCTTTTCACTTTTCAGTTGAAATCCTATTTATATTCACATTAATTTGATTTAAAATTGACATAAACTGAAGGAAAATGCTTGAACAAAACTCATATTCGTTTTATCTATGCAACAAAAATAAGAAGGATGCAGATGAACAGAATATTTCCAGAAGTGATTTCCAGTTTTCTTCTCTCCAGCTGCCCTTCTTCTCAGCTTCATATGTTAGCTCCAGGGCTTTTTAGCAGTACAGCATTAAAGCAATCCCTCTATTATTCATCCAGCATTACCTGAGTGTGCCACTGCCCAGGTGCTGCCCAGTTTCCTTTGCCAGCCTGCCAGGGTGACTGGTGAGCCTGGTCCCAGGGAGCCCACTGTCACTTCCCAGGTCAGCTGCAGAGCTCTTCTGGGACAAGATTTTATGTGGTGAGGGGGAACAGGAGGCGGGCAGAGGGAAGGAACCGGACCGATTTTTTCCACAACAAAGCAGAAGTCGAGCTGCTGCTAGCTGCTAACTTGGGTCTCTATTTGTCTGACCATGTAAATCCCTCCAATTCTGAGAGAACAGAGGTGAATGTTTTGCTTGCCTCTTGCAAGTTCTTCATCAGGCTTGTCCTCTCCTGGACACAGAGAGCGAGGGTGATACAAGCACCCCCATGGCTGAGTCTTTCAGCAAGGGAGCAGCCAGTTCACAAACTGAAACTTTCAGTATTGCACTCTGAGAAGATGAAACAAGGATTTGTACTTTCCAGTGGTATTTCACTTACCCGACTGCTCTGTGGACCAGCACAATCACTCACCTAACAGAGAAGCCCTGTAAAGGTCAAGCAAAACTTCAGTGCAAGGCTTGAAGGATACATTAAAGTGGTTGCTAATAGCAGAACCTACCGAAGGCTGTCATGAGTACAAAATTCAATGTATATGATAAAAAAGCAACTCTTCTAATGTGCCTTTCATCTAGAAAAGGAGTTCCTACAACCTGAGTTTAGACATGACCTACACCTGAGGAGTTAGGCTGCAAAACTGCTCAAATTCTTCTGTACTGGAAATGTGCCTATTTTCAAAACTGGTTCATTGAGACAACAGTTAATTCTTTCGGATTATAGAATTCAAGTTTTCACCAACTGCAGTGTTTTAGTCTACAATCGTTTTCAATTTTTTAAAACTAGCATGTAGAAAAGTATATGAAAAATGAACTCCTCCTAATGTCACTATTATTGTCCAAAATACATTTTGTTTAGGAAATTTAATAAGGCTTTGTTCAAAACACACAGGAACAAGTTCACTGTCTCTGCAGTGCTGAGATGAGAGCTCTTCTGTGTATAAAATACAAAGAAGGAAAAATTGCATATCAAATTACAACCAGATAAGGAACTTTATGTGATGAGAAGAATGAAAGAATTTGGTGGATCATTGCATTTTAATGTCACTACTTTTATGGAAAATGGCACAAGGGCCTTTCATAACCATGAACGCTTATTTGAGCAATCACACCTCTCACAACATGCTTGTTCCCTAACATTTATGCTGCCAGTTCTCTCTCAGCAGCCCCCCCATTACAAATCTCTAGTGACACTTCCTGTGTCATTTAATTTTCCTGTGAAGGTCTTCTACTCACTGCCTTACCACACTGTTTTGCTCATCGTTTCTGATGAAATCACAGCTAAGATAATATCAAACACAGTACAAAATGGAGGGGGGGGGGAAACATTTATTTCTTGGCAACTCACTGAAATTTGCCATAAGAAGATATGGAAGAGGATATTTTGATAAAGTACATCCTCAGAAAAAAATATTTTTCCTCAAGTCAGCTGAGGTGTCATACTTGAGACAAATAAAAATCTTGAAATTGTATCCTGGAATACAAAGTACTGCAACTACCCTTTCAGAATAAAGTGGTTGAAAATATTCTGTACATGAATAGCAATCCCTGTTAATACTTGACCCTTGGAAAGGTCATTAAATGGCAATCTCTGAATGAAACCAGGGGGCTTGGCAGTTTCTTGGCAAAGTTGATAGAAAGGACAACTTTCAGCTGTTGGCTGCATTTTTTCCCCCCTTTCCCCCATGATACTGTAATTGTGAGGAGTTTTTTTGAGAATGTGGGACTAATCCAAAGAGTGAAACCATGAGGAGAATGGAAATGGGTGAGAAAAATTTAGTAGCAGAAAATGGAAAACTCAAAGGGAAGGGAAACAAATGGACTTCAGGGGGGAAGAAAAAGAAATTATATTTTAAGAGTCTTACTGATGCCTGATGAGGAAAGGAGTTAATTAGCAGATAAGGGAAGAATTTTGCAAAACTGCTTTGGCTGAAGAATAGAAAACTTCAACAGAAGCAATAAACAGACCACAGCTCCTGTGAAAGGTGAAACAGCCAAGCCTCTGGAGATGTCAGACACTGAGAGCCTTTTACTGCAGAGCTGATACCAACAAACTGTCAGCCCGGGCAGCACAGCTTCTCTGCATAAAGATGCAACTGCTGTGAGAGCTGTCTGAGGGATACAGAGAGCAGAGCTGTTGCTGTAACAAACTCAATATGTTTGCATTGTCTGGTAAAATCAATTAGCAAACTTTAAAAGTCAGAAGTAAAGAGGTTTCCATCCTCTCTAACTCTACATCTCTGGTATATCAGTAGGTCAGTTTTGTTGGCATGGTGACACACCAAACAAATTTGTTCACTCATCTGGAGTGCTCCCATACCAGAACTCCTTGGTGATAATCCATGGGTCATGTGGCAACTGCGGGATGGGATCAGTAAGTGAGAGGGATGCCGCAGAACAATTCCTTGAGACCCTTCGAGCCCCTTTAGTCACAAATAACTTTCTGCGTGAAAGCCCTACAACATTCACCTTTTATCTGCCCTGCAGGAAGGAAGAATCTTGAAGGAAAAAGAACATTTACAAAAACAACAAAACCTGCCTTCGCCTCGTTTTCCGCCCAAAAACCATTGCTGTTCCACACAGAAATCCGCGCGGCAGGGTGGCCAGGTTTCTCCCGTGCTCCAGGACAGCAGTCCCTATGCCCGGAGCAGGGGGCACCGCCGCAGATGCGGGATGCTCTCCCTGCTGTGCCGCTGCGGGAGGACCAGCGGGGGGCGCTCCGGGCACGCCGCCCGCCGCCCTCCTCCCAGCGCCGCGCCCGCGGGAAGCGGGGAATTTGGGGAAAAGAACGTCAGCATCGCCCACCTCACCCCCTCCTCCACGGCTCCTTGCAGGTCTGCTGTTCTTTCAACAGAAATAATAAGCTCCTCGATGAAACTGGACGGGTGTACCCAAGCCTAGGTAAAAAATGCAGGAAAGAAAACGAGCAAATCCATAATCTAAATATTGTAGGTTTGTTTTTTTTGGTTTGGTTTGGTTTTTTGTTGGTTTTTTTTTGTTGGTTTTTTTTTTGGTTTTTTTTTTTCTTTTTTTAAATCACAAAGCAAGAGCACAATATAATTTCATTAGCAACTGGAGATCAGAGGCGTCCTGGCTTGTTTCCAACTGCTGCCTGGCTGTAGAAACAAAACATTTACAGAATTTATCAGCCTGCTATTAAGTCTTCAATTCTGCAACAAACCTTTCTCCACCCCCTCTCCAAAATCCGCCAAGAAATCCTTGTGCACACATCCAACGCGGCTCCAGGAACAAGTCCTTCTATTTTCAGTAAGCTTAATTATGTTTTTTTGTGCAATGTGAGAGCTTGAAGATACTGCTCGCTGGGTGTTTTAGATGATTTCCTGTTGTGTCTTTATAAACACCACACAGATTCTAGCGAAGTGATTGAACCTCTTACTGTTTGACATCTTTTATTCTTTTGTTAAACAGTATTTCCTGTTTCACAGTAGCTCAGGTTCTCTTGCAGATCTCATCACCTCAATCATTTCACACCGGAATGAGGACACCATCCTTTCTTCTCCATCTTCGTGCTTGAAGTGACCCTCCGTGCCTCCTGCCCTGCCACTCACAACTCACAAAGCTGAGTCCTACATCAGGCTCGTTCCTTGCAACCAAGTCTGCATTTGCATCACTGCCCCCCTTCCTGCCTCCAGCCCCTCTCCTGCTGCCTGACCTTTCCTGGCGGGCACAGCTGGTCGCTGTGATTTATTATTCCCTCACTAGCTGTGCTCACTGGGGCATATGGGGTCCCACTACAGAGGGGAGGCTGTGGCATTAAACTTCAGCTAGGAAGATGACATTTCGCAGAGGCCTCATGCCTTAAAGCATGACACATCCTTCTGCTACCACCTGATGTTGCATCCCTGTTTGGGCTCCTGGTTTCCTGATGCTTTCTTTCCTGCAACTAGGCACAACATTCTCACATTACACTTCTCTGAGACACCATTAGACACTTCCCTGTTTAAACTAATAGAATAACTAGTTTGTGGATGAATGAGGGACTAGAAACTGTTCTTAATTACTTCAGAAACCCTTTTTTTGCTTTTTGCACTTTAAAAGGTCGTCTGATTGGAAGCGGGTACTTAAAGGCTACTGAATGTCTATTTGAATGCCTCATTAAAACAGAGATGTGAGCTCAACCCTGTTCTTGTTGAACAGGTGTACACATCATAGCTGTGCTAATGGGCACTTTTGGTACGAACACGAATAATGCTGAGGCTGACCTGCCCTGATTGTACTTTAGGGGTCCAGCTGCAGCATCTACATGTGGCAAACAAAGACACATGGTTATAAAAAAGCACCCATTTAGGGCTCAGAGACCAGTTTTATGACTAATTTTTTAGACAATCACTGAATTATCTGTTCAGTATCTTTTTCTAAGTGAAGAGACTCCTCTGGAGAACAGAAAAACAAACTCCAAACAAACTAGAAAATGTTCAAAAAACACGATCTGCCAAGAAATGTTTGGCAAATTGGGTGGTTTTGAATGAAAGAAAACTAAGAGAAAACTTGCAAATGGGTATTATCCTTAACAGGCTAAATCTTTCTAAACAAAAATTCCTAAGCGGCAATTTAGGCCACCTCTTGACATGAATCAGGCACAATGTTGGTCATGCAGAGGAATCTCAGACCCTCTACCTTCTTCCCAAACTCTTTTCATTTTATGTACAGGTTAATACATAGACAATTTAGATGTTCAGCAGGTGATCCACTGATCCACTGATTCTCCTTTTCCACACTGTTACCATATTATGCTATCTGTTCTCCCACTTAGTTTTAAGTCTGTGTTCAGCTTGCTTCAAACAGAAGGGAAATAATCTGTTCTCCATGTTCCTGGTGAATCAAAGAAGAATCAATTAAATTGCAATAAGGTAGACTTAAGTAGGAAAATAGGAGAATAGTTCACTCAAGGAGACTATGGAGTCTCCATCCTCTGATGTATTTCAAAGCAGGCTACAAAACTTTGCCTTAGGCTTGGGATGATGCCTAGGAAAATTGCAAGGCTGTGTGGCTGTGTGCTGTGTCCACTTAGAGACAAGGCAGGGAAGAAAACATCTTTGGCAAAACGGCAGGGAAGCAGCGTGTAAATGGTGCTATGGTCACACTAAAAAGAATTCAATTTACAGCACTGTCATTCTAGTACTTATCAGGAACACTGAGTTTCCTTAAATATATAACGTCTAGCATAGTAATTTGCTCAATTTATAAATTAACTTATTAAAATGCTATTGCTTTCACATCTGTGTTTGGAATTCATTTTCACTTTCACAGATATGACTACAGCTCTATACTAACTTTTCTTGAAACTTTGATTTTATCACAAGGTATTTTTAAAGAAAATATATATTACAGGCAATAATGAATTAAAATAATGAATTAAAAAAAAAAAAGCTCCTGTAAGCCAGGAAATCATGATTCTTTAACCATAACAGATGAAAAGAAGTTAAGTGAGAGTGTTTAATTGTAACAAACGTCAAAAAATTAAAACATGCAATAAAAAGGAAAAAAAGATCACTGTGACCTAAAATACAATTTTTAAAATTGGAAGAGCACTGTTTTTAATGTTGGTATGGAATTTTGTACTTTTGTAGCCATCTAATAAGCACAAAATGAAATGCTGGATAAAGATGTGATAGAATAATATCAGGGGTATAAAGAAGAAACAGAAGTGCATTTTAAACCGAATAATTTCAACTATGTCTCTACTGAGGAGCAAAGAATTGTTGACCCTGTGTTTTGCTGCACCATGTGAAATTCAATCCAACCAAATGATCCCATCTGAACTTGGAACTAATTTCTTCTAGATTACTATCTGAGCAAGTAAGTGTCCAAATATGCCTCCAACATGCTTGAAGATGAAACACAAATAATGGGAGGTGATTCTAAATTGCTTGGACTGTGAGTGAGCCAACTCTTTTCTTCAAAACTTATTTCCTGGAGAGATTCCAGACTTATTTTCAATTAAACCAAGAATGAACCAACTTTTGCTGTACTTGCTCTTCTGAGACTCCTCTTCTTCCTCAAACTGCAACTCTCAGGCACATGACTTCATTTAAAAAATTGAAACACTTTTAGGCCATCTGCGTTTTTCTCCATAGCAAGCAGCCTTATGTAATCCTGTTCTGCTGACCTCTCTTCTGCTGCAAGGCCAGTCTGCACAGCCATTGCATTAGGAGGAAATGGCAAGAGGCCTTTTGCAATACTCTCTCCCTTAGCACAGCCATAAATCAGCCTCCCAACTCCTACACTTCTGGGCACTGCATCTGTTGTTGTGTCTGACATAAGACCATCCCCTGGGTCTTAGAGCACATATGCTGATCTTGCCTTCTCAGCTGCGGATTTGCGGGAGGGGATGAGAAATTCCAAAATCTGAATTCCTTCGGAAATCAGCATCATTCAGTGTTGGTGATGTGTACCCTTGGCTTATCGGATGAGCAACCCATTGCATGTCATCCTAAACTTTACCACAATTAGTCATGAAGCTAATCCAGAACTGGGAGAAGGGCAGTGGCTGCATTGTTGGAAGGCCAGCTAAATGAGAACATGTGTGCTACCTAGGAACAGCTACAGCTATGTCCTTCAGTCCAAATTACATTGTGAAACAAGGCTGACACAGCCTCAAAACTATTAATTTCCTGCCTTGTTGATAAACTTCAGTACCCTCTTTAAGAAATATGAGGCTAGAATGAATTTCTCTACACCTTCTCGACCCTCTTACCAATTTTCTAAAGGAAGCCTTTCTGATTTGATTAAGTTAAAATTGAGAATACAGAAACATAAAAGTTACATTATACTATACAGGAACTCACATGTACCCTTGCTACAGCATTTTCTTTGATTCCTCTTCAAAAAAGCCTGTGATCTAAGCATGTGGCAATTTAATTTGCAACAGCAAAACCAGAAAAAAGCAGGACAAATGTTTCTATTCCCCAGTTTACCTATCTTTGAAGTTGGCATACTAAAGGCCTTTTACCTGAAATTCATTCCGATAATTGAACACTGATCAGTGTTTGGTATCATTTGGGAAGGACATTAGTTTCCCACAGAGGTGGGAAGTACTCTTGTACTGAAAATTTGAATCATAGTCATGTTTTTATGGCCTTCTCAATGTTTCAGCTGCCAAAAAGGCAGATCGTTCCTTGCTGCTGTCTCTGATACATTTGTTCACTGAGTTCTACCAGTGCACCACTTTTCATCATGTACACTAATATGTACAAGTATTGAAAAGCAGTGTTTTATTCTGTAACCTACCCAGAGCGTTTGGAGACTTGAACTATGTAACACTTGGATGGAGAACATCAGCTTGAAACATCAGCAGTGATGTCTTATGCCATCTTGACTGTGGTGTTATTTCTACTACATGGATTTAAAAAAAAAAAAAGTAACATTTTCCTGTCAATGAAATGGAAGCAGCTGGTTTTAAGCAATAGCCCATAGAACAACAAGCAAAACAAGCAAAACCAGAGAAAACCAGTGCTCCTGGTACAGAAGGATGGTCAGGCCCCCCACCAAAAATGCTTTCATTTTGATACTATTGAAATGATTCTAAAGAGTGCTCCAGTCAGGTTTTGAGGACAACGAGCAGAGTAGTGGTTTAAAAACAGGGTGTATGATAAATGGATTTATGCCAGAACACACTCAAGTTCTTGAGAGTGAGGTTACTTTCTGTTAATTTCTACCATTTACACCTACACAACTGTTTTTATGTGCTCCCACCCTTTCACTTGTACAAGTTTTCCAGCAGTTTGTGTGAAATTGCAATTGACAGGCTGATATTCGAATACCTTGGTTGCCTGGCCACTCTCTGTCCCCAGTATGACACTTCAAAGGGCAGCAGGAGCTGTTTCACTGCAGATTACTCAGGAGGTAAAATGCTCAATAGGAGAGAACAAATGGTTTTCCCCTTCAAATGGGACATGATAGAAGATGAGAAGGAAAGGAGTGAGAGAGTATGGAAAGAAATATGAGGATAATAAACAGCTACTATGGATACCCCACACAGGTCATATTTTACTCTTGCTTTACCTTCCATCTTACCAGAAAGTGGCATTTTGGGAGTTCTGCTTTGTACCAGAGGGAAGATGGACACCCAAATGCCCACAGGCTAAAATTAACAGAAATTCTCAATATGCCACCTCAGTGTTTCCATTTTGCTGTTTCACATTGTCATTAAACCCAAATAGTAGCACTGTAGCCGTCCTCTCTTTCTGCTTTCTAATATTTGCTGATAGGAATGTGAATAACAATTGTGAAATAAAAACTGACGTTTTAACATAGTCATGAAATACTGGAGTCATGAGTTTATAAAACAGGTTTTACACATTATCTGTTAGGATGTAACTGCCCAAAAAATACAAAATACAGACTGCTGATCCAGCCTGTGTACTTGGAACAGTTTTTCCCTGTTTCTTAGCCCATTCCAAATGGCATTTGCTATTTTTTTTCATAGCAAATTGCATGGCTATGTCTAACATAGAGGATATTGAAGCACTGCAATAATTTACATAGGGATATGGCCATTTCCCCACCATTTGGAGCCTTTAAATCAAATCGGAAATCTTTCTGGTGATTTGCTGCATTTCAAGTAAAAACCATGGGCTTGGTGAAGGAATTTTTGAAGAAGAGTCTGTATTTTGTAAGAAATCATTTTAGAGAATCATAAATATCATTTATGAACAAGAAATCTGTTATTCTTCCTCAGAAGAATTATTCTGGTTTGATACCCTTATAATTAAGGCAGAATATGATTTTACAACTAAAATACCACACTATCAACCACACAAAAAGAGAAGCAATACCAAGTTTTTAAGTTAAATATAACCATCTCTGTTTCTGTCTTTTTTTGAGTGCCTAACACTACATCACTAACAGGCAAAGCACTGATGACATTAGCAAAATTATCTGGAAAAATAACAGGGTTTTTTGCTAGTATATATTATATAGGCCTTTTCCTCAGAACAGATTTTTGGACACACATTCTAATATCTATGATCTTTTAGGTAATCATAAGATGGAAGTCCTTATCTGAGAGATGAGGTTTCTTTCTTGGGACTCTTAGACAGCTGAAATGAATAATACCTTAATCCCTTGGCTACTTCATTTGTAACTGCTTGGTAATTGTGAAAAAGTACATTATTGCTAAAGGATTAATTTAGTTTCTTCAGGAGAATTCTCAGCACATACCACATATGCAGCTGCCCTTTTCAAAAGAAGGTGACTCGCTTTCATCTAACACATTAGGGATGTGCACCTTCTCTGCTTCTGATTAATTTCTAAGAACTGAATGCAAGCAAATAGCATTTCCACAGCCCTTGCTGATTCTAATAGTATCTCTCCTGGAGCTGCAGGTGAAAGAATGTTCATTTTCAGACTACTGCCTATTATACCAGAGAAGAATAAAATTGCAAGTTTGCAAAAAATGTTAGAGATAAATAAAATTATATGTTTACATAAAAATAGGCCATCATTGCAGGTTTCCAGCCAAACCTCTCTGAGAAACCAGGTGAAAAATAGCTGCTTTCCCAGTATATGTTTTTATTGCATTTTTTTTCTGACCACTCAAAATCACTGAAAATATATATGAAAGAATAAGAGACTATACACTGTTAACTCCTTTCATATTAGGCTGAAGGGAAAGAGATACAAATACATATCAGAAGAGGACATAAGAAATTACCATTTCTTAAGATGCTTAGGTTAACAATATGAAATTCTGGAAAGATGCAAGGTCATGTCACTAAGTAGAGTATCAAACCAATCAGAACATGTCTTGAATTACACTATAATAATATCCTTGCATCTCTGTCAGACCTCACATTCAAGACTTTACAGGAATAAAATCCAGTACACCACTTGCTACAAAGGCAAAATAAGGAATCTTTTTCTCCCTAACTTCTACAAAACTTTCCAGTATGGGGCAAACGCAGCTTAGACCTATAGTAGGGGTGAAATAGGATGGAAAAATACCTTCTATTAGTCCTCTTAACAAGGAACACTCAGCATTTCTGAGGCTGAAGGCCAGCAGCCTTCACTTCCCTTTTTTTCCCTTCTTCCCAGTGGGACATAACAATTGCGTAGGAAGCAAAAACTGTAAAGAGAAAGTCACAACAAAAAAACCAAAATGAGAACTATTTAGGACATTTGGGGAAAAGAAAATAATTAGCAAAGAAATTAACAGAGAGCAGGCAAAGAAGAAAGAATTTAAAATCTTGTACTAAAATAGATTCTTCAAAATCCAGGGTGACCCAAGATCTTCAAGCTGAAGATTGGCAGCCACTTTGGGACCTTCCCTGTGTCTGCACAGGCCCTGACATGGTGCTGTTGTGGAGGCTCATCTGTGGAAGTACTTGGCAGTGCACAGAAAGAGGGCTTAATGCAACTTTTTTTTTACAGCTATCCGTTGGCAACAGCTAGGCTGCAGCTAAAAGACAGCAGACTGGACAAAATAATTCTGTAAACTAAGTTCTCATATGACTTTTAGCTTGTAACAGTCTAGTTTCTGTTTGCATGTTTACCAGTGCTTGACTGGGCCTGTGGCACTTTGAGGCAGTTTATATATTTAGGAATATATAAACATTTTGATGCATTTTTCAGCTAAGCAACTCCATCACATAACACTCAGATACAAATGAGAGTATAATAATTGACATTTTTATGAAGTCAGATAGTACTGCAACTTCCAAAAAGACTTGATTTCCAATATGAAGCTAATATACTCATCCAATGCAGAAAATAAATTTACTTATCTTCAAACCGTGATAGCTAGGTACTTGAATTTGCTGTCGAATCATCTTATTTTATTTGCACGTGCTGCACCAAAGGTTAATAATACTTCTTCATTTGAGTAGCAGTATTGGAGATTGGCAAAACCTGCCAATAATTCAGACGTAATTGATGTGTCTGCTTGCATATTCACAGATTTCATATAGATCTTGTCTGTTATAATGTGACTCATTCTTCTGTCCACGATCATTTGTATGGAGTGACATTTGTGATCTAATTTTACAAATTAAACTTAAAGCAGCAATGCTGTTTTATTTCTTTGGCATGATAACTGGACAGTATATTATCAAACATTAGGGTCTGTTCCCATTCTCTTTCAGCCCAGTCCACAGCAATGCAATCTATATTTATATGATGCTAAAAAATTATTGATATCAACTGCCTCCATCTGTTATACAATGAGATACTGAAGAGACAAACAGACTCATGGATAACACAGGGAGTGGAGTTTGGGAGATATAGATTTGGATCTCAGCTCTTTCCTATTCTGTTTCAATTACTTAAATCCTCTGTGTTTCAGAGCACTGTCCATAAAACAATATCAACTCTGTTTCTCCTATGTACAAAGGTAGAGACAGGGACCATTTATCTTTCTGATTATGCACACTCTCCAAGACAGCAGGTCTTGATCTTATTCAGAGTGTCCAAGCATGACTGGATGTCAATACAGTGAAAGGCAATAGAGTATTCTGTATTGTTTCACTCATTAAAACCATTCAAATGTTTGTAACAAGAAGCCTGTTAATAGGGACTGGAAGTATTATCTCAGACTCTGAAGTTCTCCCATATAATATTTTTGCTATGGTATTTGCATCCTGCTTCCTGTTTGATGACTGTCTTGTCTCAAGAATTTCCTCTTCACAGACCTGTAAGGTTCCTCTTCAGAGCAAGAGACTCCTCTGTATATTTGCTGCCCATTGTGTGACATGACACTGAAGTCTAGGATCAGCTTATATAGAGGAGCATTAATGAAATTTCTCCTTGAAGAGAACTTTTTATGTTTGTGGGTTTTTGTTAGTGGGTTTGTTTTGGTTTTTGTTCTTTTAACCTGAGATAATTTCCTTTTTTGCTCATATTAGGGCTTGTTTAGGATTGGAACTGTGAGGGAGAAAATTCATAAACATACTTTGTGGACTAAACTTATAAGTGAAGTGGATAAAATCATCACTGAGAATGCAATTTTAATGCAAGGCCATACAGGAGTTTTTGGGTTTATTAATGTAACCCAGATGATGAATACAAACTTTACACTTTCCTGGACATTTTCTCACCTCTTAAGTTTGAAGATTATGTTTTGCTATCTTTCCCTTAAGGAATACAGTTTCTTTTGATTTCTCTCAGTCTGCATTCCATATGGTGACACTAAATGCTGCATCCTGTCCTCAGCAGCTGCAAAGTTGATGGGTGTTGAAGAAACTTACCACCTTCAGTCCTTGACAGAAAGAGCCCCACACCTACAAGTTTTCAAGATGGCAGAGGTGGCATGAGCTGGAGTATCTGATAACAGGTCTGGTCAGAGGCATCCTGGGTGTGAAGACTTCTGGTCAGAAGACGCTAAATAATATTTCAAGGGAAAAATTAAAATGTTTCAAGCAACACCAAGGAAATGTTGACATCCTGAATGTGACAATGTATTTCCTCAAATATCTATCTCAAATATGGAGTCAAAAGCTTCATTCCTCAACTGGGAGACTTTTTGTGTTGGGTACCTATATCTTGAAGCACTAAAATCCCTCAGCCTGTAATTAATTATCTCAAGTAGCTTTGATGACGTTTACAGAGAGAGAAGCAGTGGAGGTTGCCTGCAAATCTCAACAGACTCAGTAGCTAACAGGCCTCTTCTGGTAGGCAGGGATCTTAATAGCACTACACACTGCAAAACAGCTCAGCCAGAGCTGTATCTTGATTATTGCTCGCCTGCTGTGGAGTGTGGAAGTCCTCTGAATATGAGTGCTTGGGCATCTGATTAACTGTAGTAAATGTGAGGATAAGGCTGGGGGAGAACTTGCACCTTGTCAGAGAGGGATTGAGTCAGAGCTTCCAGTGCTTGCAGGACTGCTTCCAGTTTAATGTATGAATGTTCCAGGTATTGCAGATTACAAATAGTAGCTGCTGAGATGTAAAAGTACCAGTGGAGGGGAGAGCGAAAGCAGATGGAGGGCTTGTTCCTGAATAGAAAGAATTAAGAGAGAAAAATTAAAAATGGTGAGAGTGAGGTTAAAAAAGAAAAAATTGACAAACAAAATGTACCACAGAAAAGAGATTCTGTATTTTCCAAGGTTAATAATGTCTAACTTGGCAGTTCAGATCAGTTTTACTCAAACCGTGTGTGCTGTTTGGTTTGTGCCTTATGAGTGTTCAGTTACAGGGGTTATCTGTTCTCCATAGAGGTTATCAATAGGGGTTATCCAATTCTTCAGTTTAACTCTTCACTTAGTAATCTACTGATACAGAGCAAATGCCAAATGCTTTAAAGGAAATAGCAATAGTAGGAATCAGGTTATCTTTCATACTGTACACTATGATTTTTTTTTTAGTTGCTGCTGCATAAATATTTTCAAATTGGCGTGTGGCCCAGATTCAACAGGAACACAAAACATTTTCTCTGTTATCTTTATCATGTTTATTTTCCTCCCTTATTTAAATAGGGATGTTATTTTTGCCCTAAGGTCACAGAGTAGGAGATGCTTTTCAAACTCTCCAAGACTATAAAAACATATTTTTAACAAAAAATTGCTATAAACCAAAATATTTCTAGGTTTTATGTAAGAAATCATAGTCTAACTCAGATAACTCAACATGCACAGAATCACAAACCACTGAGAGCTTAAAAGGAAACCTTTAAAATACATGGTAAGGAAATGTGATTCATTATCTGTTTCTCTGTATTCCACAAAAAAGAGAAAATGCTAAACTAATTTATCAAGTAAATAACTTAGTAAAAAAATACTCATTTATCTCTTGTTATTGTACCCAATATATATTCAACTCAGATGTGGTGCTAGATATGTTTATCTTAATTATAATGTTTAGTTATATCTCTAGATGTTCAATGACTGGATGCTTTTCCCAGTGGCTACAGCTACATCAGATGCCAAAAACCAGGAGAATGTTTTCCCTATAATGCTTGCTGTCCTGAGGTTTGAGCCTGTATCATTGAAGCTGGTGGGAATTTTTCCAGGGATTCCAAGTGGTGCAGAAGAACATCTACCATTAAAATCTGCAAAAATGTTCCACTTCTAATTGAAATATTCAATGAATTCACACAGCTTCCAGCGGAACTTCCTGTAAACAGTTCTCTGAACTATAGTTTCTGAGGTTTGTTGAACCAAACTGAAAGGAAAATCATTCCACACAGAAGCAGGACAGCTAGAAGAATGCACAGACTATAGCAATATTTTTTGGCTATGTTGCATTATGTACCTAAATTTACAGACATTCATACAGTAGTTCATCACCTCCAGTCAAAAATGTCAGGGTATCTTAAATGATATTGTACCATCAGACTGTGTTCAAGTAATTCCTTTTCACTCTATTATAACTTTTCAACTTGAGCCAATACTAAATTCCACTTATCACAATAGGTGTCAGTAGCTATACCATTTTCAGTAGCAACTTCTAGATAAAAACACCCCAATGTCTCTCTGCAGCACCATTAGCAGTATTGACTGCTCTATTTTCTCTCAATAGAAAGCCCCTCACAGATACCTTGTTGTGGAAAAGGCATCCTCAGCAGGGCCAAACATTGTTTGAGTGATGTGTGAAGGAGAAGAGATTAAACACTTGGCAAAAGTTATGAACAGGGCTCTATGCCATTTGCATTTAGGGACTTTGATCATTAAGGGGACGTGCTTTTCCTTGTCAGTGATGTTTTATTGTCATTTAAGTGGGCCCTGCCATGCAAAGGGATGAAACATTATTAATACTTTGGCTAAAAACACCTCCAACCATTCTTCGTTCAACTCCCAACAACTGAACAACTGAGAGAAGCAGTGAGGTGATTAGAAGATGTATGGAGAGGACAGCTGACTTTTTGTCAGTCATCTGTCTTGTCCCCTGTTGAGACTGCATGCTGGGACACGGGGTGTTCAGTTGGTGCCAAGGGACTATCTCAGATCATCACTTAGAGGTAGTGAAGGAGTGCTATTATTTTTCTACTGCAACTGTAAGAAACATTAGCAAATGCCAGTGAGTACAGTCTAGATGTTAGAGCAAAAGATGAGGGGCAGCTGCTCTTTGCTTTATAGCTGCTTGGATTATTATCTCAGCTGAGTCATATTAAAGTAGGTAGGAGTGGAATGGAGGGCAGAGGTGAAAATCAGAACATCTATTTGTTCTTAATTAAGTATCCTCTTATTCTTCCTCCCAGTCTGCTAGTATTAAAGGAAAATAGTAGCATTTGATACATCATTGGAGAATTACCTGAAGACTTTTGCTCTTGGAAATTGCTGCATACTGCTATTAGTGTGTCTTTTTGGGTAAATTATTCAGCTCCTGTGTAGAATGTGTAACAGAAAACGCCTTTCTAGCACCTTTACTATGCTGATTTTAGTCATGAAATGGTTTTGTTGCACTGAAATAAAATCTGTATTGCTGCAATCAGGGAAAGAAAATGCATATGATATACCCTGAGTTCAGTGTCCAGGCAGTTGACAAGTAGATCTTGCTTTCTGACCTCTGGGAGCATATTTTCCTTAATATAAAGGAAACAAAACTGGTCTCAAAACAGAGTGACAGAAATTCAGGAGGCAGGGGGAAACTGAAGAACTCTTTTTAGCTATTATGAAGTTATTATTCCTGTCTTGCACTGCCAAAAATGGAGTTTTGGGACCACATTTCTTGAAGTTTTTGAAAATTTGTGGCAAATCATTCATGCTATTATGGCATTTTCACACCCAGATAAAAACAAGAAGCTTCAGCAAATAGAACATTCAATTTAAGTGCTACAAATGCTTGTTTTGTTTTCAAGACAATAGAGAACTGGTTCTTCATAAAAACAGATTCATCTCTCTCTATTTAATAAATTACTTAACTATTATCCTCCCAGGTATGGCTATTCTCTAAGTCAAATGAATGCTTTTTCCCGTTCAAAAAGGTGTATCACCACAGAAAGTGGGAAGTAACAAAAAATATTACATGGAAGCAGCAGAGAACAGGCTCATCCATACCCATGTGGGAGAGTCCTAAAAAGAAATGTACTGGAAGAATAATCTTTGAGGTTCTTTTGCTAATAATCTTGATTATCAAGTTGTTCTGTTCATCAAATAGCTACATGCTACAAGCAGGTACAATTCAACAGGCATTTGACCCTTAGCAAATTTTATGCTAACATTAATTTTCTAGTATGTAGAGTATGTAAATTTGGATATGAACATTAAATAAGTCTTCTTGGTGCTTGACATTAGAAGCAGAGTTCTGCCAGAGTTTTCATACCCTTCCCTGCCTCTATGTCAAATTTTTGAGTTATATCTCTCTTGACTTCATGGAAAATGGACTGTATTTGGTATTTGGTACAAAGAAAATGGCAGAAGTGTCCTCTAATGTGCAGAGTGCATTTTTACCCTATCCATATAATGACCCATGTTCTTTGTGAAGTTTGGAGTTTACTGACTGCAGCATGATGATAACAGTTATCTCCATAGATAGAGATGACATTTTTTTTGTGACGTGTTTGCTAGTTGCTTTCAGTGAGACAAATTTTCAGATCAGGCAGAACTGTACCAACTCATGGCCTATAAGCAAGGACAAACCTACTTCACTGCTTCACCGCCACATGTTGAACTGTATCACTGTGCAGTTAGTGATACATGTACCTGACACTTGCAAAACTTTGTCGATACTTGGATTTGAGCACCACACTTTTAAGAACTTGTCCTACTCTGCCAACATGAACTTGCATGTGGAATGACCTTAGAGATATCTGCAAAGCTTGTTGTCTCAGCAGTTCATTTGTAAGCCTTAGCTGAGCCTGAAAATTCCTCCTTAGTCTCAGCTTCACCTTTTGTCTCTCAAAAACAAATAGTAAGTAATGAAGAGCAAGAGAGACACATAACCATGCATGCTCCTTTCGTGTTTGTTCTGGGTTTCCCTCCAGGTTCTCTCCTTCCTGTCCTCTCTGATTCTCTGAAAATACGTGACTGAAAAGGTCAAATGTTATCTACTTCCTCAGTTTGTTGGAGGCTGTTTAAAAAGTTTCTTCCCAAAGCTCTGTACGCATTCAGACCCTTTCATATTTTTTTTATTTCTTGTGAAACTCAGATGACACTCAGGAAAGGGAGAAAATACACTGACTGAATGTAAAAGTATACTGCCAATATTTCTTGCTCCATGGAAAGGCAATCTCCCTCAGCACACTGGAAAACATCCAAACTAATAACTATAATTAATAGCTGAAGTAATCGCATCCCATGCAATGGCAGCATATGACCTCTAATAAGCAGGAATTTATTTCCCTTCTGTCACCTACCAAGAGAAAAAAATATTATCTTCCTGCACAGGAAGCTCGGAGAGACTGAGCTACTGGACTGGATTGTCCACAGCCCTTGTGGACAATCACAGAAGCTGGGAATATCAGTCCTATGGATCTGCCAGCAGCCTTGGGGCATGCTGGGTTATGGCACACCATGGAAACCTCTCACCACCACCAAAGCCCGGCTCTACCCAACTTGCAGCCTACTGGGCAACATACCTGATCCTTGGTAGGACAAAGGGTAATGGCTTCAAAGTGAAGGAGTGTCAGTTTAGTTTAGATACAAGAAGAAATTTTTTTACAATAAAGGTGGTGAAACACTGGAACAGGATGCCAGGGAAGTGGTAGATGCCCATCCTTGAAAACATTTAAGGTCAGGTTGGACTGGGCTCTCAGCAACCTGATCTAGTTGAAGAAGTTCCTGCTCATTGCAGGGGATTGGACTAGGTGGTCCTTAAAAGTCCCTTTCAATTCAAACTATTCCATGGTTCTATGAGAGGTGCGTGGTCCCCTCAGACCCCCTTCTTGGAACAGCAACACACAGGGTCTCTAACTGGAACCGTATCCACATGCGGTCCTTCCTCAGGACACCTTGTGGCCCCAGGGATACGAACTATGGGGTAGCCACTGATGTTAGAGCAAGCAGATCAAAAGCACCCAAAGATAGCCAAAATTAAAATTATTTTTCTCTTTAACAACCAGACAACTGCCTGGTTCCTGACCAAACAGAGAGCATTTTATGCACCAGTGCCATAGTACAAGGGCAGTTGTAGAGAGCAAGCCACAGGGAGGGCAGCTGGAGGGCAGCTTAAGAATAGAAGAAATTCAGCAACAAAACAAAGTGTTCATTTAAAAGAGTTAGAAAGTCTGTGAAATTAAGCTTTATCCTTCTTACACATTTCACTTAACTGAAAAACAGTTAGTCTGGACCAAGTTCAGCCATATAAACAGAAGCACACACAGGGGTCCGTTGTGTAAACATAAGTGTTGCAAGTTTGATACTGCTCCCAATTAAGCCACTGTGAGCATGTCGAGGGGTGAGAAGCCAAAAGAACAGAGGAACCAAATAAAAAAGCAGAGCAGTAGCTGGTGCCCAGTCCTGTGCACAGCACTCTCATCACACAAAAGAAAATATATTTACATGGGATGTAATTAAATGAGACATTGCTTTGACCTGCGCTTTGTGAACTTGAATCCATCGGCTTTATACTTTAAAAGAATTAAATTGATTGTATCATGTAGGTAGCCTGTTGACCTTTATAGATGATCTGTTTATGACACGTCTGTACTTTCTTACCCTTCCTTGACTTTCCTTCTATCATTGTGAAATGGTTTTGTTCCTCTATTTATTTACTTTCATCCATTTTGGGTATATATTTTTTTCAGAAATAAGTACATTGAAAAAAAACCCATGTAAAAGTGTAGCTACAAACTTCTAGTGCAAAAGGTAGACTTCTTTAAGGCTTTGCCTCCATACAAACTTTTAATTTTGTCTGGAGGTCCCTTTTCCATTTATGCATATCAGTAATCTATGAAGAAAAATACATGGCCTGATTTCTGTTTTTAAAACAATACATATTCTGATCTAATACTAAAGATTAAAGAGAGTAGGAACAGATCTACATTGTTGATGTAATCTGTTGATCAACATTATGACAAATCAACTTGTGGATGTTGGACTATGTTCTGATACACGTGTACATGTGGAGTTTGGTAAGAGTTCCCACTGTTTTAATGAAGTTCATGTTGGATTTACTGAAAGTTTGGCACCTTTCATTTCACGGGGCAATTTTCTTTTTTTTCTGGTGTTTTATGTATTTTGTTGGAAGAAGTGTCTCCTATTTCTGCATGCAAATTCAAGCCCATCAATAATCCACAGAGGTAGCAATGGAGCAAAAAGACAAACATAAAGCCCTTTGTCACTCTTAAACCCAATTCATCCTACATACAAGAAACACAAGTTTAATTGATCACACTTTAACTAATTTTATGACAACAGGAATTATCTCTGTGATGCTTCTGACTGTGCATTGTGGAATGATATTGCAGAGTTGGGAATATCTTTCTGGGAAGCTGCAGATTTGACTTTGCACTATTGTGATAAATAAGAGTTTCTGACACAAGGACTTGAAATAGCTTCTTAATTTGCTAGTCTGGAATGTTCCTAGCTCTTCTGTACTGCATCCACACAAAAGTAAACTACTGAGGCATTCCAGGGGGAGGGTGGTTTCCTCTAAGAAAAATGGCATTTCAGTCTATGGTAACTTCAAAGTTGCAGTCTGTAAGCCCCTTGAATCTACCAGAGTTACAGAACCTGCTCCTCTAGGGTTGTTTTATACCCCTTCACTTGTGTCAAAAGAAAAGGTGTTAATACTATTTCCTTCAAATTTGGCATAGACTCAGTTGAGAGCACAATCTCTGAACAGAAATTGTGTTCGCAGTCTCTATTTCACATGGAAAACTTCAAATTAATAAAAACATATTAAATGAGAGACATCTCTAATAACCTGTTTTGGCTCCTAAGGTACCTCTAGAGAGTTGGTTTAGACCAAGACTTTTGGAAATACAATGAAACAGTTTCCCACAGGAAAAACTGATGTAGAGAAATGCAGTTGCCAGTCCATTCTTTAGCTTGCAGGAGAAGTTTCAGATAAATTGACTTTTTCATATCCCTAAGGAGACAAGAAGTCATAGATGCAGGCATGATTAGGTTTGTACTTGTAAAAATTTCTACATGGTAACCTTGTGAGCAACAGGCTTATCCAGTCATATGCTGGAGTATATTAATATGCAGAAAGCATTCAAGGAAATATAAGCTTGTTTCCTCTATGACACATATACAAGTGTAAAAGGATGCCATGCACAATCTTCATGAGGTACATGTCCTGTTTCCTCAGAGCTTAGCCAAGAACACAGATCAAGTCCAGCCTCAGAATGATAAATAGTGGCAAAAGCTGAACATAATTTTATTCCTTACAAATGAAAATCAGTGATTTACAGTTATGCTTTGAATATAGAGCTAAGATATCTCCTATCAATCATCTAGAATAAAACTATTACTTTGGAGTGGCTGGAGAGACAGACCTGCTAGAAATGTTGGCAAGGTTTCCTACATGAGAAGCTAGAAATTCAGGAGTGCTGAAAGCCCCAAGCCCCTACAATGAAATGACTGGTAACAAAATTACCAGACAGACATTTTGCAGCTAGAGGTCAACATTTTTACCCTTAAGGAGCCACACTGATCAGATCCTCAGTTATTCACAAAAGTCCATTTTTTGAATATCAAAAATGTGACTGTTATGTTTTTTATGTTTTGGTCATTTACTTTCCAATATGATGGTACTACATTGTAAACAGTGTAGGAAGAATAGGGGCAGAGACGACTCAAGAGACTAGCTCCAAGTTTATAAGTTCCTAAATATGTTTCAAAAAATAGACCAAGTGAACTTAAATCACAACATTTGCAAAACTTGAATTTTCATATAGTTAGAAAAATTTGCTGACCTCTTCACTTCCTAATTTCAATCCCTTAATTGGATCCTGTTTATTAGCACTATATGGTGCAAATGGAGGGGTAGAGCTGTATGAAAAGCTGAGCTTTTTTCAATCAAATATGGGGCCAATGTTATATACTTGGAGTGTATGAAAGAGTTTCAGGAAGAAAAGCTGTACAACAGAAAAGCCTGTGACATGCTGAGCTGAGCTTAGAAATGAAGTTGCACTGAGGTAGTGCTCTTGCTTAATGATAAGTGTAAGGTACTTCAAGGCAACTTACCCCTCACTAAAAGAGAGACAAACAGAAGCTTTTTTTGACAATAGTCCTACAAGCTCTGATTACTTTAAAGTTGCTCCACTTCAAGACAGTTTTCAGGAGAGGAAAAACTAGGGCTCAGCAGGCATTTAAGTACAGTCCTTGCAGTGACCCACAGCTCCATCAGCTTCCACACTAGCCTAGCATGAGGCTTAAATTTGGGAGTACACAGTAAGATGCACTAACCACACCTCCCCTTCTTCTTCATAAAATGCAATAGGCTAGCTGTAATTAGACACACTTTATCTAAATGCGTGCTTTGAGGCGTGTAACGAAATTTCATTTTCAGGGTGAGGGTAAGAGGAGCATTAAATATGTTAGCTTACGAACTGTAAATTAAAACAAAATATAAAGCCCCTCATTTGCCCCCCAATGCACTTTCCCCAGAACTGTGAGATTTAGTATACCAAGATTTAACATCTCAGTTAGAAAAACAAGAAAGATACAGTAGAACATATGGCATGAAGAAGGTGTTAAATGGCAGAATTTGAAAATGGTTTGCAAGATGCTCCATAAATATTCCAGCCCTAAACACAAGCTGTTTTGCCACAGACTCTTGATGAAAGTATATGCACACAATAAAATTATACATTTCTTAGCTCACAAATGGCCTGTTCTAGTGTAACTGAATGGTGTGATGCAGAATTAACCTTTTTGCAGGAGAGCTCAGAATCAGGCAGGTACTGGCTTGGTCAGGCAATGTCATTGTTTCCACTGTACTCAGAAGCAGTGGACAATATTCAGTGACAACAATGGCTCTCATTTCATCTACTGGTTCCTAGAATGAGTTCTCAGGAAGAGCAAAATAAATGCATTTCAAAACCTTTCTGGATACCTCTTGTATCCAGACATATATTGCTGCCCATATGATTCTGGACACATTTCAGCTGAAGCCTGAATGTAGGCTTTCTAAATGAAGTCAACAGGAGACAGTGATAAAGACCACCCTGTTAGGTTTGTACTTAGAGCAGCAAATTATTTGTATGTAGTTGCATTTCAGTTGACATCAGTTAACTGGAGTTTCTTACTAGGCATTTTAATAATATAATCACAAACAACAACAATAATAGAAGACAGGAATCTGTTTAAAAGCTAAGACTCTCCAAGCTCTTACTCCTGAATGCTACTGAAATCAGTTGACATATGAAAAACTGCAGAATGCTAACAAGAAAGGAAACTTAAAGTCCTTTGGGGTGCACTGTTAATTTTCATGTAGGCTGCCACAAATCTATCCACTGTTCACACAAATGAGACATAAATTTCCATCTATCAATCCAAGGCAAATTTACTTTTTTTGAGTGAAATGAAAATAGAGGGATGTGACTGAACACTTCACAAACTGAAATCTCATAAAAAAAACACATATTTCAGTTAAGACATATTTGTGATTCAAGAGAACATTTCCCCACAAACTTCCCTTATTTGGATCTGCTTTTGGGTGGTACTCAACATACAGCTCATAAAATTCAGCACAGTAGGTAACATACCATTTTATTTTGAACGTTTTATTTCACCTCCAAGGCATCTCTTAAATTCTAGTGTTTGATGGACTAATTTGCTTTCGTCTGCACAAGCCTCTAGCTGGTTGCCCTGCAGTGAGGCCACAACCTTCCTATTTTATGACTCTTCAAATCCTTTTGTGTATTGGAGCCATGCTGACAGAAAAAGGAGTTGCACAAAGGTGTCTTGACAAGGACTCAGACAACCAAGGCTGTGATGTGCCTCTGAACTGCTTCTTCTCAATGTCTTGTTAAGCATGGATGCTTTTTTGGGGTGGAAAATGATACAACATACTGGCATCATCTTTTTTAGGGTGCTAGTATAGCCTAGATCTAAAATACATAACATAAACTCTTACTTATTTTAAAAGAAAAGGATGCCAATGTCTTTACATATGACTATTCTGCTACAAACAAACAGACATGTTTATTATTATTCACTTTCAATATTGCAAAGGTTGTTGGAAGCCCTAAAGAAAAGAAACCATTTGTGGAGACTGGAAGTAAAATGAACCAATGTAGAAGCAAAAGGGGCAAAACGAAAGAAGAGGAGAAATTAAGGGCAATAGTAGAGAAAGATGCAGTCAAAAATTACTTTCAAGAAACCAGATGTTGGTGCATAAATGCTCATTCTGCAGTGTGCTCTCTCTGAGCGCAAAGATAACTCCTTACAGGAGCTGCAGGTGCTACAGGACAAACCTAGAGCCCACCAGGTCCTCTTTGCACAATCAAAATGGTCCATGTTGGTACAGAAGGTTCAACTGGTAGGTTGCATCAGTGTCATGGACTGAAGTAGGGGCACACTGTCCTGGGTCTTAGACTCCAAACCCTCTCTGTACTAGCAATATAACATAAAATCTTTCCACAAACCACCTGAGACCTATCTTGAGACCAAGTGGGTACTTTACCTCTGCCATTCCCATTGAAAGACTGTTTAAGGACTTGCTTCTCTGACAGTCAGATAACCCTCTTCACTTTTAACCTTAAAGTAATTACGTGTGATTTATACACGTCTTCTCCCCCTCTTATGTAGTACTGTGTTTACTTAGGGCAATCAATCTCCTCTCATCCTTCATTAGATTAGCCAAGTCAATACTTATAGATTTCCATTCCCCATATTATTCAGGTAGCTCCCACTTGGTCAAGGTTTATTTAATCTTACCCAGCTATTGCAGAACACTGCACTGCACACAATATTCTAGATGAGGCCTCAGTTGAGTCTCACACTATTGAATTATTTTTTCCTCTCTGTTGACAGTATCACGCCTGAAATTGCTCCCGCTGTCACCCTTTTTTCCATTCCTCATGCTTGTGCTACATAGTCATCCTGTGATCAAACAGGCCTGTTTCCCTCTCATCATGTTGGGTTTTCCCCAGATGAGGGCAATCCTGCTGACAGCAGAAGGTTTTGCTCTGAATCTAAATGTGTTTAACCCTAAATACTACCCTGGTCTGAGTATTAATCTTCATAGTATTTCTTTTCTTGTCCTTAAGGTTCATCCAATTCTCCAGAGTATAGCACTCCAGTTCCATACTTCATTGATGCCCCTTCCTTGGGCTGTGTCATCACTGCAGTTTATTAGTTCCTTATTTTGTGCCAGGATTATTTGTGAAAATACTAAACAGGCTTGTTTTTTAAAAGCCATCCTTATAATACACTCATAATAGCATCCTTCTAACAAAGTATTCCCTTCGTAAACTGTGTCATCTTACCACTAAAAGAGACACTTTCCCACTGTACAATTCTTACAAAAATCCACATCTTCCTCAGCTGAATACTTAATTTCATGTTCTCTACCCTGTCAAATGCTCTACTGTGGCTTAAGCAACACTTGCTGAATTTCCATTGCCTAAAATGTTTATTCAAAAAAAAAAAAAAAAAAGAACATAAACATAGATGGTATTATGCTGTGTTTGTCCTTTGATATAGGTAGGTTGCATTTGATCACATTTTTCTTCATTTGTATATACTCTTATTCTTTCCTTCAAAATGTGTACAAAGCTAATATGCACAAATAGACTTAGTTAGACAGGTCTGCAACTTTTTGGATTGCTTTTTCCTTGCCAGTCAATGCCTAAAGACTGGCAATACCTTTGCTGTTCTCTGTTCATAAAAGCCCACTATGACTTCATTTCACTGTAGAAAATCCTTGTATTGGACATCCATTTTTCATATGCCAGTCCCTTCAGGTATCTAAGATGAAAAGTCCTTGTGATCTGGAGTGAACTGAGATCACAAAGTTTATTTTTTATATCTTAGTCATGGAAAATTCTATTCCCTTCCTTCCACCTTCCACCAACCATCTTTCCATTCTTTCTTCTTCCCTCAGTTCAACCTAAAAGAAAATGAAGAAAAATACTTAAAATGGGAAATGAGATTATCTTTAATTCTATCCCCATTCTCACTGCACAGTGCTTTCATTTTTTTCTTGTTCTTTTTTATTTGCATGGTTGAAAAATCTTCCACAATTAGCTTACATTTCCTGTCTCAGCTTGACTTTTGGCAGTTATCATTTTACCCCTGCACTTTCTGACCTCTCAAATGCAGCTTTAACACTAGTTCTGACATATGTTCTCACTACGTTCTTACATATGGGTAATTTCTCTCTTCATCTAAATTCATTCCTTAATAAACACTAACACTGATTGAATTCTAAAACTGCAGAGAAGTCATGAATATTTTCATAAATAAACCAAACACATTCAGATCATTACTATTTATGAAATCATGTATTTGATACTGAGAAACATATGCTGATCAATAAATAAGAATGTCAGTGATTCTTAACACATCAAGAAATACCAATATTTTGAATGAAAAATTATATAAATGCCCTTTTCTCCTGAAAATTAAAACTCTTTTTTCTGCAGTACAGTTACAATACCTTGAAGTAAAAAAATAAAAAAATAACCTGCAACTGCATCCAATAAAGATTTTCAGTCATGCATTGCATGATTAGTTTAGAAAACAAAGTTTCCAAAGTAGAAGTTAGGAAACAGTGCATATCTGAACTACGTACAACATGGTAAGATAATGTAATTACGCTTTTTAAATGAAAAAATGGGTGAAGAAAATATAAATAAGAAAACTACATTGGTGGGCATCCTGAGCAGATTAGGCTAGAGATTAACCTGGTAACCTATGACATTTTCTATTATGTTTTCTTCAGGAAGTGGTAGAGTGTCTGGTCTAAGAAGACCTACTTTTCTCATCACCACCATCTATGCTTCCAGAATAATTAGAGGAATGAGGTCTGACCAACATTATTCTTTTTTCCTCTGTATGGTGACTGAAACTTCATGCAACAAGTTTCCAACAAGTCAGTGGCAGTCACTTGTGTCTTAGGTAGAGACTCCCATTGTGCAGTTGCTGATCGATTAGAACCAAGGCTACAAATCACGTAATCTCTGCCTCAGACCTGCACCTTGGCTTCTTACTGAGCAACATGCCTCAACAGTTAGAGGGGAGCTGGAAAACAGATGCTGGCAAGAGGTTGTGCTTATCATGAAACATGGTAAGAGTGAGTAGTGCAACAACAGCTTAGTGAGTTAATTTGAAAGAGAAGCTGCTCCCTTCAGTGAGGAAATGATTTAGCATTAAACAGTTGCCTTAGTAACTAATGTATTGCCCTTTCCCTCCTTTCACTTTGAATATAAGCATCTCTGAACTCAGTTTTTCATCACCTTTTGTGTTTGCTTAACTGGTGTTCTTCAGCTATCAGACAGCCAAATAGCTTCCAATGAAATGTAAGTCTATTTTCTTTTTATGAACTGCTCTAAAATGCAAAATGGACTCAAGGACCTGCTCCTTGGCTTACCAGGCTTTGAGTAGGAGAGAAAGGTATTATATCTAAGTAGACAAGCATATTTTTGATAGAAACAGCAATATCAGGTGTCATGTATTCATCAGGTCTACATACGAGCAACAGCCTTTCTGAACATAACTTCTTGAACAATGCACCATCCAGGATGAATAACCTGTGTAGCACTTCTCTTGATGTTTACCTGTCTCTATATAGAAGGTCAAACATACTGCAAATGAGCAACCAAACAACTTTAAAAAGAAGGAAAAATGACTTCTTTGTGCGTTTAATCTCTATCTTCTAAGTTCTGCAGCTGGGCTTGATTCACAGTTGGGGAAAATAAAGGAATTATGTTCCTGGCTCTTAAATCTTGACAAAAAGAGAGGCCCAGCCTCTTCTGGAGAAGGCACTACAGAGGAAAAAGCTATAAATCTACCACTACATGAATGATCTATCTATTTACTCATAAAGTCCAGGAAAATATAATCAGAATATTCATACTTTTCCAATACTCACCATTCTCTGTAGGAGAGGCAGATTTTAGGTACACTTTATATGTCTTCTCAAGTCTTGGAAAAACATAGAACCTGGATATTATTGTTCTGAGCAGCCACAAATCCCAACACAATTCTTTTATCTGAAATTTCATGGAGCAAGCTAAGAACAGCTAAGCATTGAACTTGTCTCCCACATGGAGGGCCCTTAGGTACCGACACCTTAGGTACCGACAACCACCCAGCTTACAGTCAGCCTACTAAGAATTCAGAACAGGCAAAACATTTTCTGGTATCCAGCCTGTGCCCCTTACTACTGTACCCCATGGTAACAAGACTCTCTTTTCTGTATCAGATTTAAGCCTGAGTTTGCCTGGAGTTATGCACTGATGAATCCCATGAGATCTGTTTATTCTAGTCCAATTACAAACTTGCAAATTTATACAGAAAGTAGGCCCGCTTTTTCTGTGATCTGTAGGCTTTTCCACAGACTTGGCACATAGCCTGTACCGTGCCAAAACCAAAGAGATACAGTGTGAATTCTCAACACAAACCCTATATATATGTGATATATATAATATACATATGAGATATATATAATATACACAATATATATGATAATATATTATATATATTATAT
>VWZF01005586.1:4684-137030 GCA_013396755.1 Sclerurus mexicanus
TTTTTTTTTTTTTAACAGCTGTTGGAATTAGCCTGTATAAAGGGCTGGAGAAGACTGATTCCAGCCTCTATGACAGGTTGCTGAGAACTTGGTGGCTTTGCAACAGATATCACATCTTGTTAAAGCTGAATCAGAGAACAAGGACTGTTATGGAATTTTGAACAAAATGCCTAAACTAACTGCAATAAGAACCCAATATGACCAGAATGGTTTGGTCTGTAGGAATTTGGAGGTGTGCTCAATTACCAAAAGCCCAACAACATCTTTTGTTAAACAGAATTATGTATGGTGTGAGTACAATGGACTGACTAAAAGATGGAGTCTGCTTCGCCATAGCCTCGAGCATGGAGCTGCAAAGTCTTGATGTAACAGCTAGGCTGCTGCAGGAGCTGAGCTGCTTGCTAAAGCTCCAGAAGCAAACCATCAGAGGCAGGCAGGTAGACTTAGTAAAAAAAGAAAAGAAGCTGTTACAATGAAGAACACAGCAAGGACTTACTCTCCCAAATAAGGTCTGCCAGGCAGATCTTGCCGTGGATACTGTGGAACCAGCCAGTGGACAGTCAGGGCCCATCTTGGTACCAGGAAAACTTTGCTTGGATACCACTGAACTTGGATACCACTTGGATACCAGTGAACTGGCCAATGGCCATCCAGGGTCTTCCAAGGCAAGAGCATTTAAGGAGGTGCCCAGGGTGGCACGGGGGGAACCGCTGGAGGACAGCTGAGAGCACTGCTGGAGGAACTGCTGCGGGAGCTGCTGCCGCTCTGTTGGCTCTGCCTGCAGGTTCGCTCCTTGGAGGCTACAAGACAACCAGGGCAGAAGCCAGAATGCTCCTAGCTTGCAAGCCAGCAGCACTTCATGTGTCTAGTAACTCCTGTCCTGTACCTTTAATAGTTACCCTTAGCTTTTCCTACTTTTCTATCTTCCTTCTTCCTCTCTGCTCTTTTGTGTTACAAAATAAAGTTGAATTACCATGTTGGAATCAAGCATCTGGCCTCGTTTGTGCCTTAATCTTGCTTATGGGAGTGTTTTAGAACCTGGTTCCTCTCCACATCTGAGAAGATCGGAATAGTGAGGTAAAAGCAAATTCAGCAAGCTTATTTTATTTGCATATTAATTCAACCAAAATCAAGAGATTTATATTTGGGCACAGTAAGCTCCCTGTTGTTACTGAGCTAATAATTTATTGTTATTTATTACCAGACATTTTGAAAGTGAAAGGTATTGTGTCTTGGCATACTGTATATTATTTGAATTGAGTAGTCCAGCTTTTCAAGAACAGGAAGGAAATGTGTGACAACCATGAGAAGATTAACCAGAGGAAAGTAACTCTGCACAGTTATCTCCACAGATGTGGCTTAGATTATTTCATAGAGGAGTCAAAGGTAGGTTATTATTTTTTCTGAAATCAGCAAATCAGAATATTCATGCCTGGGTAAAATTTGACCCTCAGGATTAAGTCTGCCATTGCAAAGAGAAGATCAGTGCTATCATACACAGCCATGTGTACATGTATGTTTAAGTATGATTATACAGATATGGAAAATGATGTCTACTTTATTGCCCTTCTAAATGCCCTCCCAGGAGCTTTTCTCAACACTGGAAAACATTAAAGACTTTTGTTTGAATGTGTGGAATTTGCTTTGTATTTCCTTGGAAAGGAATACATCTTTCACTACCACAACCTTCTGTAACCCTCCTGCCCTCTTCACTCCCACACCCCCACACAAAGACACTCCTTAATTGTATTACTGTTAGGCTGACCTCCAACCCCTACTAAAATGAGGACAAGGCTAGTTTTGTGTTTCATGGGATAACAATTTATGAGCAATTAAAAATGAAGAGACACAAAGCATTCATCACGGTCTCAGCTAGACAGGCAGCTGAGGTCAAAGGTTCCAGCAATGAAGTGTGCACAATATATTTTTATTTCTGTTTTCACTAAGAAGGAAACGGGTTAGCTAAAAATTATGGCATGTAGCCTCCAGTTCAAAATAGGTGCACTTAATCTTTTAAGACAGTCCATGCTTGGGCAGATAGGTTATGACAGCACACACACAGACACAGACACACTTCCAGTACATGTAGAAAAATTTCAGAACGTATTATTGGCAAAATCAAACACACAGTTGTTTAAAGTGAGATGCACTGAGTACCCTGAACACTCATACAGTTTACAGTTTACCAGTTACAGTTTTCATATGAAACACACCTTTTCCTCTGATACCGAAAACTGAGGTACAGTAGATTTGATCCCTTTTGTCTGTATTCCAGACTGCATGTGGGAGCTCATGAAAGCTTCATGTGTTAACATTCTTGAAACTACAGTAAATAATTTGCATATATATGGAAATTAAGTTTTCCGTGTTAGTGTTGGTATCGTGGTTCTTCTGTGTCTCCACAACTGAAAAATGGAGACTTTTTTTTGTTGTTGTTTCTGTTTTTCTTTAAGATAGACAATGCAGTTCCAAATCTGTCACTGATTGCTGATTTAAGGCCTGTGTCTCAGTCTGTCACAAGCAAAAGTATTGGTGAATCATCTATTACATTATGCCATAAATTCAGCTCAGTGTGATTTTGTAATGTGTCATATTTCCAAACTGGATCCAAACTAAAAGCTGAGAGTGAACAGTTTTGAATTGTCATTCTAAAAGGGCTTGATCTGCTCACTTTATCAAAGCACCTAAATGGCAGAGCCAACAAGAAGAAAGTGAAGCATTGTCTAATGGGTTCATTTGTTCTAGAGCTGTGAATGAACATGGGCATATATATACATGTACAGTTCTTGTAGGATTACAGTAACTGAAAGTTCACCTACATAAATAGGAACATTTCTAGCCTTCTGTAATTATTTTCTATTAGAAGAGTAAATTTAAGTTAAAAATGTATTTCTTTTGCATCAGAATCACATGACTTTACAGGTGAATAAATAATGCAAACTACCAAAGGGGGCCTAGGATCTTTGTGCTTAATTTTTGTTGACTGAAATGACATTACACTGTTCAATAAGGGATTTTTTTTGCTTAAAAGAAGTGATTTATGTGAAGCATGACATCTTTTCTTCTGAAGTAAGCCGAATGACCAGTAAGGAGGGTTGATACTGATTTGTCTATAGAATATGGTGCATTTGTTAAATGGGAGTTTCTTTTCACTGAGACTGAAAGACAGTAAATAGTTCTCAAAGAAAACAGGGAAAGTTTAAAACTCAATGAGACTTTAAGTCATTGCTGGTGACCAGAAAATTAAAAAAAAAAAAAAAAAAGAAGGCTTAATAAGAAAGCGAGGTGAAAGATTTAGTGGATTGTGTCAGAAGGATCTATTTCATTTCTGCAACGTTGAGAGCATTCTTCAACAAAAGAGACAATTCTGTCAAAGACTAGTCAGAACATAGACATGACAATGGAACAATGCTTTAAGCATCGTAAGTATCTATCATGCATAGTAGAATCAGGTTAAGTGCTATCCTACATGCTAGGCCTAAACTATGCAGGGACATACACACTAAAAGTTGGTGGGAGCTGCTCTTGCATTTCTGATGACAGAGTCAGTTTGTTTTGTCATAGCTGTTTCATCAGCTATGTTTTGGACTCATGCTGCAACAGAGCAATGGCTCCTTCTTAAACATCTCCAAGTTAGTCACACTGACAGTGGTGAAAACGCCGTAGGAGTTGCTAGGAAGGAATTAGCTATCAATTTTTTCTTTCTTTTTCATATTAAAGGACAGTAGTGCATATACTTGGTCCCTTCTGCCTGAGTAGGAGCAGTGTATGAAGAGACTGTAGTCTTTCAGGACTTATAAAAAGCTGTATCATGCAGAGGGATTAGGTGAGATAAATATGGAAATTATTGTAAGAATACTGATTTATGTGTATAGTATATATTATATAAATATATATGCTATATATATACAAGAATAAATATGTAGTGTTGTAAGAATCATTGCTGTTAGAATGTGCAGTGAAATATGAAAATTTTACTTTCATCTTGAGTGGTGTGAGGCATCAATAAAGCATGCAAAGTCCTTCTCTGAAAAACCTTAAATCTGGTATTATGAGTCAAAGAATACTTTTTTTGGGTGGAAAATTCCATAAGAATTTAAAAATTAAGCAGCCATTTTAGTACAATATTTTGATTCCAATAGTACCTAATAGCAGATGCCTGTGGAATAACAGAACAGGGAAATCAATGAAAGTATAGCCAGGCCTTTGTGAATCCTTAAAATTATATGAAGAAACCTTTCCTACTTTCCTATTTTATCATTCTTTTCAGGACAGTTTACATGCTTGGGCTGAGGAGTGTGTTGTATTTGTAGAGTCATGTGCACCTGGCAGACATCCCCTCTCCAGCCATCAAGGATCTAACATGGTGCCTGAATAGCTCAGGAAGCTGAGACATGATCTTTCCTAAGGATAGTAGGGATGCATCTTTCCACCAAGGGTCTTTCAGCTCCTGGACAGAGGAATTTCTGGGATTTGTCATGCAAAATAGAGGTTAGAATGTTTGGGATTAGACTACATTGGATGCTTATGGAGCTCTGTCATGGTTGTGCTATCTGTGCTGTCTGCTATCTGTCACTTTTATAACTGCATTCTTTAGCTCAGTAAGGTTACATTAAGGTTAAAGTCAAGGTAAAACTGCATGCTTCATCTTCTTTTCTAGGCACAGAGTGAAGATCCCTCATATTCTCTGCTCTTCTATTTTTGGCAGAATCCATGAACATTTTCATATGTTATTCAAAGCCTGAGTAGGGGAGGAACAATTTGTTGTTATACCAGAATGGTGTCCAGACCTCTATCACTCCACAGTGCAAGTGTTCAAGAATTTTGTGCTAGTCTGAGGATAGGTTACTGATTCTTTCTTCTTGCACTGCAAAAATTGTGTCTGGTGTCTTACCAGATTGCAAGTGGTTATGAGAAAATCTGTTGCATACATTGCCTTTAATGTTTGTTTCCTGTTCTTTTGGAATTAGAACAGTCTTGCTATGAGGAGAGCTTGGAATGGGAGATGATTTGATCAGTTTGGTGACAAAAGTCCCACTTACCATTGACTTCAAATTGCTGGGTGAGGAGCAGAGAAGACAGTATGGTGGTGAAATGTCAGTGACGGGTTGTATTGCACTGTCTTGGTTGAATTCTGAGCCAATCTGTCCACATGTGGGCTTGGTTTGGTGCTGTTGCTTTGGGTAGTGTAAAGTTGACCTCATCTGGCAAGTCTTAACAAAGGAATAGCCACTTGACTGCTAGAAGTTAGCAAAGATTTTTTTTTTCTTCAGGATGGTCACTAATATGAAGGAAGTATTTTTTCAGGTTGTGGGTGTATGGTTGGATTTCTGTCCTCAGGTATTTGTTCTTTTTGTGGCCATCTACCTGCTCAAACATTTTTCCTGTGTCCACATCCTGCATCTGTCTGGGATCAAAATCAGCAAAGGGAGTGTTTTCCTGAAGAACAATGCAGATAGGTTTAGCACCTTGTTCTAAGGAATGACTGTGAAGGATTGAGGGAGAAGAGACTAGGCAAAGGCAGGGAGTGCATTCTGCAGTTCACCTGACCAAGAGAGGGGCGCTCACATCCCCTCTGCAGAGATACCTGATATCCTCTAGAGAGAGCTCCCTGGGAAACCTCTGATGTGATTATTTATACTGAGATCATCAGGACGGTGTCGGAGGGTATCAAGAGGTCAGAGGATATTAGTTAAAGCATCACCACATTTTTGGGGGATTAATTCCGACATTATGCTTTATAATATGGAACACTTCTCATTTAATTGAGTTAATAAATTCAATCAAATGTTAACATTTGGTCTGCAAAATAAGGAATCAAATCTCAAAAGCATCTTGATAAATGACAAGAATCTTAAATAGGTGCCTTCATAAATTATAGATGCAAATATTTACAAACACATCCACATACACAGTGGTATGAATGTGCCCTTTAGTAAATTAAACACAGCACACCTGAAGCCTGAATTATATCTTTGGTGGACCTTGGAGATATGCTCTTAGACAATGCTGGATGACATCTATTTGGGCAGCTTATGTACTTGTCATAAAGCTTTGCTAAGTCTGTTTGACTTTGGACTTGGCTCAGGTCACTTCACACTTTTGTGAAGTCTGGACATAACTCCCCTTACTCATTTTTCTCCGAAGAGGCTTTTGGTGTAACCTAAGGCTACATACTTTGTTGGTGGTGTTAGAGTTTATGCTATGAAGAACTGTGAAGTCCAGAATATTAAAATGTTTGTAGAATTGGCAAGCCCAGAGAGCTGAGTGTGAAACAGAAAATAACATCTAAACCCTTCAAAACAGCACCCTCCTCCATTAACTCTCCTTAATTATGGAAAAGAGTTTTGCTCTTCATCTCCTGCTCGACTGCTTGACTGCTGATCCAGTGTTGCAGTAGCAGTGTCCTCAAGGCTGACAGCTGAAACAGAACATAGACCATAATTCAAACGAATGGGCTCTTCAGCAGGAGCTTCCTGGGAGCTGAGGATGTTTGGATATCAGCTGGCTAGTTTTTAAAAATCCTGCCCTAAATATTTACAAAAACTTTGGAACATTTCACACCTCTTTGCTGTCCCTTTTTGTGGACTTGATGAAAAGCATGACAAGAAGTGCCCTGGTCCTGACTAGTTTCCAAGTCTCATTAAGCACAATGGGTTTGCAAGTGCTTCTGTACATACCGGCTGCACTACATCATCCCTTGCATTCCTGGGGCTGAAAGCTGCAGAAGGCAGCCAATGGGGAGGGGATAAAGAGCACACTTTTTGAGACTCTCTTTTCCCAGCTTCTATTCTTTGCTCCAACTAAAGGAATGAAATCGCAAAGCCATTACCTCATTTCTGAAAAGTTTGGAAGGCAGCTTGCTGCTGTTTTGAACTTGGGGAATTTTTCATTTCCATGGAAAAGTGAAATTTTTTTAACGGATTTTTGTTTGTTTGTTTGCTTTATAAGACTCACACTTCATCACAAAATGAACATGAAATGGTAGTGAGTTGGAAGTTGAAATGTGAGAGTTTGCAGGGGCTTGTTTCCCAGAATTTGATTACAGGCATATGTCTCCCCTGAGGCTTTTAAGATTTTAGTAATTATTTTTTTCTGGAATTTAGCTGGTGTTCTCTCTTTTTTTGCTTCACCCACCTATCCTGTTTTGAATGCCCTCTGAGTTTGGTAAGGACAATATCATCTTTGGGATTTTGTAAGGCTTTCTCATAAATCACGTGCTTGTTTTCTTCAAATGGCTCAGTACAAAATGTACTAAAAAAAATCAATGCTAAGAGGAGCATCATATGGAGAAGCATTAATTGTTCAAGTGAAATGAAATAACAAAGTCTCACATAGACATAATCACAAATGGAGTAGTTTCTTTGCACATGTTATCTAATTAATTTAGTCTTTCTAATGCAAAAAAATTTCCTTGAATTAGAAACCTCAAAATATCAGGCAAATGTCTGTGCATGTCATTAAATCATAATTAAATCAACTGAAGTACACCAGAGCTGGTGTTTGGAGGTGGTCTAGGCTTTGTATCCATTTTACACAGGATACTCCTTTTGTGGTTATCCAGGCTGAGCAATCATGTGTCTTCTGCTTGCTGGTGCCATAGCAAAACAAAAGTCATTTTGCAATGCAATCCAAAATGAAGGACTTCTTCATCAATTGTATAGCTTTTCTTTTGGCTGAGCATTAATGACAGCCCTGACCTGAGTTCCACAGCGTGTTGTGCATGCAGAAGCTCCTGTGCCTTTGTAGGTGTGTAGTATTTGGGTTCTGCTGACCTGGTTCAACGTACAAACCTTCTTCCTTACTTTTAATGCTTTGCAAGAATATTGTCTGGACTTATCCATCCTCATAGCCCTTGTCCAAGAAATATATGGCTCCCATAGCTCAGTATCTGTGATTTTATTTGGAGCACGACTCCCTGTTTTAGCCCATCCCTCTCTCCCATGCACTGAAAGGCGCAACGTCCTGATCCTTGTCCCTCAGCAGATTACTCTCTCTTTATGATTAGATATCAAAAATATTTACAGAGCCTAGTGAAATCTCCTGATGTGCTGTTATATGGCATCTGTCCCTTTTCACTTTTTATACCAGCTAATTAAATTGTTTCTCTATTGCATCTATATCATGCAATAAATTAAATGTTGTGTAACATGTACTTAATGCTTTGCTTCCTGTCAGCAATATGGTATAGTTTGCCAAGCTCTATCTAATTGCATGTGTGAAAACCAACATTATGTACCTTTTTTAAAAAGGACAAGATTCTACTGAGGCAGAAGGCCTTATACAAGCTCTGTGTATCAGTCTTCAAATCACCTTTTTGGTAGGAATTTAACATTGTATAACTCTTGAGTCACTAAAATTAAATACTTTAATACTTCTGCTATCAAGAAGTATTGTGTTGTGTATTGTGTATTGTGCCAAAGACATTGATATCTAAATTTTTTCAGAGATGAAGAGTTGTAGTACAAGAATTTAGAAACGGAAATCAAATTTCATCAAAGCAGAAGTGTACCGATTATAAATGTCAGATGGGTAGAGAGAAAAATATTTGTCTTAAACATCAGAAATTTGAAATACCTATTTTTCCTTCAGTTTTTTTTTCAAAAATATTCAGTTTCCATGATGTAAAGAAATAGCTTTTTCATTTTCAAACTGGATCTATAATTTGTTTACACATGTAAGTACATTTGATTTTTTTCTCTCCTTTTTTTTTTCCTATTGAATATATCTTAAGGCTTATATAAATAATAGCTATATTAAACAGTTACTATTGGTTGTTAACTAACATATACTACTACTATTTTTATGCATTATCTGAATGCTATTTTATGAAACAAGTGACTATCAGAAAAAAATTGTTTCATGGAATGTGTTTATTTTCTATATTTGCCAGTGCACACCTACTCACCAGGCTTAGAGTGATGGTTAAATTTAAAACACTAACCCTCCAAATCCCAATAATGTTTTGAATTTGAAATAGAAACCCTAAAAATCACAGTAAATTTAGTCTATTTTGGCTTTGAATCAAAAAACCATCTTAATAAAGCATTTAAGCATTAAAAGTAATCTAATTTAAAAGTCTATGCTTATGTATGTTGTTAAGTTGGAGGTCCTAGAAATGACATGTAGCAGGTGGTGCCTCTGCTTTTCTAAATTTTATATAATTTGCTATGGAAGAAAAAGAACTACATAGAATATCTCTGTTTCAGTAAATGCCAAAGTTTTTGGCAGAATTTAAATGGTCAAAATTTTAAGACTCACTCTCCCATCTCCAAACTCCTGTTGAAAAGGTCAACTTCAACACAATTCTCTTCATATGAAAATTTTAGAAAGATTTTATTTTCACTTTGACACAGGATAAAAACAAATGTTAAAACCTCATGAGCCATCATTAAAAGGAAATGCTCCTTTAGCTTTGGTAGCAAATCCAGGACCGTGCTTCCTTCAATGAATGTCATTAACTACCCCCAAAAAGTGAATCCAAAGAGTATAATTCTTGCTGTCTGCAATAAAAGTAACACCATCTCCTTGTGAGTTACTTATATCAAATTTTTAGTATAACTTCTGTCTCACAGAGGCCTTGATCCATCAAGGAAATTCAGAATATGAGGAATTCAAGCATAGAAAGTAATCTAGTGTTAATAAAATTAATCCCATATTTTTAAATTTCAGAGATGGGCTTAAGTTGCACTGGAACCAAAAAATATTCAGGGAGCTATGGTATAAAGTATAAGACCAAACTCTAATCTGTTGTAAAAATTGAGTGTGTTTATTCTAAAACTAGTAAAATTGTTTCTTATTAGCATCATTTGAGCTGAATTTATGTGTGCAATGCTGACTTCCTTGAAGATGAATAGAAGCTAGATAGATTGCATCCTATATCATAGTTTTTAGCTGTCCTCTGTTAATTCTTATCTTAAAAATATCTTATATAAGAGGCTAACAGAATATCTGAATGGCAACGTCATATAAATGGTACACACCAACACATAGGCACTTAATAACATATGAACCCTGTAATACTTTATCTTCATTGTTTTTTAAAAGAACCTTTGCTCTAACCCTTACAAAAAAATGCCAAGACAGACACATACTCTTTTTTTTTTTCCAAATACACATCTTATCTTTTCTCACATCTAAAGTCTTGCTACACCAGCTATCAAAGCACAGGAACAATCTGCATACAAAGGGAGACATATCAACAGTATAAAACCATAAACAGCGTGGATTAATATACTTCTAATAGCTAGAACAAGTGCACTAGTTTTCACTGGACACTGAGAAAGGTGTCCCAGAATACTACAGTGCAGGAACACAGGGGCAAGTCTTTTGGTTGTAACCAAATGTTGTATTATTTTTAACTGTCATTACTGAATGTAGAACTTCCCACCGCGTATTTTCTTCTGAATCATGACTGACCTTCAAGACTGTCAATGCACCCTTTCTGCCACAAAAGCCCTTTTGTCTCAGTGTGTTTGTGTGTGTGTGTGTCCATTCTGCCCATTTCCTCTATGCAATGAAAAACAACTGCTCAAGTTTTTCTTGTTTTTGTTTGAAAACCACAATTTGATCAGAAGAGATTAAATAAATCAGCGAGCGATAATATGAAGCCATTAATACAACTTTTCTGCTCAAGTGGTTTGGCATCCTTTATCTGCTGGCTTAAACTTAAACAATTACAGGCTTCCAAACTAATTATAGTGCAGAACATTATAGGATTTATGAAATTTGGCAGCTATCACTTAAAAAAGGGGGAGGAAAGGAAGGAAGAAAAGTTCATTGCTGTCCATTATAGAAACCTGAAAGTTCCTCGGAACAGAAATAATATACTACTGGTAAAGCCTTTCAGCAGCTTTGAGCATCTTGACTTCTAATTTGTATATTTTTGTTCATTTTTCATGCTTCGTAAGCAAGCATATGGAAAATACTGTGCAGATATTATGCCAGCAAAATGTCTTATATACTATTTAATGTACAGCATCAATGCCTTAATTATATTAACTAATACACAGACTGTAAATAAGTTGACAGTTGTCTCATGAAAACCCTGCTGTAGTTTCCATCCTTTGCCAGATAGAGCTCTAGCCCTTGTTGCTGAAACAGATCACAACAGGGAAAACCGCAGGGATGACTAATGGGTGGCAGAGCACTTATGGACTGGGAGAAACCAAGGTGGCAACAGCCTATCCCAGTGCTTCTGGGGAGGAGACTGCAGCTTGTGGGTAGGTGATTGTGGAGTGGCATGGACTAGCCCAGTAGGAGAGCTATGTGAGTGTGCCTCCTCCCATCCAGGAATGCAGGGTGTTTAGTTTGTCAGCTAAACAGCCAAAAAGCCAAATGCCACACACACAAGGAGACTGGTCTCTTTTGGGTCAGGGTAGGGGCACATCAGAGTAGTTTTGTTTGTTTAGTTATGCTGATTAAAGTCCAAGAGCAGCAGCAGCAGTAAGGGCAAAAACGTGGGTTTTTTTTAGTGTAACAGTGACCGTTGCACATTTCAGATATCACAAATAAAATCTCCCCAGAATCACAAAATTTCCTTTGGAATGTGATTTAATGTAATTATTACAGTTTTCTGATCTTGTAGCACTGCTATACTTGAGGGACAGGGAAGATTTTCTAAACTGAAGTTGAAAATCTAGTTGTAAACCATGCCTACAGGAGCAAAGGTTTAAGGAAAAACCTAAAAAATGCCATAGTAGGCAACTCATCGTGGAATGACATGTACTTCCAGGCTGAGGAGCTGTATGAGACCAATGGAATTCCTATTCTTAAGGAGCATATTATTAGTGGTTGGCATTGTGTCTTTCTGCTCAGAAGAAGATTCTTGTGAACTTTTTCTGTCCTTAGGATAGCTATAGTAGACGAACATTCCCTGGAAAACATGATAAGAAATCAGTGTAATTTATAGTACCAGCAAGATAATTCCTGCTCAGCATTGGTGTTTCATTCCTGGTAAAGGATTATACATAGGGGAAGAAGACCAGATTAATTTTTTAAGTAAGACCAGACTTCTGCTGAGGGAGGTGACAACTACCACCACCTGCAACAGTGATTTTTTTTTTCTTTTGCTCATTTACCTCTCTGCACATCTAGAAAACCTGCCTGAAAAGCAATGTGTTGTAGTAAGTGTCATTAAATTATATTGCACTTGACTTGTAAGTAAGAAAACTTTTTTGGGCCAATTATGAGACTATAAGTGGCATGGAGGGAACCACATTTGTGGCCATCATTGAAATGCAACAAGATGACTGGGAGCCCAGCTGCCCCCTGAAAAACGTAGACCAACTTTTAGGCTTTCTAGGAAAGACAGGCTAGGGAGAGGAGGAGGGATTGTCAATGACCAGCTGAAGAGTATGGATCTCTGCCTGGGGAAGGACGAGGAGCCAACCCAGAGCTTGTGCGTGAAGATTAAGGGGAAGACAGGGACAGAGGATTATAGTGAGGGTCTGCTACAGTCCACCTGATCAGGAGGACAATGTGAATTAAGTCCTCTGTAGGAAGATAGGAGCCTCATGCTCACAAGCCCTGATCCTCATGGGTTGTTTCAATCACCCTCGTATTTGTTGGAGGGACAACACAGCAGGGCACAAGCAATCTTGGAGGTTCATTGAATGTGTCAACAACAACTTCCTGCACAAGTGATTGAGAAGCCAACAGGGAGAGGCTCCACACTGGACCGTGTGCTCACCAACAGGGAGGAGCTGGTGGGACTCTGAGGCACTCTTCATTGCAGTGCTGTGAGGTGGTGGAGTTCAAAATCCTCAGGGCAGTGAGGAGGGCACACAGCAAGTTCACTGCACTGGACTTCAGGAGAGCAGATTTTGGCCTCTTCAAGAAACTCCTTGGTAGAGTCTCATGTGATAGAGCACTGGAAGGCAAAGTGCTGGCTAAGTTTCTAGGAACACCTCCTCCAAGCTCAGGAGCAACATATCTCAACAAGTAGGAAATCAGGAAAAAATGCCAGGAGGCATCCATGGGTAGATAAGGAGCTGCTGAGCAAACTCAGAACAAAAAAAGAAGCTTTCAGGAAGTAGAAATGAAGACAGGTGGCCTGGGAGGAATAGAGGGAAATTAAATGGGAAGGTAGAGACAAGATTAGGTAAGCCAAGGCCTGGTTAGAATTCGGCCTGGCCAGGAATATTAAGGATAACAGGAAGGGCTTCTATAGATATGTTGTAAGCAAAAGAAAGACTAGGAATAATGTGGGCCGACTCCAGAAGGAAATGGGAGACCTGGCTACTCTGGAGAAAGAGAAGACTGAGGTTCTTAACAACTTCTATGCCTCAGTCTTCAACAGCAAGTGCTTGAGCCACACTGCCCAAGTCAAGAACGGCAAATGTAGGGACTGGGAGAATGAAGAGCCTAAGCCCAAGCCCACTGTAGAAGACAATCAGATTTGAGACCGTCTAAGGAACCTGAATATGCACAAGTCCATGGTACCTGATGAGATTCATCCACAGTTCCTGAGGGACCTGGCAGATAAAGTAGCTAGGCAATTATCCATCAGTTTTGAAAAAAACATGGCAGTCTAGTGAAATCCCTGATGTCGGGGAAAAGGGAAGTAAAACCTCCATTTTTAAAAATGGGACAGTGGAAGACCTGGGGAACTACAGACCAGTTAATCTCACCTTTGTGCCAGGCAAGATTGTGGAGCACATTCTCCTGGAAACTATGCTAGAGGCTCATTGGAAATAAAAAAGTGATTGGCAACAGCCAATATGGGTTTCACAAAGGGGGAGTCACGCTTGACAAATTTGGTGATCTTCTATGATGGGGCCACAGCATTGTTGGATAGGGGCAGAGCAACTGACATCCTCTGCCTGAATTTATGAAAAGTGTTTGACACTGTCCCACATAATATCTTTGTCTCCAAATTGAAGAGAAACGGACTTGGTGGATGGACCACTCAGTGGATAAAGAACTGTCTGGATGGCCACCTGCAAAGAGTTGTAGTCAATGGCTCAAAATCCACATGGAGACAAGTGTGTCCCTCAAGGATCACTACTGAGGCCAATACTGTTCAACACCTTTCTTAATGACATGGACAGTGGTATTGAGCACACCCTCAGCAAGTTTGCTGACACCACCAAGCTTTGTGGTGCAACTGATGCACTGCAGAGAAGGGATGCCATTCAAAGGGACCTTGACAGGCTTGAGAGGTGGGATGTGCAAACCTCATGAAGCAAAGCACAAAGTCCTACACCTGGGTCATGGCAATCCCAGACACACCTACAAGTTGAGCAGAGAAGTGATTGAGAGCAGCCCTGTGGAGAAGGGTTTGGGGGTGATGGTTGAGGGAAAACATGAGCCAGCAGTGTGCACTCACAGCCCAGAAAGCCAAACAAATCCTGGGCTGCACCAAAAGTAGCATGGCCAGCTGTTCAAAGGAGGTGATTCTCACCCTCAACTCTGCTCTTGTGAAACCCCACCTGGAGTACTGCGAACAGTTCTGGTGTCCCCAACAAAAGGACATGGAACTGTTGGAGAAGTCCAGAGCAGAGCCACGAAGTTGATAAGAGAATTGGAGGACCTCCCCTTTGAAGAAAGGCTGAGAAAGCTGGGGCGGTTCAGCCTAAAGAAGAGAAGGTTCTGTGGAGACCTCAAACAATCTTCCAGTTTCTGAAGGGGGCCTACAGGGAAGCTGGAGAGGGACACTTCTTGAGGAACCATAGTGATAAAACAAGGAGCAATGGGTACAAATTGAAATAGAGGAAATTTAGGTTAGATATTACTGTGAGGGTGGTAAGACACTGGAACAGGTTGCCCAGAGAGGTTGCAGATGCTCCATCCTTGGCAGTGTTAAAAGCCAGGTTGGATAAGGCCTTGAGGAACTTGGTCTAGTGGGAGGTGTCCCTGCCCATGGCAGGGGGTGTTGGGACTAGAGGATCATTAAGATCCATTCCAACCCTTTAGGATTCTGTGATTCTATGATTCAAGGCTCAGCTTTAAGCTGCTTTTATTATTCCAGTTAGGGCTATGTGCTGTGTGGGCACTATGCACTGCTGAGTGTACACTGGTTGTGGTAGAAGTGAAAAGTGGGACTCAACAGGATGACAGCTAATTCAGTGAAAATATGGGCTGGCATGAGCCAGATTCTGCCCCACAGATTCTCCATTGCTATCAGTCCTTATTGAGGCAAAAATTGCCCAGCACTATTTGAAACTATCCAGTCATCTGTTCTGTTCTCTCTTAATCACCAAGCGCCTAGGCATTAGTCTCACTTTTTTTTTTCCTTGTGATTAATTAAGTGATCATCTTCTCCAAAGATTTATTTCCTTTTCTGAAAAAAATAAATTGATGCCTTTTTTTTTTTTTAACAGAACCTTAATACCTTAATATTTGATCAATGTCCCCAAATGCTGTAAGAATTGAATTGACTCTTTTTTAATACATCCATCTCATTCCTCTATGGAGGAAGTCCACAGATAAAAACTAAAATCCAGGCTGAGGTGAATATAAAAACCAACCATGCTTTTGAAAACACACGTGTAAGCTGATGACCAGCACTGTAACTGATTCAACACAGACACACCAGTATTTTCCTTGGGGCAAAGTTCCTTGAATTCTTGCTGTGATGAATGCACATGCATGCAGACATACACATGTATGTGTAGAAATATACATATTCCTACAGACACACATAAATGTTTACTTTGCTAAGTATTGCTTAAGAGCCTCTACAGGTAAGTAATGTGATTCATGGTTGAGTAGCATAAACTTAATCTGTCTAGATTTAATCTGGTTAATTAAGGTTAGCTCAAGTGAAGGCAGGCTTGCCTGTATTTCAGCATGGTACACACTCCAGCATGTGCCATAGGAAGCAACATACCTTCAGCAGAAATTTATGTTGTAAATTTGTAATGAAACGTGTTTCACCATGTATTGAATATTACTAAAACATGTGCAAACTAAATTGAAGGTAATATGAGTAAAAATATCCATGTGACTTTGTATCCACAGTGCTGTTCGATATATTCTGATACAATGAGGGTATTATGAGGCTGAGTGGATCTAAATTCTTATAAAATGCCATCTATTTGTTAAAAGATATTTGCCAGATAATTGTTAAAAGAACTCTAGTGTGTTCTTTTTAGTGAAGAGGTTTACATTTAATAATGCTAAAACACACCAAAAGCATAGAGAATGTCAATCTACATTGAGTAGTCCATGTTTAATGAAGTCCACTCACAAATCTCCTACTCTGCTTGGTCAGCAATTCTTGTTCTGATCTGCCTTACAGACAGCAGAGTGCTAGTGAGGTATAATAGTTAGATTTGCCAGATCTGTCTAGACTCAAATCTTCTCTCGGAGTGTTTAAGCCAGACTTGGCTGAAAGATTGAATATGAGCATGATGCCTGTGGATCTCCTTTCCTTGTCCCTCCAGCATGGACTGTTTCTACTATTGGCCTATTGGTAGGGATGATGGGAATTGATGGGGCAGGAGATGTGATAGATAGCTTTCCTCCTCCTGAAAAAACTCCTGCCCTCCGTTGTGAATGCTGGATCCAGATTCTTCAGTTTTAGATGGCCCAAGTTATAATCTTAATTTGACACATGACAAACACTCTGAAACACATATTGCTGGAGCCAAAAATAGACATCTGGGAATCTGAAAAGAGAGAGAGAACTAGATGTGTTAGTGGCTTTAAGACAAATGCTAATAAAGGAAACAGAAACGTAATGATTGCTTCTCCTGGAGGATTGCAGAAATCAATCCCAAGCCTTAAAAAGGTCCAAAATATTTGGGAAAGAGGATGAAATAGATTATATGTGACATGACAGAATTTTTAGCACAACTTGAAAGAATTCAAACCCTCACAAGGTGATATTCAGCTTTCCCTCAGTTTACACTGTAGATTATACCATTCCTTTTGTGCAACAGGAGTTGAGTCCTTTTACATGCTTTACTTCAAATTTGAGGAAGCCAATGGCATGAAGTCCTGTTATGCAAGAGAACGTGGGTGATTGCCAGATATGTGGCAGCTGGAGAAATTCACAGTGACTCGTAGTAAGGGTTTGCTCTCAATCTACTGCCGCAGTTATGTGTTTGATTAGCTAGGACAGCACATTAGGAGATCTGTGTGAAAATGAAGCATGTGGAACGTAGAAGTTCCTTCCATTGCTCCCTGAAGATTGATGTGGACAGGTGCATAGAGTTACTTTTCTTTCTTGATCGTGTTTTGATGTATCCTGTGTGATGTAAATTAGCATTAATTAAATAGCATACAAATTTAAAATGAAAGAAAAAAAACCCACCCCAAATACGAAAGTTTTTATCTATAATATCCTCATGCAGTAGAAACAATGACCAAAATTTTAAAGGCAAGGAAATAACATTAAAAATTTTAAAACATACCCAGGCCCTTAAATAGGAAGTCTTGGTGAATACACTCAGTTTCTGTTAATTTCACAGAAAGTGAAGCTGAGGATTGGCTTTGTGTAAAAAATATATCAACTATCATTTCAGGTTGCCTAATCAGACAGAGCTTGTGGCTGCAGGTTTCACAGCTCTTAATAATCTGCTGCAGAAAGAAGGGCAGAAGAACAGGAAGCAAATAAAGGTGCAGAAGAAAAGGGAGAGATATACAAAGGAATTGGTCAAGAGCCAAAAGCATCTGAAAAAGGGGAAACTGCATGATAGAGACCATGAACAGGGAGGAGAAAGGAGAAAGATAAGAGCACAAGCACAGATCATGAAAGAAAAAGCTGTAGGAAAATGGATGGGCTGCAGGAAAGGCAAGAGAAAGAAATGTCTGAAGAAAATCCACCCAGGGACTCTTGCCAGTCATGGACAACACAAAGCACTGACCCAAGGGGAAATGATCCTGAACCTGGTTGGGACACAGTTAGAGCTGTGGGACTCTGCATGGGATTTTGAGGAAGGGACCTTGCTGATTTTCCTGAAAAGTGGGTCGCCATGGGTTTTAAATGTGGAGGAGTATTTATTGAAAGGCATTTTTGATCCCTGTCAGAAGACAAAAATTGGAAGAGGACTTAAAATATACCATTCTGTATAAGGTGTCAGATAGCAGACAGACAGAGAACAATTAAGACTGCACAAGACTCTCCAACAGCAGCGTACAATGGGAATAGGATTTTCTTTTTTCCCCGGATGTCAGCCCAACCACTCAGGCGAGACGAAGAGAATTTCTTCCACTTAAGAAATCCTTTGTTCAGGAAAGAGCTGTTCGGGCCTCTGTTCTCTCCCCAGCCAAATTGTATGTCATTTTCATGAGAAGACTTCTCTTTCTGAGGGGCATTGGTGACGAAACAGCTTCTGGACAAAGTGCAAAGTGCAACAAGTCCAGAGTATCCTTGGAGTCTGACAGGAAGGCTAAAGAATGAATGAAAACATTTTCAAATGCAAAAGGTTGCTATTAATTCTTGCAAAATTTGCCATAGTGATTTTTGTCCTGTGAACTTGCAAGTGCAGAACTCGTGTTTGTTTTCTGCAGGGTGTATGCCCAGTCCTGTTTGTATTTTTGTTGAATCGTGGTGATTGTATTCTCAGTACAAGAAAACTGCATGTAAATCTGCATAAAACCCATCTAGACCCTTGTGGAAATATGGATCATTCTCATGAAAGCTCTTTTACTAGACCATGAATATCCAGCATCTGTGCTAGTTTAGTTACATTTTTCTTTTCTCCTGGTGTGCAATACTGCATATTTAAAAAAAAAACCAAAACCCCCAAAAAAAACAACACAGTGGAGCTGTTCAACAAAGAAGGGAACAAGACATTGTCACTACCAGCATTTATGTAGCCTTCGCTCACTGAGATTAAAACTGCTGGATTCAGCAGAAATTGCTTGTCTGTCTGATTTTTTCCTCTTGTGCCATGAATACCTATGTGCACATACAAGCAAAAATGCTGGAATGTACACACACTTACAGAAATGAAGGCTTGAGCACAGACTTTATCACCCAACTAATTGTACCAATTTAGTGAGCTCTCTGGATTTTATTACTCTGATGATACTATAGCAAAAATATCATGTTAACAAGTAACACATTTATGTATAAAACATTCAAACACTCACAAAATTATTAACACAAATGTGTGACTTCTCAGCTTGTGTACGTTATTTGAAATTTCTTCTTCATAAAGGTAAAATAAATCCTTGATATAGTTTTGAATACAGAGGTACTGCAATCAGCTATCTTTCCTTTTTACTTTTGTTTCACTCTGGCTGAGTGTCAGTATTTACATGTAGTGCCCTGTTGGCTCTTAGAGACCAGACTAGGAGTCTCACAATTGGGTTAGATACTAGATCTTACTCAGTGGAAGGAAAGAAAGCTGTCTGTACCATCATTTCATGAAACCATGTAACTAAAATGCACATACAGAAACTCTTGGGAGTCCATTCTGTCAGTAGTATCTCCCTGATTGGGTTACTGATTACTGGTAACACACTTTACACAAATCTACATCTTTAGATCGCTTGGAAATTTCACCTCTTGCATACAGTGGCCATTCACTTGTTAATGGGTGTTTCTCACCGGGATCTCATTACAGCTGTGCCCCATTGTCTGCCCTCACGTCCAGTTCATTTTCAAGTGTAGTGTTATATGCTGGTTCAAATTTGTGTGCTTTTAAATGGTTTGGTTGCTTGATATCCAAAGAAAACACCTCTCTCTTCGTGTGTGACCAGGAGGCTGAGATCAGCAGAAGGGGATGAAAATGAACTTGCTTCACAAGCTGTCCCATCAGAATGTAGGTTGCAAAGCGTGGCTTTTTTTTTTCTTGAGGGGTAAAGAAGAATGGGCAGTATTGATAAAGGGGCTATGAATGCTTGGTGGTGTAAGTGGAAGTTATTTTAGTTTTTTGGATATTATCTCTTATTTAGAGTTTCATTTTTGAGGGTGTATTCAATCATCACATGGCTGCATTCATAAATACATCAAGAAGGTTCAAGAAAAAATTAGCAATTAAGCAATTAGAACAGAATAGAGCTTGTATCTAATGCTTTTTGCGGGACGTATTTGACATTCTTTTGTTTGCACCCCGTGCTTTGTAGTCTGGATGTCTTTACACATCCTGAATCTGCCTCTTTCTAATCTTTCCTTATTTTCATCAGTTTATTACAAATAAAGCTCTGTGTTACAACAGGAAAAACTCCTCACATTCTTCATTACCTGATTTTTTCAAAACTAGACTACAGTTCCCATTTCACCTTATTAGGAAAAACTGTGAAACACACATAAGATCGAAAGTCCAGGTTGAAGCAGAATTCATATTACCATAATTTTTCTTTGACAATTAGGAATAAATGCAAGATTAAAAAAACAAAACAAAACCAAAAACACAACCTAAACTGAAAAAGGAGAAGAAAAGCCAGAAACGAATACCAAGTGTTTTGTATTCTCTCAGTTATCTGCTACTACATTTGTACTGCATATTGACTAAAGCCAGAGCCTCACTACCCAGTGCTTCTAATTTTAAAACAATCATTTATGGGTGTTAAAGTATGCCTGTGAAAGCAGAAGTGTACTATGTCAATCAAAGCTAATCACTGGTACAGGCAAAGTGCTTTTGTTGGCCTCCATGCTCTAAGCTGCACTTCCACATCTGTGTTTGAAGAGATTAGAGAGGTGCTTCATACAAGAACTGTATTAGTTAAAGCTGATCGACAATATTTGGAATAAATCATGAAAAAGTTGAGTGCCAGAAGGAAAGGCACGGTGAGCGAGTTTGAAATGGACTAGGGCTAAATCTGACTCCTTCCCATGCTTCCCACCCTTCCATGCCCCAGATGCACATGTATAAACATCTACACAATTGTTCTTCTGAGAGCAATAGTGGTTATCTTCCTTCAGCCACTTTGCAACTAACGTGCAGCTACACAGCCAAATATACCCAAGCTTGTTTTTACTGAGATACATATTATTTATTGGCTGAGGCATTGATATCATATTTGATGTGTTTATAGCAGTCAGGACTGGCAAGGGATGGGGAAATGGGTGTTAAAGAAGAGCTCTTGCAAACTGCTGTGGCTTGGAGTTCTGCAGCTCCCCCCACCTCCATTTCCAGCAGCACTCTTGGCTCATGAATGCCATACACTTTCAAATAAATTATGAGTGACAAGTATTTGAACCAATAAAGAGGGCACCATATTTTATATGCAGTAAATTTAATTCCAGATTGTGTTTCACCTCAGCAGTGTGACATGTTTATTGCTGCTGAAAGATGAAAGCACCAGGAGTTAGAGACAAGCGTCAGCAGTTCTACTGGGCACCCGCAAAATGAAGATTTGACAGACTGGTGGCTGAGCCTGTGAAATGAAATGCCAGATCAAATTTTACCCAAAAGGGGTCAGATGTACTGTCATGCCCCCAGACTCTCAATACCAACTGAATAAATGACTCTGGTTCAACAAGCTGCCGAGAAAGGTGGTGTGCAATCCATAATTCACTGCTAGAGGGCTACGATGCCTTTCAAAACACACCAGTGATTGGTAGTGCCAGACCTGGCTTTGAGGACGTAATGCAATGAAGTAACTCTGTTGGTGCTGAGAGGTTTTGAAAAGTACTATTAACCAACTTCCAAAATCTGTTGTTTGGTCTGCCTTTGTTCCCCTTGTCCCACAGCTGGCACTGCAACTGTGCGCATTAACAGTGAAAATCAAAGAATAAGCCTTAAACTTGCTCAATAATATATGCTTGCATTTGGGAGATTTCTCTCTGTTGGAGTGGCCCAAATCTGAGGAAAAGTCTTTTGGCAATCATCTATGAAATTGTGTTTGGGTATCATCACTTTGGAGGCTGAAAATAATAAATAGAATCATCATGCTTGTTCATTCCTTGCCAAGCCTTGCCACCTTTCGCCATGTGTAGCAGCACTTACTCATGTGAGGTGTCCCACTGGGAATTCATGGAAACTACTTGTTTGAGGGTTACTTAGCATAAATAAAGCTGGCAGAATTGGATCTGGTATTTGCATGCAACAAATTATATTAAGGGCAACTTGTATGCAGATTTAATTGCACAGTGCTGGAAAGACATTTAGAGAATCTTTTGGCTTTTAGTGAGAAATGCTCACTTATAGATCTTCTGGTCAGCAGAACAGTTTCTACTGACTCTTTAGAAAGTTTCAGATCAAATATCATTCACTGCCAGTGGTGACAAACATTAAAATATCACTATCAGTGATGATATCAGCCACAGTGCTTCCAAGATTCAGATAACAGCAGAGTGTCAAATCTGCAGGTCAATAAGGTAAACTCTCAGCTTCTTAAAATCCACCCTGTATCTGCTGGTAACGCAAGACATATTTCAAGCTGCTGCTGCTTAGAAGTAGTTATAATGTTTTTTCTTTACATAATAGTGGATGACTGTACCAGATGTTTACCTCATTCCTGGTTAAAAATGCCTGGTTTCTAGACTGAAGCTAGTTCTGGGCAGTTTATACCTATTTGTTCTTGTGTCTGTATTTTCAAAATAGCTTTAAACCTTTGTAAATATCTTTTCACTCTTCCAGGTATTTTCTAGCCTGTTGTGTATATAGCCAGCCACTTGCACATTGTTTTGCTAAATTTACCGAGATCTTAGATTTCTTTCTAAGGATCTAATTAGATTTTCCCTTCCTAATCTAATATGAGAGATCCTGAGGTCTTTGACCATCCTAATATTTTCCTGTCAGAAGTCCAAATACATCAGCAATTGTATACACACTGAAATTTGAGTGAAACTGAACAGGGGTGAACAAAGCTCTGAAAAATATTCCAGGTAAACAATATAAAAACGTATAAAAGTTTGAACCTCTAGCAGAAAGATAGAGGTTCATCATCCTAATTTTGCTCTTGCCTTTTCATGACAATCCCATGCAGTACCTTGTACACAGTGTAGAGCTGCCACCAGCACTTGGAAGGGCAACATCTCTGACATCTGGAACATCTGATTTCCAGTTTCCAACTGTCTGAATGCTGAAATGTTATCAGATGTTTGTGATATTCATATAAAGTAACTGAGTGCCTTTTCTGTGGATATCCCAGGGTGATGCTGGGTGCTCATGCCAGGTATTCCCTGCTGCCATCTCCCATGGTTCCTGTGCACCCATACAAAAGACTCCGGAGAAGATATTGATGGGATTTTAGTTGGCCCAGACACTTAGCACAAGTGGAAATGACTAGGCCTAGAGGACCCCATGGGGCTCCAGGCTACTCATACATGGCTGAGCCTCATCAGGATGTTCGCAGCCCTAAGGAGGCAAGTGCCAAATGGGGAACTTGGCACAAGTCTGATCACCCTCCAAGCCCATTTCTGAAACAAATAAAAACAAAGAGTTTAAATGATATGTCTGAAAAGAAAGAAGCAGGTGTGATTTCCCCATCACTCCAATGAGGTCCTTTGCTACTGCTCTGCTCTTAGTTCTGACTTCAAGTCACTTGGTGCTTGCTCAAGACTGCCTTCATCATCATATTGCCTGGACTCCTCACCCTGTTCTAACTGCTGTGGACATGCAAATCTCTGCATGGATCCTGAAGAATGAAGCTCAGTGGTACCTCCAGAAGGCAAACTGGGGTCGTCCTTGAGTGGATAGTACAGAGCTGAAGACAGGAGTAAGGGAGGAACATAATGTTTGTGTAAACCAGGTAACATGCTATAAGGACCATCAGGCAATGCAGCCTCCATTTGAGGACATTTTCTTGCATTTCTTGCTGATCAGTTTAATCCTAAAATCTGCTTGCCTTGTCAGTCCTTTTAAATGATCCTGGTGTTTGACTCTTTAAGAGTTATCATTTTGAATAAACAGTATAGGTTTTATTAGTTTATAGTTTGTTAAACCAGGTTTTATTTTAATCCAGCTGTAATAAAGTTAATGAACTACAATAATTGCTACAGTAAAATCCCATGCAGTGCACTGCATAGAGTACAAACGCCACCAGCCCTTGGGCAGAGCTAACAACATGCAGAGGTTCCAAAAAACACTTCAGAATCTTTCCTCCAAGAAAATGAAACAAAAAAAAAAATCAAATTTATTCAGAAATTTAGCAGAGGACATTGTGTCAGACCCTCCTGTTACTTAAACTACAAACTTTGAGATGACAAGTCAGAAATTTCTGAGCTGAGCAAGTGCCAGGCCTAGGAAACAGTCATCTAGAGCCATGGTTTATTGTACACCTCTTGTATATAGATATATGTATATAGATATGTATACATATAGATATATATGCATATCCATATGCCGTTAGTTGCATTGACTAATGACAGTGTACATGCTCTGTTCTATAGGAAATCACACGCAGGGAGCAAGAATGTGTTTGCACTGAGTTAGTGTCTTCTCATCTCCAGCTTTTACGATTTTATTGTTTTCAATATGTAGGTATTGTAGAAGCAATAGTTCATTGAATGTCACCCAAAATCTCTTAAATTAAAAGCATGAGAAAAAAAGCAAAATATTGATCCAACTCCTTACGCAACACTGTATTAGAGGGTTTGGATTTTTTTATCCATTTGAAAGTTAGGACATCATTGAAGCTTTTCTGCAGAAAATACAAAGGTTTTACTCTGAAGGACTTTCTGCAGCAGAATTCCCAATGAGAACAGCAAAAATAGGCATGAAAAATATATTAATACAGACAAGGCCTGTGTTTTACTTAGGCATCAATAATGAACGCTTTTTTTTCCTATAGAATCACAGCAGATATTATTACTAGCAAAAGAAGAATTTTTTTTTTTTCATAAAAAGAGGATCTAGCAAAAGGAATTTATATGCACAGGATTTTTTATTTTTATTAGTAGTTGTTTCTAGCTAATTAGATATTTTATCTATTTTTATTTTTTGATTTATCTGTTTGGGGAATGGTCTTAAGCTGAGTGGGGGTAGGTTTAGATTAGATATTAGGAGGAAATTCTTTACTGTGAGGGCAGTGAGGCACTGAAACAGGTTGCTCAGAGAAGTTGTGGACTGCCCATCCCTGGAGGTGTTCAAGATAAGACTGGACGAGGCCCATAAGCAACCTGGTCTGGTGTAAGGTTCCCTGCCTGTGGCAGTAGGGTTGGAGCAAGATGATTTTTAAGATCCCTTCCAGCCCTAACCATTCTGTGATTCTATGATGATTCTATGATCTGTTTGGATTTTTAAAAATATTGTAAAACATTACCAGTTTTAATCCTGAGATGTACCCAGAAAACAAAAATCTTCTTATCTGATATAGAGCAATATTGGAATCTTTTAACTTGTTTTCTTACGGTAACTTTCCAATTTACTTTTATTCAAATTGCATGAAAAAATCTACTGAAAACAAATGAATTCTGTTCTAATTCTGTTCAGTCAATCCTTAAATTGATTAAGGCTAACTCTTGAAGTCCTGTACATGACTGGATCTCACTGGTTTATTCAAATAAAACTTTTCTTTGAACTCTTTTGAAGTTTTTATAATTAAGAAACCTAGGAAATTCAGCTTTTACTCATTCTGTATTTCAAACCCCTCTAAAAGATACAAATGTCTTTTTACGGATATGACTGAATTTTGCATGTGACTTGTGTTAGTAATAAATTATAATGTCTTAACAACTAGTTGCTAATAAATGCAACATATATAAGTACTTAATTGTAAGCCTGTTCATAGATCCAATGATGTCAACAAGGCTATCTGTATATCTTACAATTGGTAATCGTTTGCAGAATTGGACTCTTAACACTTGTGATAGTCTAGATCAGTTCACTGCAGGGATTAATAAAGCTTCTTACTCTCCCAGACCCTCAACTAAGAATAAGCTGAACTAGGTTCGGCCCCACATGATCTTGATGAATTGTTCAGACTGTATGAAGTTTATGTTATTTTAATATACATTAGCCTTCGGGGAGGGAAAGGTATTGAAGTAGAGCATGAAGAAAATGGATTCAGTGTCTGTCTCAGACAGAGTTTCTTTGTCAATTTGGGTAAGTCCCTTGATTTTTCAGTGCTTCACTTCCCCCTCCATAAACTGAGGAATTAATATTAGCTCTTTTATCTGCCTTGTCTATTCCTACAGAAGACCCCTTGGAGCAAGGATTGCCTCTTGCTGTATGTATTGCATTATTGAAGTGACATTGCATCCCCTCCCTTCATTTCTCTTTATGTTCATCTGAGCTAGCCTTTAAGGTTCTAAAAGTATGCACTATTTTATTAATTTTTGTAAAGTGGTTAGTCAGATATAAAAGAGAAATTATAAAAATAAAAGCAAGTAATAAATCATATTTAGCAATGAAAATACTCTATGACAGCAATTGATGGTAATTTCAACATTTCCCCAGTTCCCCTCTGTAAAATTATCTCAATTTAAACTCTTCTGACAAACATTCTTTCTTCATTCTAAGCTCTATTTCATATCATGTTTTCTCAATAAGCTAATAAAAGTATTTTGATCAGAGCACTCCTTTTTTAAGCCTTTTAAATTGTACTCGTTTGCAGGCCAGATGCTCAGCTGGAGTAAATCAAAATAGTTTCAAAGTTGTTCTAAAAGCTCTGAAGAGCTATATTGACCAGCAGATGCTGATTTATGCAGGCTTGGTTGTCCTGTTTGACTTTACACCACGGAAATATCTTGTCCTGGTTCCTCTGAGTGAAGATCACCAAAAACTGTTATCATCAGAGTAGAACTGTCTTTCCTTCAATTTCAAAAGAGATTTACCTTCTCTAAAAACCTCTTGGCTATTTGTCCTTTTAAAGTTTTGTTTGCTTACATTCTTAGAAGTTTCAGGTTAACTTGAATATTTACTTTGTTACCCAAGTATTTGCCATTTTGCCTATTAAAATATTGTTTTCCTAAAATCTAAATCCTAAATCAATTTTCTAAATAAATGTTTTCTTAAATCTAGCAGAAAAGAATGTATTAAATCTTTGTGTGTGTTGACCTAGATGTTAAAGAATGTGCAAGTGATATACAGTGATAGAGAATATAATAATTTTCAAATATACTTTCCAAGATATCACACAAATAAACCCTTACCTGTTTCCTTTACTTCTGAGTGGCTTTACAAGATTAGGATATATTAGGATGTCTTTTCTCTCTATCAAGAGTGCAGTCACACCCTTTGAGTAGTGTAAGTGGCATGGAGGAGGGCTCTGGTCCCATGCACTGCAGTTGCACTTGCTCATGAAGAGACCTGTACAAGAAGACCCATCATCCCATCCAGGCTGCCTGTGATCAGGGTTCTGGGGATTGAGACTAAAACATTTGTGTTATTAACAATATTTGATTACCAAATCTCACAGATAATTAAGGAAGAATAGTAGCTATAGGGAACGGTAAGTGGCCACACAGGACACAATTGGGAAGAATATTCCTGGAGTGTTGTGTGAAGGAACTTTAAAAGTAGAAAAATCATTATTCCTAACCCATCTTTGAATTTAAATTGCACACTTAAGCAAACTTTGAACTGTACCACACAATAAGCATAACAAGTAAACCTGTGCTTTTAATAGTTAATCATCTGATGCATGACAAGTATCATTCTGAATTCTGTGTGAACTGATTCACAAAAATCATTCAATAAATTAATGTAGTTTTGCAATATTATCAGCAAAATGGCAAGCAGCCAAATGTCTAATGACAAATTGAAGGGTTTTGAGATGTGTCTGTCTCTGTGCAATATCAAAATTGTTTTCAAAACAGAAGCACCCTGGAAAAAATTAAGCAACACCACATGAACCATAACACTATTATGAAAATTCAATAAATAAATAATGTGACTTTTATGCAAATAAATTTATCCATCCTTCAACTTTGCCATCAAACATTTTTAATGGTCCACTCTGACTCCCAGTGAAATAAATGGCAATATTTCCTTTGACTTTTAGAGAAATGGATTTTCTCCTGTATCCAGCATTTATTCAGATCTGGTGTACTTTTTACGCAATATAAATACCACATTTGAAAAGCCTAAAAAGGAGCCACTCTGAAGAGAGGGCAGCAATCTGTCAAAGCAGTGGTTATTGTCTGGAGCATTACCTGTCTTGCAGGTGCTATTCTCCTTCATTTATCTTCCAGCCTTGATCTGATGGATTGGGGATTATTGCTCTTTTGGCAATCAGATCCTGAACATGTCTCCTATTTAACTCTGGGCTGTAAAAAAGGGAAAATTAAAAACCATTATGAGACCTCCATATAATTAATCTTCAGATGGCTTGAAGCTTAAGCATGTAATGTCCTCAGTGTACTGTCTGCTATAACAAGTAATAGGAGGGAAGAAAAGACGACATATCAATACAGTTTATCCAAGGGAAGAAATTCCAGTTGTAGCATTAAATATAAATACAATAGTGTGTTGGTATAATGTAGTAAGGTTCCTGTACTATTAAAGGCTTTGTTCTAAAGCATATCTGTGTACACAATGAGATGATGAACACAGTGCATCACATAGCTAAATTTAATATATGCAGGGGTATGGTGTTTGCAATGCATGCATTTCAGCAGGTCCCATTAGTGCGCCTTTCCCCTCCAGTGAAAACAGAATGAACCACAGCCCCTTCTGGTTTGCATAAAGCAAACAAAATTAGATTTGCTTTGCTGAATTGAAACCCGCTTGGGATTGTGAGCCTCTCTCGGGGACAAATTACTTCAAACAATCCCTTTGTACCATAACAAAATCAAAAAATTCAGGCCAATCAACATGGCTCAAAACCCTTAACACAAGAATTAATAATACAACCTAGTCTATTTTTATTGCTTCTGAGCTACAGATTCTTGTTTTAATATAATTACACTTATTTGTGGTCCACATGTTAAATAAGCTTGCATATGTTAACTAATGTGACATAAAACAACTTTTGTAATTTCACTATTGCTACCAGTTTTGTTCCCCCTAGAGTAACATCCCTAACATAGGACAAGCTAAACTTTAATTGCATTAAATTATATCGATATTATGATTTTTTGGCCTATATAGATAGAATAATAGAAATTTCCGAAGTTAAATATGTCAAAAATATTTCATTTAAGTTCCATTTTGAGTCATATTTCCTGGTGAGTTTCCAAATCTAACCCTTCCTTCAAAGAAATAACTTGTTCTCTCTAGCGGAGAAAGCTCATTTAAGGTGGCAGAGGGTTTTCACCACTTATTAGCATAATACCTTTACCCTCCATGGTGTAATGCAGGCCATGAACATAATGTACTTGCATGCCACATTTCACTCCAAACTAAACTGATTTTTACAATATTTCCAGATTTTTTGAGTACCACATTTTGAGCATTGTTACTACATAAGTTGAAAACACACTGTAACACAAGGCAGAGAGTTTTCTTGCTTTCTTCATCAGATACACCCAAAAAGAACCACGGGGAAGTATATTTGTCATTTCTATTTTCATCAATATTTTATATATTGCTCCAGACAGTATTATTTCTTAGCGTTTTTCAAATTCCAACCTTGGTGTTGCACAATATTATTTTAAATACAACAAAATAATGGCAAACATAACCAGCTCTGATTTTCCATCTTAACGTAATACAAGATTATGGACAAAAAAGCAGGAGGTCACTTTTATTACTTTCTAATAAGACTTTACCTTATATGAGGCTATAAGCAATATATCAAGATGTCACTTTGTGCCTCCTAATATGACATTGTGGTGATGGAAGGAACCAAGGAGTTAGCACAATTTTCTGAAGTATTCTCCCCAGAAGCGTGTTTCTGCAATGCACAGTCTCAAGCACTTGGAAAGGAAAACGCTGACATAGGGCAGAATTATACCCTGACTCATAGTCCATGTAACCCAACTGATGGATGCATAACATATCAATCAAGACAGTTCTGCTCCTGGAATGTATATTTTCTTCACAGAAAACAAAAACATTTTCCCAATTTAACCTGAAAAATTAATTTTGAAGATACAAAGAAGAAATGAAAGGTTCTGGAAAGTAAGCAGTGCATTTTTGTTATAGTCATAGGAATTTCAGAATTAATATTTCCATTTAAAAATGGTGCAAATTAAGAAACAGAAAAACACAGAGCACCTTAACTATACTCCATAGTGTCACTGTGCATGCATACATGACTATCAGATAACAGCACTTTTAATCTCAGTAAAACAGACAATGATTCTTAAAGTTGGCTTTGCATTTTGCATTTCTCCTCTCTCATGTTGCTGGAAAGTGGACTTAGGTAGACTGCATTCCCTTAATTAAGTCTTTTTTGCTACTCCAAATTCCTTAGGACTATAATCAATGCATTAACACCTATTTTCCTTAGCTAATAGGTGTTTTACTTGGAGAGGATAATAGCTCATATCCTCTCTTGTCTTGCTCCGGGTGGACAGATGAAATTTTAAAGGGGTTAGTCCCAGCACAACCAGTTTCATTTTCAGACACTGTTAGGTATGTTGGGCTAAATCATCAGTTCATAGGAGAAATTCCATGCAGTATTCCAAGATGAGTGTCTCAAAAGCAGAAGCAATGAGATGGAAGCTGCAGCAACAGCAGCAGGAATGAGTGGTGCCACTGTGGAAGATGAACAACTGTTGTGGTGGGAGCTTTCAGCACAATGGAGAAGTGGGCTAACTTCACTATATACACAGCTATAAAGTGATCACCTGATCTAAAAGCTAATATTCAAAATACAAAACTATTACATATTTTCTGGAGCATTTCTTACCTGCTGCTTTCTCTTTGGTGCTGTTTTGTGCCAGACCAGATCCTGTGACACAGGTAGCCTATGGTGTAACCTATAAAAGCCTCAGAGTTAAGATAAAATTTTTGTTAGAATAGTCTATGCAATTACATGGATATGTGAATGAAAAGTAAAATACCAGTAAAAATAATGTCTATGGAAACTTGCTGTGCAGCATAACAAGTTTGATAGGCTGTCATGTGCTAAATGCTGTTCTTACTTGTGCAATACTGTTCTCTTAAACCTCTGTTGCACCATGCAGCCACTGCATGTCACTATTAAGACAGAGCAATAGAGGAAGATTTCAGAAAGATTTATAAACTTCTAGTGGAGATGGATGCCACTATCAGCCACGTCAAAGCTGCCCTCATACGTATATATTCATTTATGGTTTAAACTCGAAGCAGCTGAAGTGCTCAGAAGAGTTCACAGTCCACCCTGTGCTACACAATTTAGATTGTTTAGGGTTTTCCATGCATTTGTTATGTATTTAAGTGTGTGTTAAACCATTAGGTCCCAAGAAAATCATAGTCATTCATGATTCATTGAGTCATTCATATCTGAAAGTTGTGCCCTAGTGCCAGTGTATTTTCTTGGGTTGAGATATGTTCCTCCTACAAAATATATAAAGTATTATCCATGGGCAATTACCCACTTCTACCCATATTTCAGGGGAAGCACTTTTAGCAATATAAATTATTCATATTATATAAAGCAGCATACAAGTGGTGTACTCTGTCAGAAACTCAGCCTTTTTTATCATAGGGTTTTTCTTTTTTTATTTAATCTGAGGGCAAAATTCCACTCAAATCCATATGATAGCAGTATTTGCTTCACTATTCTAAGGTACGGAGATTATGGTATAAAGGAAAACACGTATGTCAGTATAGTAGATCAATGTAATTAAAAACTATAGAGCAGATCTGAGAGGAAATTTTGGCCTTGTAGGAATATATCACTCTTTCAAAGGCAAGCAAGGTTAATTAAATTTCTATAATTAAATCAGTTATTGGTACTAATGTATTTCTTAAACTGTGGGGTCTGGAAAGGTTTCTTGTCTCCGTGTTTTTGTGCATCCCCTCCTGCCGTGGTCTATCTCTGTGCTAAGAACCAGGTCTGCACCATCTCTTCTTATTTCTTTTCCCATTGCACTGGGGAGAAAAGCAGGACTTGATATGGAGGAGAGATTGATTCTTAACATGGAGACAGAGCTGGGAATCAGACCCTGCCTCCATTAGTTCACACCAGCTGCACAAACACAATGACAAAATCAATGCAAGTTGTGGCTTCTCTGTACCATGTTGGACAAATATAGATTAAAAACAACCCCACTGTGAAGTGCTTATGCTCACAACCTAGATAGTAAACAATATGATGATCTTTGATTGCCTTCTGAAGTTGGATTATATTTTGCCACCTTCAACCCAAATTTACCTTTTCACAGTCATTTTGCTATGAATTGTTTCAAGGAGTGTCCATGGAGGAGTGATGGTGATCCTTAACTGTGCTTTTCTGAGGAAGTTAGGCATCATTGTAGAGACTTTTCTAATGATCATATTATTTCATGGGCTTTAAATGAAAACCTTGATACTGATCTTATAAATAGTTGCTGCTAATGCATTTTGGGTGAAATGGTGCCAGGTTTTAGTGATGCAAATTAAGATGACTGTAAAATTGTTACTTAGTGATTTTGTTAAATGTAAATTTGCAGTGTTGGGTAGTGTCATTCTGTTTCTTGCCGTATGTTCAAGCTAACAGGCAGAACCACACTCATTTGTATAATGTTAATATCTTCTTGCTTAACTTTTATAACATTCTGCACAAATTAACTTAAGATCCTAATAATCAGGCCAGCTATTAAAGAATTCTGTGATGTGTTCCAAAATGAAGTGTGTAACGCCTATTGGGTTCACACAATAATTACAGGCTGACTGCCGTCTGCTCTTCTCATCACAGTGACACCTGCTAACAAATATGTTACTAACTGTGTTTGCAGCATTACAAATAGGTAGGCACTTATTGGCTGCTATGGGGCCAGGGTGCTTGGCCTGTGTACTTACCAGTGGAAGGTGATTGAGTGAGTCTGCTCTGATGATCTGCTTTTCACAGTGTGAGACTGTATTTTGCACCCTAGAGTTGCCAGGTATGGTGGCACAGTGCAGATACTCCTCTTTTCACCTCTCCCTTTTCTTGCTATAGCATCCTTTTGTGGTTATAGGGTTTTTCAGTTTTTTCGCTTATTTTTTCTGCTGAAAAGAAATTTTAATGATTTGAAAAGCTGGAGGCCAAGACATTCCTTCTGTGTATGTTTGCATGCATAAGTGTGTGTATATGTGAGGCAGAGAGAGCAAGAGTGAGAGACTCCTTTACCATTGCAGTTCTATGTATATAGTATTTAGCTACATGTGGACTGATATGCAATAAAGGTATTAAACATATCTTTTCAGAAATAATAGTACACGCTTTCTGGAAACATTCTAATGACCTAAAATGTGTTTCTGCAAATAGTCATTAAACAATCAAAAAGAAAATAGTAAAAACTCATGAAATGAATTCATAATGCTTCATGAATTCATTAAAAGCATGATGCTTAATTTCATACAATGTACAGAGGCATTCCTGGCCCTAATCTTACTGCAAGATACTCTAAGATTTGGATTCATGTTTTAGTGTTGGATTGTAGAAGTGGAGTATTCTGATACAATTTTGTCTTGTTTTTTAGGTATTTGTTTATGAGGTCTGGTTTAAATTTGAAATACAAAACCATAACTTGAAAGATAATAGTGTCTTCATTAAGCACCAGTTTCATGTTCCTTGGTACACTTCAGATAGTCAGAGATTAAATACCCCTGATGTGCATACTCAGTGATTCTTACTACTTCTCTTGGATTACTGGACATAACAGGCATTCTCAAAACCAGTCTTTTAGGTGTCCCAAAATATATGGCATATGAAAACTAAATTTGCAGAATGAAAATTAAATGCACATTTGTAGGTGGGATGGGAACAGGGTATTTTAGAAAGGGAGGGACTGTCTGATATCAGGATGCAGACTGATTCTTAAAAATGATGAAAAGTTGTATCTAGTGCTTTAATTTTTCTTGAACAACCTTCTAAAAATGGGAAAGCTCAAATGAAGACACAAACTTAGACAAACTGAATAGTCAGTAAGCTGTCAAGGTGTTCAAAATGAAAAGCTATGAAACCATGATGGATGTTTTTTCCATTATACTACATTGTGATTATAATGCAGGTTTGATAATTTGGACAGAGTGTGATCTGAGGAAACAGGTGAGATTTGACTGCAAAAATATCTGCTCACAAAATCTGCAACATACTGATGTAGATTTTTTTTTCCTAACCCATAATGTATTGGAAAAAGAGCTGAGAAAAGGGTTGATTTATGAACAGTTTGAACTTAGAAGTAACTTTCAGTTTATCTATTCAAGACCTTCAGGGCTAGTTTTGCCAGTAAATAGAAGCTTGAACTTTTGTAGTGTAAACACTTAAAAGTATAGTTCAAGTTATTTTGATGCAAAAGTTGCCCTCGTCCTGACTCCACTGTGACTTAATCTTACATTTCCCCTGAATTCTGAAAGTCAGAGAGAACAGAAAAAAAAAAATAAGAGGGGGCTCTATATTCACTTACACCTACTATTGTCAGTCTGTGTCCCGTTAGTTTTTGTTCTGTTGTTTGAAGCAATGTTTCCATAGGATGAATTAACTCTGTTTTTACACTTCTGCAGCCCACTGTTTTCAGATGAAGCCCTCCTGATGAAGGAGACTGACAAGTCTGGTGTGTCTGGACACTTTGATGATGATAAAGAAGATTGAACAGAATTGTGGGTGTCATTCAGCCTAAGGATTCTCTATTAATTCAAAATATTTGAGTTCCTTCTATGGTTTCAAAAATATTTTTTCCCATGTGTATTTTATATTTAAAAAAAGTTTGAAGTCACTGTAATTGTGAAAAACAAATGAAATGCAAAAGAGCACCAATGACTGTGAAAGCAATTTTGTTCTTTCTTGCCTTCCAGATAAGGGTTATATAAAAAGACCAGAGGTGAACAAAATGCTCCACGTCCACTCTTGTGAAAGACCTTTCACAGAGAGGATGTAAACAAGTTCTAGAGGCACAGCTTCCTGAACAAACAGATGTAATGGGTCTTCTGAACCGCTGAGCTTTCTACCAAGTTCTTCCATCCATTTCCTGACATTTTCTTGTATTATTTTTATGATTTATACTCTGTCCGACTTCTAGCCATGCAAAAGGGAAGCTGGAAAACTAAAAAGCTTAATTTTAAAAGGTAAAAGGATAATTTTAATTTTAAAAGGCAAAAATCTTAAAAGGCATAAATATCTAAAATATTTCAAAGTCTAGTCCTGTTCAGGACCAGTACTTACTTTCTTAGAGTCAATCACCCTAACATCCATAAGGTAAGGTGGAAATGACAGATGGCGGCATGCTTCACTCTAATTTTAGGCTTGCAGATAGATTGCTCAACCTCTCCTCTGGCTTGGACTGGACCAGGAACAACTATTCCATCAGTCATCATGTCCAGAAGTTTGAGAGACTTCCAAGGAATTTGATGTTAGTAGTGGCTTATTCTCAATACCGAGAGATGCATAAAATCCCATAGATGTAGAAAAGGGTTGGTGCTGATCCTAATATATACACTGTATTTTATTAAGTAGTATTTTTCATCTATTTGAACTCTGTAAGTGAACTTTCTAAGATAGTAAATGACTCTCTTACGGCACCTCACTTTATGAATATTCTAATTTAACTAGGATGATTTATAATTTTTCTATTTTATTACTGAACGATTTAAGATCAAGCACATCAAGTGTGAAAACTAAAACCTAACTAAATAGTGTGAGATTTAGAAAATTCATGATGGATTTTTAAATCCAAGTGAACAATGGTTTTATTAATCCTATCATTTGTTCTTGATTCATATTTTTTTCTAAAAGAATTCCTAAAGGATTTAAATTTTATAATATTCAAAGGACAGAAATATTCAGGATTTAAATTATTTAAATTCACACTCAACAGGAGACTGAATGACACAGGGATTGCTGTTGGATTGTGCAGTCTATCAGCTCCATGGCATAGGGCTTATCCATCCTTCTAGGTGCTTATATATGTCCATAATACTGGAATCTGTCAGTTCAAATCAAACACAGAACAGATTGTATTATGTAATGGCTAATCAGAGGTGTATGGCAGTCATAATTTAGAAAACATACATCAACACTTGCCAACAGTTTTCACGAGCTAGAATGTGAGACAGATCAGCTATTTCATGTTGCAATTGTAGGTAAAGGGACAAAACTGTTGTCAGACATCATGGTGGGAAGCTGAGTAAGTGTTGGCTGGTTAATGCAAACAACCCTTAGGCACGACTTGGTGGTCCCAAATTTGATGTCCACATCAAATAGCCCTCCCATTTCCTCTTCTTCAAGGACACTAATTGGCAAGCTCAGCAAAGACACCAAGGACTGAATGAACATGGAAACTGAAAAATGTGTTAATCTTTGGAGGTGCCATAAGTAGGTTGAGATATGTTGACAAGATAGCTTATGGAAAATGGCACTACCTACAAGATATATGGAATTTGGATAAACTGAGTTCAGTCCCATATGATGCCAATCCAGCTTCTCCAAGACTGAAATAAATATTAGAAAACAAAAGTTCATTGCAGTAAGTTGCAATAAGTTACAATAAAGCTACAATAAAGCACACTTACATTTCTAAGCTACCTAAACAGAGAGTACCTTGAGAACTTCTCCTTTATCTTCATTTTGACATGCTGTAAATATTGCTTTCTTCAGAATATAACATTCTTTCATAATTACAGGTACCATATTGTCTTTTTGAATAACAGCATGTTTGTCAAGAATGGCTATCTACATGCTATTCAGTTATTTCATTTCAGCTGCTGTTGCTAAAATTACTTGGGTTTCACTGATCTCTCTTTATACAATTGATTTTGATAAAATCTAGATAAGGTTTCTATTTCAGGATCAATTTTTGAAGGTTTCATATTGTAGCAGTTATTTTAAATAAGAGGTATCTTTCTCTGAAGGGTCTTATAGGTGCAATTTATCACTTAAAAATCAGATATACTCAGGTAAATTAGGTTTCTTTTTTCCCCTTTTTTTAAAGAGTTTTAAAATGTTATTTTATACAGAAAATGAAAAATAATGTCCTCTATTCCACTGAGCCATTTAACTGAAAGTGTCTCTCAAACCTGTTATCCCAGTGCTTAGCATCCTGATTTCACAATCTTGCAATTAAACCATGACCTTTCTCACACGACACAGTTGTTGTCTTTAATAATCCTTTTTTTTTTTTCCTAAGACTCATGGCTCAAATGTCATCTCAAGTCTTATTTCCTATTCCTCATCTGTAATTTGGCAAATAAGAATAGAATCCAGAAAAGGTTATCCATTATCAGTTACATCCTTTAGCTCAGAAGCATCTTGCATTGGCAAGAAGCTGACAATTCACCAGATCTTTTCCACCTCCAACTTCTAAACTATACTAATGTTCAGACCCTGTAATCAACTGCAATAGAAAGAGTCTCTCTCTAATTAATGGCCTAGATGTGTGTCAGATACATTGCACTGTAAAAAAATGCTCCAGCCCATCATATTCTTTCCTAATCGGTGATTTTGTATGTTGAATACTTTAGGAAGAGAATTATCTGACTCAGCTTTTTTTTTTCCTAACCATGCATGAAGACCAAATTGCATCTGTATCAGACGGATCTCCTAATAATCACTGCCATATAGTCACAGCAATCTTTCTCCTTCCTTAGTCCTCTGGGGAAATTACAGTGTTCTTTTTGGGAGCTTATTTCTTTTTGGGTACTGAATCTCTGATATTGATTGGGACTTGATGGGATGGGGGAGAGGAGACTTTTAAGAACTGTGGCTCCCCTCCATCTGTGCCTTGCTAACCAAACTTTAAACAGTGTAAATAGCAACACTAGATACTAGGTCATATAAAAAAGTATGTTTCCCTGATTAAAAGGTTACTCACAGACTTGTGTAAAAAAAGTCACATTCTTTCATCCCTTTCATGATCGTTTAAGTCTCATATTCTCCTCCAAATCATCTCCTGTCCAGTCTCACAAATTAATCTTAAAATGTTGAGATATTTAGTTTAGCTGAGATAAATACACAGAATTAATATACTCAGATCCCTCATTCCTTTGATGAGTGGGAAATTTCCTGAAATTAAACTCTCTCATAAAGGTCTCTAGAACTGTGACATTCAGATTTTAGATAAAAATACATGTTAATCTTATCACAGTTTTAGTTTAGAAGACACAGAACCTGGTTGCATGCTAAAAGCTTGTAAAGATTACAAGATGTTAAAAATCTATGTATTTACTATTAAAAGTGTGCAGAGATTTTGGAAGAAGGCAGACCTTAGATCCAGCTTTACTCAAACTCAAGCTTGACCTGTTGGAGTGAGTCCAGAGGAGTGATGTAAAAATGATCAGAAGAGTGGAGCACCTCTCCTGTGAGGAAAGGCTGAGAGAGTTGGGGTTGTTCAGCCTGGAGAAGTGAAGGCTCCAGAAGGACTTTTTAGAAGGGCCTGTTGCAATAGGACAAAAAGATCGTTGATTTAGATTAGTTATAAAGAAGTAAGTTTTACTCAGACAGTGGTGAAACACTAGAGCAGGTTGCGCAGAGAGGTGGTGGATGCCCCATCCTGGAAACACTGAAGATCAGGTTGACGAGCCACTGAGAAACCTGATCTAGTTGAATATGTCCCTGCTTATTGTAGGGCATTGTATTAGATAAGCTTTAAAGGTCCCTTCAAACCCTAACTCCCCAGTGGAGTTGGTTAAATTCAATTGTTTCCTTCATAAAGCAAAGTGTTAATATTGTCAGTGACATTCTCTTGAGGGATCCAGCTGTTTTTTGGCCATAATGATATACCTATTCTAAAGTTCAGTCTTTAACACAATAAATACTGCATGATATTGAGCACTAAGCTAGTCATAAGTAAATTAAGGTTAAAAGAAAACTAAAGGGGCAAAAGCAAGCAGTTAAATGAACCACTCAGCATACGACACCATGAACAGTTCATACAACCAAAATGCAAACCTGAACTCTGTGTACATGCTAGAATACAGGCTTTGCTTATTTTGATTCTTCCTGTAAGTCCATTTTGTAGAAAAATGATCAGGACCAACAAAAAACCCGGAACATAGGAGACATACTGCTGAAGATCATAAAGAACTGGTGTGCTGGTAACATGACTTTGTGGCATGAATATTGAGAGTCATAGCTGTAATGCTTTTGGCCTCATGATCTCACTACACACTTGTATGTATACCTCACAAATACATACCCTTGTCATTTAAGCCAGATGTAGGTATACCTTCTTGGGCTGTAAATGCCCATATGTCATAACACAAGACATAAAAGGCAACGTAGCCTCAGTTTCCTGGTGGTGTATCTATATGAGCTTTGGTTAAAGGACCCTAGACCAGTGGGGAAGAGAAGTCAACAACAACAACAAAGTCAATCTATCTACTCAAAAGCATTTCAGAGAACTTTAAATATAAGGCAGTCTCTGTTCCTCCAACAGTGGGCCACCTTTATCCCTCAGTATGCAGCTCATAAGAAGACAGGCAATAAAATGTTTGTCTAATTAACAAAATCCAGGGGACCTCATCTAGAAGTTCTTACCCTGAAGCAGTGCCTGGTGAGCACATGAACTGAACTCCAAGCAGCTGCCCTGCACAGGGCAGAACTAAGGATCCCCCTAAAACAAGCTACAGATGTTGCCTGAGCCTCAGTAAAGTGAGCTCTAGTTGAGAGGGGAGGGACAGTTTGTTCAATGCATGTGAGACCCTCATACAATTTGAAACCCTTTTGAGAGCCTCTGGGAAGAAAAAAAAATCCCCCTGGATTTATTACCAAAAGCTACAAAAAGCCTGAGAGATTTTCAAAATGGCTTTGTTCTAGAAAGATGAAAGGACATAGCTCTAAGAACATCAAGTGTATGAAGTTTAGTCTCTGTGGGAGAGTCATGAAGCTTTGGAAAAATACTGGTAAATGCATAAACTTATTTGAATAAAAACCTGAAAAAAATTAACAAAAAGAAAATAAAATCTGGACCATAGGGAATAAGCTGATGAGGGACCTACCAAAGTCTGCATTTTGCACATTCTGCAAGATGAAGTGATAACTGCTGCAAGTTCGGCTGTTTTGAGAGGTGATGAACTGATAAGTTCAGAAAGAGGAAAAACAGCGCAGTATTAAATTCCAGATATAACAGATAAGAATATGTGAATTTTTAAGAAGAAATCTGAATACAGTGAAGTGCAAAAGATCTTAAGCTACAGAAATTTGTGTGGACAGCAGAAAAAATACAGTCTAGCAGAGCTGACACAGATCCTAGCATGTGCCATAGAATTTGCTGAGGACCATTTCTAAATTCTTTCAGATTGTTTATTTCTGCCTTTTATAGTTGAATATGTGCTATGCTTATGCTTTATCATATAACGTGCCAATATTTTATAGCATTAACATGGTACAGGGAATGACGACAAAAGAAAATTTGGTTCCATTCTTAGCTCTGCAGAGTAGCTTTGAAAAAAGTTACTTTAATGTTCTATGCTTTGGTCTCCAAATGTATGAAAGAAAGCTAGTAATAATGATCTTTTTGTATGAAGTGTTTCAATATATTTACATTAAAGGTGCAAAATCAAAACATGGCACCATCATCAGCATCATTATTATTATTATTATTATTATTGTTATTACTACTACTACTAGTTGAACTGATTATTTCAGAGGTGGTACATTGCTATTTGACAGAAAAAAAATTAAAAATGGAGAACAAAAGATGAGAATATTAAATGTACCTCTGAAAAGACAGGAAGATAAAGCACTTCCTTTATATGCAAATCTTGCAGACATATTTCTGTCCTGCATCAAAGTTTGTTGAACTCCTCTTAAGTAGCAGGCTCTTAGTGAACTTGACTCTATGCTATCAGATTTTGAGATGGGTGTGGAGGAGTAAGGCCAAATTTATGTCTGTAGGGTAATGTTTTTGTGGAGAGATTCACTTCTAGGAAGACATCTCCCAGCATGTGTTCTTCTTCCTGTGTGTAAAAAATACTCTATATTTTCAAACTCTTCTATTTATCCCATGAAGAAGGGATAACAATATGGGTAGTTTCAGTACACTAATTATGTCACCAGTTTTGGGTAGGTTACTAGGTTTTACAGTTCATTTAACAGGACCTAGTGTAGTTCTGTCTGAGCACATATGCAAGTGAGTACCACAGCAGCTTTCGTGGTAGATGGATGCAGAGTAGAAAGCAGTTATGAACCAGTAGCAACCCATCACTGAGAAGCGACTTCAGCATCAGAGACACCTCCTTTGACATTTCCATCAGAAATCAACTTTAGAGATCACACTTTCTGACATCTGCTTAGCCAATGACTCATGAACTGAACTGCTCTCTGGTATATGCAACTCCTGTTGGCAAGAAAGTCATTCAGCCCTTCGGTATTCACAGCCACGGCTGACACACAGGCAAAGCAGATTTTAAAGTCTGGAGCTCATGTGTCAGCCCTGAGACCTGTGTCTCTCAGCACTCATTTGAGACTTGAAGGTTGATTTGTTTATTCCCTTGCAGGGTTATTGCATGTTTTCTCTACTTTTGTCAGTAGGCTACCGAATGACTTGTAACAGCAACAAAAACTGTGGAACACAGCTGTTCCTGGGTGGATAGGGCTGATGAAAGTTTCTGAGCTCCTGTGACTAAAGCCTGCATACCTACAGAGGAATCCTGTCAGAAATGTGCTAAAAGTCTAAATCTTTGCAACTTGTCTTTCTACTGAAGCAAGTCTTAAGTGTTTGTGTCTGCCAGTCTCTGTACATGTATCTATCTGACCAGACAAGTTTTAAAGAAGATTTTCAGCTGTCTGGCAGTTTTAATACTCATAAGATTTCTAAAAAGTTCACAAAAATAGACTGCTGGGAGAGAGAAGACCTTCTTGTGTCAACCTGAGGGAAAAATTTCAGAGGCAGTGAAATCCTTGTCAAACCCGAGAACCTGTCTAGAAGAAGTGCTGTGATGCCTCAATGGCGCAAAGAGCATCAGTCACAGCTCCTCCACAGAGAGGCATGGGGATATCTGACCAAAGCCTGCAAATCAGCAGGAAGCCAAGCTTCACCAATGCTACTTTTCCTAGACCTATTAATGGACAGTAGGGCAGCAGTAGGGTGCTAAGCTCCAGAATTTCTTGCCCCATTGCAGAAGCAGAGAGAATAGCTTGTGGAGTGGTGTGACAGCTGCGAAACTGGCAGAAAAAAGGCCCAGGAGCAGATCTGACACAACTACCTTAATCAATGTTTGCTTAGAAACTAAGATTTATATTCCTTGTTTATATCAAGCACCTGAAGTGAAATACTGACCACTTTGAAGCTGGTGACGGATCTCCCATAACCAGGATTTCATCGCAGTTCCCTTCTGCAGACTTGTCTGTGATTTGTGTTATGTTAACAGCAAGGGGAAGTTAAAATGCTCTGAATCAGGAAAAATATTTTACAGAGCTAGGTAATTTGAAACGCATCTTTCATCTGTTAAGGTTTGAGCTTGTCCCAGTAATAACAAGAACTTGATCAAGCATGAACACTCCCTAGCTATCTATAGATTTGTACTACACAACCTTAGAAATGTCATTGGCACACTTCACAGTGTAATCAATACATTCTTTTTAACCTTTACGCAAGAAGGTTGGGATACAGACTAAGATTGATAAAAAGACTCTCCTGCAGTGTGAAAGGTGCAAAATTAGAGAAAGAGCAGAACTGTGAGATTTTGTTAGTGTAATGCACAACCTGAAATGCGCTGTGTTAATTCCCAGGGGCCGAAGGTTTGAGCACGAGCTTAAATCCAAATCAAACTTTCAGAGTGAAATCCAGTTGCCTTCTCTACTCTGGTCCCAAATTTCTTTCCCTTCTTGGAAGCATCAATGTCTCGCCACTCTCCACATTTTCATGCTTATTTGTGCTCTTCGTCAGGATTCTGATGATCTGAAGAGTTTCATTTATTGGTTTTAGTAGGTTTAATGCCTGGGAGAGGAATGCTGCTTCTGTCCTGCCCTCCAGCATAATGGGAAATGTTGTCTGTGATGGTATATCTGGCACTAGAAGTTCTGCCATAGCTACTGTACCAAGGCGAGAGCAGGAAGGGCCACAGAGTTTCTGAGGCTTTCAACCAGTAAATTCCCAAAGGTTTTCTAGCAGCTGACCAACAGGAAAAAGAAACATTATAGTCTCCACAACATGATGTTTTTTATGAATCTGAGAACAGCTGAAGTGCTTAGCAAGTGTTTTTCTTCTCCTGCTGTCTTATTAGAGGGCAGGGATTTCTTGACTGTTGACCCTGTCCCCCATCAAAAAAAAAACCAACAAAACTGCTGCGCCAAAGGAAATGTGCAAGTGACTGTGATGGGACCTTGTAATGACATTACAGGATTGTGTCTTGAATATTGGCATTGAATACTTACAGCACATACTGAGTGAGCCCAAAAAAAGGTCTGATCTTATCCAGCTGTAAAGACAGGGTCTCATCACTATTAGAGCTTTTAAGTGTTTCTCAGCTTATTTCTTATATCACCAGAAACAGATTCACTACATCTTGGTCATCTTGCTCTGCAGTTTCACTCTCTGGAAATGTTCACTACCATATAATCTTTTTATTGTTGTTTTGTCCATCTCGGGTTCCCATGTCACATGTCCCAAGGGGAAATAAAAGATATGAAAATAGAAACTGGCAAGATCAAGACTGGACTTCTTTTTCTTTTTTTTTTTTTTTTTTGAATGAAGGCTGAAACAGATTTTGTTTCTTGGCCCCAAAATAACTCCTTTTCACAAGCAATCCAGCTTTGGCTACAATAAATATTTTATTATCATAAGCTGGTACAATTAATAGTAGATCACCATCATTTATAGTGATAGATGAATTGCAGTGTCTATTTTGCTCTTTTGTGTACAAGTTGATCTCCACAATGCAGTTGATAATTGTTTCCAAGGAAACTTGATGTAAAACAGTCATTTGGAGCAACAAGGGCGGTGCTAAAGAGAACAAACTAGAACAATTGAAAACTTGTCCTTTGCCTGATGACCAATGTCTGATAGAAACAAGTGACCACAAAAATTGAACCAGACCTCATTCTTGTTTCTTTATGGTTTGTTATTGTATTTACCATTTGCAACATTTTTTTGCTAAAAATAAGATTGTACACTGTTTCTTGTCATGTTGAAAAGAAGTTGTAGGTTTGTGTCCTGTACCATTTGTATAAGCTAGTTTTCTGCTTTTTTATTGCTTATTTTTTTCCCTTCATGGGTCCCGTTATGTTCCAGTTTGTAAGTGAAGAAAGAACAAAAAGTAAGAGGAACTGTCTGCAAACCAGAATTTCAGGAGAAAATATTTTAAATAACGAATGATTCAGTAACAACTCACTTATTCTTGTGTCATGAAGTAACTAGAGAAATATTTGGCAACTGAGAGACAAATGATTGAAGTTAGAAAATAATTTTTAGTTTCAGAAATTGTTCACAAGAGCAAAACAAGTAACTCATTAAGATTTCAAATTCCACTTGGAGAGACAAAAAACCTGAAGTGCTCTAAATAACTGCATGCCTACAGAAATGGGCAAGTTAGCCAAGTAACTGAACTTGTACTAACATATGCAGACAATTTGCCTTTTCAAAATTTTTAAAAGAGATCTGTATGTTCCTATATTGAAATGTTATTTACATGTTGATTTATAACTGATACAGATTGACTATAATGGGATAGATGAGTGTTTTGTTATAACTACTTCTAATGTATTATTAGGTAACAAACTTCATAGAGTATGTGTGCGTGTGCTTGTATATATGAACGAGAACATATGTATATGCATATATATATATATACATAGTGTTGATGGACAATTCATCATCAGCATGAAATTTTATTTTCTAAAAAACAATGTAATTGCTCATCTGTCAACTAAAATACAAAAATCAGAACTGTGAATATCTTCAAAGCCTCCAAAAATAAGTATTTGAAAGCCTATGTAAGTTTTAGGTAGCCAGAGTGTACTGAGACGCAAATATCGTAATAAAACTTGCTGTCAGTATGAAACATTATATTTAGTCATGAGAAGAATGAAAGTATAGGCAAAAGTGCTTCATACATGGTGAAGATAAAAGAAGATTAGGAAATATACTGTTAATCCTGGAAAGAAACAAATATATTCAGCTACAAATACTGCATTTAAACAAGTTAATGATATAAGGAGATCTTTCATTTTATATACACTTTATATAAATGCATGTATATGCCTAGATGTATGACTATATATGTATGTAATCTAGCTTGCAATGTGAGACAGCTGAATACAAGAAGCATGCAGTCATTTATGTTTTCATCCTATTTTCTTCTTATAAAATTTGCTGTTTCTTCTTCCATTGCACAGTCTTTTGCACATCAGGTAAAATTCCAGAAGAAATTAATAGAAAAGCTGCTAGTGACTAAAATCGAACCAGTATTTCACCTCCACATGACATGGTTTGCTTCCTTCCAGCTAGCATTAAATAGCAAGCAACAAATAAAGACACATTGCAGTGGAACCAACCACGATTGTTTCTTCAGTCTATGCACTTGACAAATACCCTAAAATAAGATGTATAAGGATTCTCTTATACTAAATTTAGTATAGGAAATCTTTAATAAATGGAACTGACTATAATTTCCTCCTTTAGACTATTCTGTTTTAAAGTTTCATAAATCCTTGTATTGATTAGCTTTACATGGAACGTTGTACAGCCCTAAACACATGAAATTAAACTGAGTGGCAGGTTAATTTTAGCACGGTCCTTCCAGCCAACACAGCAAAACAACAAAGCAAAAAAATGAAATATACAAAGTATAAATTCAAATATATACAAAGGAATATTAATGCCAGTAAATGAGTCAACTGCTGAAGTTCTGAATTTTTTCCTGCTGACTTTCCAGAACCAAAAGCATAATGGAGGTAAACTTATGGCACATATTAACACTTGATTATAAGAATCTAATTCATATAAGTTGTGCAAATAAAATTCAGTAGTAGAGATCATGAAAGAATGAAAAGTTAACTAGGAAAGCTACTTAAATGGTATCTGAGATAGATTCTGTGTGAATCTTCTTCAGGGAGATTTTTCTGGTTAGAAAGACAAAATAGAATAGAATAGAATAGAATAGAATAGAATAGAATAGAATAGAATAGAATAGAACAGAATTAGAATTTCAACTGGAAAGGACGTATGATGATCTAGTTCTACTGCAAGATCCATTATGGTTATATTCTGTGACTTCCTTCTCTTCAGAACTTGATTATTCGTAGTGAGCACATTAAGCCTTTAAATTTCACTGTCAGAGCCCCATTTCCCCCCTTTTTGGTCAAGGAGTTTCATGAAGTTTACATTTCATAGACCCTAAAAACATTTGTGCTTGATTTTAGGTGTGTGAGCAATGTCAAACTGATTAATTACTCCTCTGGGATACTCTTTTAGCTGAAAATGTATGAAAATATTTTTGAAAGAAACCAAATTATTGGAGAGAACAGTCCTACAACCTGAAAAGGACTGTTACTAGCATGTTGTGGGAGGATCTTGAACAGTGTTATCATCAAGTAGTTTTAACTGCTTTTCAGCTAAAGATCAACACCATGAAAATCAATTGCTATACAGATCACTGTATTTACAAAGACATTTTTCAGAAAAAAGGCCTTTGGCTCAACATGTCTGGAAGAAAGGAGGAATGGATTGTTGAGAATGTGGATGGACAAGCTTTAGCTCTTTATAGACCAGCTTGCTTATGCTTTCTCTGCACACTGAGCACTGCCTTTCTCCTCCTGCCCTGCTACTGGGGTCATGGGCAGTCTTCTGGGTGGTGTTTGGGCTTCAAGACTTGTTGGCCAAGTAGTGCCAGCAAGCCTTTGCCCACCATGGGACCCCTCTTGTAGTGTTTAGGAAGCTCAGTAAAAGCATTATCAGTTTACGTCTCCAGAATTTACTGAAGAAAAACAATCTGGGCCTCGTTCTCCTTGGTATGAAAGCTTCTGTTGGCTGACTAGCAGTGAAAATATCTATGGAGTAGGTATGGATTAATGTGGTATACATTTAAAGAATGCTATGGTGTTACAACAAGATCAAATGGCCTTCTTGTTTCTTGTGCTACATCCTTCTAGCAGCTCTGTTTCTCAGTCAAAATTAGGGCTACATTAGTTGGGAAAAGGATAAAGTTTAGCTAATTATATCTTTTCAACAGTTCACAGGTACAGCCGAGTCAACCAAAGTGACAAGAGAAGTTTAAGAAGCCCATCCCTCTTGCACTGTTTAATCCAGCAATTCATGTTGCCAAAGAACTGAACAGATTTTTCCTCAGTTTGATATTATATTATATTTTTTCAACAAACTAGAGTGTGCCACAACGTCCTGATGGTAACTGCCTACTGAAATGCTGTTCTGTTTCTGTCTTTGCTGTTTTAGGACTTGAATGTGCAATGTGGTTAAAAACTGACTTTAAGTTTTGGCTTTGGGGAGATTAAATTCATCTTTGGCACAGAGCATTTTATACTGAATGAGGAAAGAAAGTATTTCAAGCTTTAAAATGAATTTTTGTTGCTGGAAATTTTGAACTTGGCAAAATGAGAAAACTAAAGATTTTGAGCAAGATTTGCAATGAATGTTGTTTTCAGATTTTGCCTGCTCTGAGCATGGCTATCAGCATAAGAAGTGCTAATATTTCTGAAACAAACTCAACATTAAAGTTTTTTATTATCAGGAGTATCCAGAATGATAGGCATTCTCAGAAGGAACAAAGATTTTAATCACTCCAAAGAGCCAACAGCAGAGAAAAATCAAGTTGCATCTTTAAAGTTTCTCAAAATTTCTTATACTAGGGAAAAGTAATCAATTAACTACAGTTGTAGTAAAGTTATTTTGGAATTTTGCAGTCTATTTTGCAGCCTACAAATGTTTTTAAAGTAAGGGTAAAAATGGATTTGGTTTATATAAGGCAATTTTTTTATCCTTATGGACTTATTTTAGACATCAAAAAAAATCTAAATAGAAATACAATTGAAATACTATAAAAAAGTTTTTATGTTCCAGAATAAAAATCATATGCATGGATGATTTTTAATAGACAGAAAATTAAGCCATCTGTTGAATACAGTGGTGCAAGTACATAAATTTGTCTTCTGCTCTACTTGGGACAGTTTCAAGCACTCTACACAGCCTCCATGTAACAGACAAAAGAGTAGAGGAAAGATCTGTTAAGTTTGTTAAATTTGCAAAATCAAGTACACAAAGGCAAGGTAATGTTTAAAATCTTGGCTGGATTTTCCCCTCAGAGGCATTAGCATCCCAGTATATGCACACCTAGCACTTCAAACTCCAAACCAAGAATTGTTAGTGTTAAACTAGGTGGAACACCCAGTGCCAAGCATTTGTTAGTCCTATTTTTCCATGTTGTCTTCTGGAAAAGAATAATACCTGAACAGACCAAAAGCCTGAGGAATGAACTTAAAATTTGTAATAATTTGTTTCACCAAAATTGGTAAAAATTTTGGTTTGGCAGAAAAAAATCCAAATTGAATCAGCATTTTCATCATGGTTCTCTGTCTATTTGCCGGTTCTAGGAAGCCTTAAACTGAATTTACTGTGTCATCAAACGCTGGCCATCACCTCTCTATCCATATCTTCTGATATAATCTTCAGTTAGATAAAAAGATACTCTTATTTTTCCCTGGGATCTCTTCCTCCTTCAGGGTGCAGTGCACATCAGTGCTGTGTAATGAGCTATTTAGCTCTGGCACCTCCTCATGCTTTTCTTGGCTTTGTGCCTTATTTACCACTTGCTTCTAAACCTCTGCTCTGAAGACAAAATTATTATTTTTCTTGTGGCTTTTTGTTTTACAGCCTGAATGCTTCTCAGATATACATTACATTTATTTCCATTTTATCCTTGGTTGTGTGAGGGCTGTGATTATTATTCAAACTGTCTAGGTGGAGAATCAGGACACAGGGACATGAAGATCCAGTTTTTCCATTAACTTTTACTAGCTAGCAGTCTTTAGAATCTGTCTTCAGATGTTTTTCCCCCCTGAGATGTTAGCATTGTACTGTGCAATGCTTTATGCCGTCAAAATCCCATTAGTGATTTTGGTTGCAGGTGTGACCGTTCCAAAGCTCTGTAGTTCAAAACCCAAGGTCTAAACTGAGGTACCCAGAAAGCATAAAATAAAGGCAGTGTTCCTTGGCTTCATAAATCTCCTTCATCTTCTGAGGCATTGCTTTTCACAACAGTTTGGGTCTCCTCTGAAGAACCACCTGTCGAATATTTAGCTTAAGTGACTTGACCAGCACGTTGGACAAATCCTGTGGCAGAGGCTTGGACAGAATTAGGTCTCCTGATCAGCATATTATGCCATAATTCGTGCCTTACCCTTTCGTTCCCCACTGTCTTTACTTCAGCCTACACATCTTTGCACAAACCAAAACAGCATGTCTAAGGAGAGCAACCACCTTCAGTACTTAACTCTGATTCATCCCTGCTGCAGGTGCATCCCATGCCTCCAATAATACGGGAGAAAAAATAACAAGCAATCAGATAATTATAGATTGTATCATAATGTGTGTGCAAGGGGTGTGCATGCGAGCAGCAAGGTTACCCAGGCAGCACAGATTCTGGCATTTCTTACCTTTTGAGTTATTCAGTTTGTAACCTTGATAATTAGAGCTGATCAGCACATTTTTGGAAAATGCTGTTCTGCTGAAAGTGAAAACGGTCTGCACGGACGTGAGGATTTTAACCAACAGACTTCTGCTAAACAGGCTGCCTGGGCTCTGCTAATTCACTCACCTCATTACAAGGTAGACTTGGGACTATTGCACAGGTCTCAGGGGTCCTGGCTTCAAGATTGGCTCCTCAGGTATGTTAACAGCTTCCCCAAAGTTACAAGATATAACTAGGAAGCAGAGAGAAGGTACAGTTTTGCCTGGTTCTGGAAAACTTGTATTTACTTGCTTAAATTTCTCTTTATGCTTTTTTGTTTTGTTGCTTTGACATAAACTGAAACCTGCTTCTCTTTAAGGTTGCATCAAAAAGTCCATTGCTTAATATTGTGCTGATGGCTGGGCGGCTGTAAAGTGACCCTCTATTCAGCCCTTGGCTTTGTGAGTTGAAGGATTGCCCCAACCATGGCCTGGGTCACTAGACCACCAGTCCTACATGGGGACCAGTCAACTGTCAGCAAGTTTCACAGCTACATATGAATCCAGAGTAAAGGAGCAATGACATCCAGCAAACCTCACTTGCATTTCAACCTCAGAAGAAGGCTTTTGCTACTCTCTAAGTGTCTCATTCCTGTCCTAATCTCCTGCCCTCACAAGTCTCACCTCATTGCTCCTGGCTTTTCTCAATCTCTTTATTTTCTTCCTGCATCTTTGTAGAACGGGGCAGCAGCTCGCCCTCCTCCAACTGCTACTCCAGCATCAGTTTCTCACTCTTTCCTGTCTCCATTTTCTGCCATCAGTGAAACGGGTTGAAATTCCCCATGCCATCTCCACTCTAACTAAAAAGCAAGATTGGGAGAGAACCTCTCAGTCTGGCCCCTATCCCCTCTGCAGAAATTTGTGCAAGTGAGTAATGAGAGACCAACCTACTGGTCGAATTAAATACTGTATTGAGCAAGAAATAGAAGCAGGTGGAAGTGTGAAAAAACTCTGTGTTGACCTCCCAGTACCTGAAGGGAGCCTGCAAGAAAGACTGAGAAAGGCTAAGCAATAGGATAAGGGGGAATGACTTCAATCTGAGAGTAAGCTTATCTGAGGTATTAGGGAAAAAAATCTTTACTGTGAGGGTGGTGAGACACTGACATAAGTTGCCCAGAGAAGATGCCCTGTCGTGGCAATGTTCAAGCCAGGTTGAATAGAGCTCTGAGCAATGTGGTCTAGTGCAAGATGTCCCTGCCCGCATCAGAGGGATTGTGAGGTCCTTCTATGATTCTGTGACAGTAAGTAGGAAGCAGAGCAAGCTGCTATTACCTGTGGCAGTCAAATTCCAAACCAAAACTGAGAAAACTTATCCTTGATGAAAACAACTGTTTCCAGGACCACCACACATATATCTTGATATCCTCTCTTTCTCAAGGGTTTTTAAAAAATGTTTTCTGCCAAAATTCCCATCACAGTAGAGCTATTACCAGTGCCAGGGTACTTATAGCTGTAAAAGATTCATGAAGGATATTTTACAGCAGGCCTTGTGACTCTGGAAAGTCCACCCAACTCTTATGTACTTCATTATTGAGGGATATGCATTCACTTCACAGCAGCCCAAGCACTAATCATACATAAGGTGCAACAAGCTCTGGAAGCACACAAAGTTACATTTCAAACTGTTATGCATAATAATATCAAAGATGCAATAAAATGAGACAATAAGTGTGCACAGCTCTAATAAAATTAAAACTCAATTAATGTGTAATCACTGAGTTACATTCAGAGGGTTTTTTAATATTGCATATTATGTTACTTTGTTACTCTCATTTTCCTTGTCAAGGTTTCGCAGCCATCCCACTTTTTCCCATCTAAAGTAAAGTTCATCTCTACTGTTAATAAAATAATTTTTTTTTATTTATTGTTTTACATAGTTCCTTGTCATGGATGTCTTCTCGATGAAATGCTTTTATAGTGTCTTTTCTGCCTTGGTACTTCCACTGCAAATTACAAGTCATACAGTTTCTTCACCTCTCCCCCTAATGCTTTGAAATAACTGGGTTTAGTGTAAAGCCTTTCCTTCTGGATCTTGATGTTTTCTCCATCTAACACTTTGCTTTCCCATCTTCCTAGCTGCCAGTATTTCTAAGCTTCTAAGTACGTGATAGTTTTATACAACTAAGCTAAACAGCATCGGTGGCCTTCTACCTTCTTATGTTCATCCCTGTCATCGTGCACACCATTCACAGCTTCAAAGGTTTCCCCAGGGGTCCTAGCACAGTAGAAAATCCTGATTATAAGTGACATTTGAGTGGATTTTTAGAATTAGTGTATTAACAATTATACCCAACCTTAGGATCTTTATTAACAGTATCAAGACTGGAGTCTAGTGCAGAATTCAACGCAGCTGTGTCATCTTTTCATGAAAGCAATTTCCAGTGTATGCATTGATCTTAACAGTGATCTAAGGATGGGCAAAGAGGTTGGTACAATACTTTTTCAAAATAGAATGGGGATCTTTGGCTTTTTCTGAAGGATGAAACATGGTTAGAGTCAGTGAGGCCCACATCATTTGAGGTAAATCTTTTTTGCCCTACACATTTTCATTTGCAATATTGAGGGCAGCCTGGGAAATATATACATTTTACCTATAAGGGGTCATGTGAAATAAATCTCTGAAAATCACCCAGAAATTGACTCACACTTCTTAAAAGAAAATCATCTCTGTATATGCACGTGTCATGAACCAATAGAATGTAATAGCAGTACGACAGACAGCAGTTGTAAATTTGCATGGCTTCATCAGTGTGGATGTAATTCCATGAAAAATATCATTACCAGCGTTTTAGTTGTACCCTACAATACTTTCATATCCTGTGGCGTTCCCTTACCTTTCTAACCAAGGTTAAGACTGAAGTCTACCAGCCCATGTGAGTATCTATGAACCTCAATATTTCAGCACCAGAAGATTCTTATTTACCTGTTTGTGGGCCTGTATGCCAATTAGTTACAACCACGTTAGACTTTGCATGCATTTGGACTAGAAGCTCTAACTGTGGTCTAAACATAAGATGGACTCTGCTACCTGCCTTTGTCAGTGTTTTATTAGTACTCTTGCTGTCACACAGAACAGATTTAAGAGCAATGTGCCTGTTGAAAACACCTATGACTACAGATGATAATTGTGGTGATTTGAGATATTGATTGGCCTGTAAAAAAATTAATAACTAGTTTAATATTTTCTTTCGACATAAGAAACACATTTGTATTTAAGGGCCTGAAGAAGAAAAAATTAGGGAAGTCAAGTATCAGGACAAGGTGATTACTTAACATCTGTGACCAAGGAAAAGGCTCAAGGAGAAAAATCATCCAACATCTGCACTGTCGGTAAAATACTTGTAAAAAACACAAGTGAAGTGTGATTAATCACCATGGATGTATGATTGAGTCAATTGACTGTTACTTTTTCATGATGATTAATCAGCTACAAAAATTATAATTGTCCCACTTGTAGTGGCTGCATGCTGTGCCTGATGACATCATTTGGGCTACAGATACTCAATGAGTGGATTTCAAAAGAATATGCAGATGAACCAGGAAGGGTGGGTGAGGTTAAAACTATGTTTTGAAGACCATCTCTGGTTTTAGCAATGCAGACTTGAGATTGTTTTATCAGCTTGCTGAATGGATAAATGCTGTGTTATCTGATGAATATCATCATCAGATTAATCTAAAATCAGAGGCGCTTTTTTTTTTTCATTTAGCATTATTAAATAATATTTACATTAGGGATGCATTTGGAGGCAGAGAACAGAACCAAAATTATTTTCATGACATTAGATAAATGAATGTTACACTCTCAGCATACTGTGTAGTGCATGTCAGAAAATAAAGAGCTTCCAAAATGGCAATGAAATGTTTAGATGGATGAATGTAGGTTAAGAAAAAAAGAGAAAAGAGGAGTGAAATTGCTTGCTTTAGAGTGTGAGTGAAAAGCAGAAAAAGGTAAGAGTATTGAAGATCACAAATATATAGTGGAGAGAAAAAGGAGGCTGTCTGTCTACTGTTTCTATGAATCAAAACCATGAGGTTAACAAAAAAGAAAGAAAATTCAAATGCAACAGAAGAGACTTAAAAAAATGCCCAAATCAACTTAGCTGAATTAATTAATTACAACTTGATTTCTGTGGCTATTTTAAATTGATCTGAGAACCCATGTCAGTTTGGGAACTAGACATTCTCTAACTCCCCAATCTTGAGGCAGGACTTGGATCCCAGGAGAGAGAAACGACTGCATTGCCTAAAACCAAACTGCAGCCTGTCTGGGTCAGCCCTCAACCTTGATAATGATCAGGGAAGTGGGACTGTGCTGGGGAATCTAGACATAGCCTTGAGATCAAGAATATAATAAAAATATTATGAGGATAGTGACAGCTCCTGTAATTATAACAAAACTCCTGTACTTTTTAAAGCATATATGCAATCATGCTTTAGGGCATAAACCATCCACTTACTAAGGGTTTAAGAAACAACTCCCTTTACAGGCAGGTGTTTCTAAAGTTTTTTTTCTGATGAGGTTTCTCACACCTTCCTCTAAAGCAGCCGGGATTTGGCATCTGTCAGAGACAGGGGACCACACTAGATGGATCACTGATCTAATCCAGTGTGGCAGCTCCTATGTTCCTACGAAGATTGTGCAAGCTTCGTAGCAGATATTGGTTTTGCATGTAAGCCTGAAAATGTCATCAGACTGTTGAGTGGGTAAAGTGCAGCATTTTATAAACATACAACCCTCAAGGCTCCTAGGGAAAGATTGTTACGTTGGGATCTTGGATAATCTGAAAGAGATGATGTACTAAGATCTGACACAATAACCCAAATGATGAATTATTCCAGGCAATTTTGCCCCATCAAGCTAAATTCAAATATACTAATGGACTGTGCAAAGGACTGTGCACTGTAAGAACCTCAACCCCTGTACACTCACTGTTATTTTAAATGTCTTTGTGCCTACAAAGAAATAGTTACTTGCAGCGTACAAGATCCTGCTTTAAACTTTAAAGTTCAAAGTCTTATTTAGGAAGAGAGATTTTTTAATGGAAAAATTCTTTAAAATCCTCAGAGATAGCATCCTTGGAGGAATACCATCTTTTACACTCATTTAAAATAGATTTCAGACTTCTTTGCAGTCTGTTCTGAGCAGGCAATACCTTTCTGAGCTGTACATAAAACCTCACTAATGATCTGTAATGAAGTGCTTCTTTCTGCACATCCAGCATTTTTGCTCTAAAGTTCAAGAAAATAGCACAATTTTGCCAGCACTATTCCCCTTTTAGCACACTGGTTTTGCTTTTGAACTACAGCACTAACATCAAAACCACAAAGCATAATCCTGTGTCTCCTCCTTAGGCTGTCACTATGTTTTACAACCATGGATCCTAAAGTTCAGTTCTGTTTTACTTCTCAACTGCTAATCTTTATTAAAGCATATTTTTTATCAGCCACAGAAGGAGATTTTATTTACAGGGTTAAATTTACATGAGATCGTATTGGTAACTTCTTGTATTTAAATAAGAACAGGAAACATGAGAACTCTGATCTCTTGAGTTTTTCATAGGTACCTACTAATTGTTAATTATTAGAGACTAACTAAGTCACTGAAGTGAGTCGTTTGGCTGGTGTCTCAAATGCTGTCATTTACTACTACACAAATCAGCCTAGTGATAGAGTGTCTTTAAATTAGGTTACAACCATGCAGTTATTGGACAGGGAGTAATTGATAAAACCATTAGTAACACTTGTAGAGATAACAGCTAGCAAAATCATGCAGCCATAATTATTCCTAATGGATACATGCTATAAATTGTGTCAAGAAAAAAAATCTTGCGTTATCTTTCAATCAAATTTGACAGTCCTGGTAGATTACTGTAGACTAAATGCTCATGTATGGAAAAAAAAATGACCTCTCAGAATATCTTTGCCTTTTCTCCCCTTTCTCCTTTCCTACAAAATTATGTCGGGTTGTGGGTTTTTTTTGTCTGTGTGTTTTGGGTTTTTTTCTGTTTGGTTGGTTTGGTTTGGTTTTTTTGTACTTCCTTTCTGCACTGGCTTTCAGGCTAAAGAAAATGTAGTCCTTCTTATTAGTTGTCTTTGCCACAGTGTTTTGTATTTTCAGTCAGACACAAGACACGTCAAGACTTTTTGTAATGTGACAACATGAAAAGAATTACCAGTTTGAATAAATGATTCCAGGTTGCATTACATTTTTTCCAACAGCAAAATGTATTCTTTAATAATACATAAAGTTTTATCAGTATTCTGGTGTTAACATTTGTTTCACTGAACAAAGGCTGCTATTCTCAGTGTCCTACCCCACTCCCTTTCAACTTTTCTCCCATCAAAAAAATCACTGGTTGTTTCAGTGAATTTCCCCCCTTCCTCTGCAAGTGACAAAGATCAGAAACTGCTTCTGTTGACTAAAAGGTCAGATTTATAGATCAGATGTATAACCTGATATTTTCTTCTTCTCCTATATGCAAGGTGATGCTTCTCAATCACATGCATGAAGGATTTAAGAGGAAATGGGTGAATCAGCAAAAAGGAAAAATTAATTACATGTAATCATATAATAACTTCTCAGAAGAGAGGTGCATAAATTACTGGAGTTCTCTTGCACTTTAAAAAATACTGTGGTCCTGTGGCTATTATTGTGAATTTCAAAAGTCCCAAACAGTAACTCCTTTGATCCAGGGTACCCCACATACTTTAACTTGCACATTTGTGTGTATATTATCATTCCCTTATGAGGGAAAAACCTCAAGATTATAGCTTAGTTTGAGAGTATTCAGAGACTTCAGCTCACAGATCCTTAGTTCAGCATCGTCCATCTGATGCTTTACCTTTGAGCCTGTTGGAAAAAAAAGTCCACATAACAAAATCACTACTGCAATTAACATACACTGATGGTCTCAGACATTCAAGGGGGAGGGCCTGCCAATGCTGAACTCCCTCCATGTTCAGGAGAGGCAATAATATGAGAAGAAAGTTTGAATTACGATGTCAGGAAGGAATTTTTCACTGTGAGGGTGGTGACACACTGGAACATTTTGCCCCGAGAAGTTGTGGTCTTCCTGGCCCTGCAAGTGTTGAAAGCCGGGTTCAGTGGGGCTTTGAGCAACCTGGTCTAGTGGAAAGTGTCCCTGCTGATGGCAGACGGGTTGGAACCAGATAATATTTAAGGTCCCTTCTATCCCAAAACATTCTATGTTTCTATGAATTGACATCACTGGCATAAGTGAAACTTAGTGGCGCCTTTGACTAGAGTGCCCTGTTGGATGGTTACGGGCTCTTCAGGAGGGATAGACAGGGCAGAAGAGACAGAGGGATAGCACTGTACGTCTTAGAAACTCACATTTGGCAGTGGCACAGTTGAGAGCCTCGGGGTAAGAGTCAAGGGGCAAACAAATAATGTGGATGTTGTTGTGGGAGTCTACTATAGTCCTCCCAGCCGGCACAATGACACTGATGAATTATTCTTTGAGGAACTAAGGGACACTTCCAAGTCAACTCCTCTTGTCCTTATGGGGTACTTCAACTTGACAGAAGTTAACTGGGAGCATCACACAGCTGGTACAACCTAGGCCAGGAGATTCCTGAAAAACCAGAATCACAACTTTATGGAACAGGTCCTTGTGGGATAAGGATCCTTGTAAGACCCCAGCCCTAAACCCACAAACTTAACTGGGAGTATTACTTTTAAAGAATATACAAGACTCCAAAAGTTTCGCCCAATGAACTTTTGAAGACCCTTTGGTTCTTAACACCTTGAGATAACTTAAACAGAGAAAAGCCAGAGACTTTTCCTCAGGAGATACTTTTATTGTGGGAGAAAATAAGGATTTTGGCAAAAGTTTAAAAGGGGTAACATACAACAAAGTAGAGCATTCCGTAAATCACTGACCCAGTACATACCAACGCACCACTTAATGAAAACCATCCCACTGGTTTTACATTACCCAAAATATTAAGTAAGAAAAGAGATTAAAATAGTAAAGAAAGAAAGAGATTAAGAGAAGAAACAGGAGTAAAAAAAAAGATTAGGACATTAAATAGCTACCACTGAAGAGTCTTATGGCAGTCCAGCTCCACATGGTGATGGCAGGTCCCAAGAGAAAAGGCAAGAGGGAGACCACATGCTTCTCTATGTGCACTGGCTGCCTGTGGCCACTCCTTCCAGGTGGGATCTCCAGCTCCCTGACCACTTAGTGGTGACCACTCCCAGATGGGAGTGAGGGGTGGGTGTAGCCAATCAAAGGCTGAGTTAGGGGTCCAGGGGTCATGGTGTGGGTGGGCTACCAGGCTGCCTTTTTGACTGACAGCTACTCCATGTGGGGTGTGTGAGCTGTACCATGTGAATTCTGAGGCTGCCCTTCCCTCCACACACACAAGTTGGTTCCAACCAATACTTTTACTGATCCAGTCCCTTCCCACTCAGCATATCCTGTGAGTCTGTGTTTCTGTGAATTATGGAACTGGCCACTGATGCTGGTGACACAGGTTTTTCTCTGCAAATTAGCAGAAGAATTGAGACTTTATGATGTGTTCTTCAGTTCTAATATTAGATTCCATAAAACCAATCATTCCCACTTCGCAGTATGCTTAATGGCCAAAAAAAGACAAAGTCCCTGAAAAATTGCTTTTAAGAAGTGTTTTTCCAAGCTGGCCATACTGCGTGACTTTCCCCAACTTATAAAACCATGTACATCCTGCACTGAACACATCCACTTCCACCTTGTTCCACCTCCTCGGTCCTTGTGGGTAGCTACTCTTCCTCATATTCCTACACTCCAGGGCACAAAAATGCAGCACTTGCAGAGCATCACACATTTCAAATGGTGCATTTGCCATCTGCTACTTTGTAGAAATGGAGAAACTTATGGGGTTAACCTTCTTCATTCCTTAGTGTGAGAAAAGTACACTAGTCCGTTTTTTCCCTCTGGAAAAACAGACATAAAATACAATTAAGCCTAAAACCCATGTCTTACTGAAATGCAAGGAATTGTAAGCATTGGGGGATTTTTATTTTCCTTTCCATTTACTCTGACACATGGGTTGCAGGGTACCTATTGTTTCTGCAATAGCCAGACTAAGATAGCCTTAACATTATTCCTTGGCAACTCTGGAATTCACACTAAAGTGAATCATGAACATGATAGCAGCATGCCAAAATGATTTCAATACTTCTACAAACAAGCACCCCAACTTATTGAATTGCTGCATGCAGTTTTAATGAAGATAAGTCAGTATTTACTCAGCAGTGATAGCAAGCAGGAGAAAAACATTTGGCCATTTTAGAAACTTCAGGTTTTGCCTCTGTGTGGGAGCAGGGCAAGTTCACTTCCCCAGTCCTGAGAGAACTACCTTACTCTGCTGCAGGTAAGGCAGGAGCAAGTGTCCTGGCTTTGCTTTCCAGTGTGGATGCTGCTCGACTACAGTGAGGTGATGATATGCTGTAGTCTTGAGAAAACCTATTGTGCCAAACTCCCTGCCTTGACAATCTAAATGGATTAGTTTTACGACTGAAGCAAGGACAACCCCTTATGTATTATATGCATCAAATTTCAAGCAGGTAAATGCCATCCTCATCTTCAATAACCGCATCCACTTGATTTTTCTTTCTGAATGATTTGTTGAATGTGCATACAGACCCATACATAAAATGCTGCTTATTACAATACAAAATTGGAATCCAGCCTAGACTTATGTGCATTTTTATACCACCTCAAACTATAAAAAATCCATTCAGAAATCAGGTTAAACATACAAAAATGTTTCAGTAAAAATCACAACTGAGCTTTTAATACTGCTTTTAATGGATTGTTAAATGCTTATAAACCAGCTTTGAGTATAACAAATTAACTCTGTGAAAATTAGTTCAGGTGAAACCCTTTGATTTTCTCATTGTCCTCTAAATTAAAAATTAACCACCCTGGCACGTGCACTATACCAGAGCTGTATGAGCTTTTAATACAACCAGTCTCATACAAACCTTATACTTCCCTCGAGAAAGTTGAGTTTCTAAAGATTTAATTCAGGTTCCAAGGTCAAACTGAATAGATCTGAATTTCTCCTTAAAATGGGAGTTTCATTCCAATGAGGACTCGACTTCAATTTACTGCTTCTTCCTAAGTTGTGACAATATGGCACATAATATCACATGCAGATAGCAAATCAAATGAACTGACAGCACAATGCCAAAAAGGGTGCCCAAGAGCACACTGCGAAGGATAGTTGTGAGATGGAGTTCCTTTTTTAAAAAAAAAAAGTTTTAGAAGACTTTTCCATATCACACATTTGCAACTTTTAAACAAATCCAGTACATTTTCTGTGTCTTGCAGATTGTCACGTGAAGACAAAGGATAAATAGGAAGCAAAATCTCTCACCCATGTTACTGGTAACAGAACAGTATGACAACAATATTTTTGTTTTTGAACACGTAATCTATTTTTCAAATTCACTTTCGTGCAAATGTGGCTGCCTCTATATTTAGTTCAAATGATGAAAAAATAAACTCATGTTTTAGGGGACAGATTCTGCCCTCTTTTCAATCTGCTTTGGTGAGCAACTGCAGACTGAGAAATGGAGTCTTTTACATAGAGAACTTGTGGTGATAGAACTTCTTGACTGTCTCTGTGTTCTCTCTGTGTGTCTTCATGAAGTTATGAAGGAAGAAGAATACTGTGAAAGGAGGGCTACCAGACTCAGTTACCAAGTGACTCATATCAGCCAGGAACAAGTTATTGATATTCAGAGTTCCTCTAAACTGGGATGAAGGTTGGATGTTCACCATGGGTGAGTGACGGTCCACGAGCCTTTTTGCTCCATCTCACTCTGTTCTACCCATGTGAGACACATGTTTACAAATACAGCACAGCAAAGAAAGAAGACTTCACTTGAGTTACCTACTATTTGGTATTTTCTCCACAGGCAAGTTGCTATCCCTGGATTATTTCCATGATCTTTCTGAATTTTTCCTATATGATTGAAATTAAGCAATCCTCTGCCAGTTGGATATTGAAATGGAAGTAGTAGTCTGTAAGAAGTGCTCTGATTTATTACAGTGTTTTTACAAATTACACTCTGCATAAACTATTTGCTATAAAATCTGAAAATGTGCCTATAGTGGTATTTTACTGGGAGGCTTATATCTGAATTGGAAATAGCATAGGAAGAATGTGAAAGTGCATAACTGTGAGTCTTAAGAACCACAACGTAGAAATTGGTAGGTTTCTATGAAAATACAGTACATTAAGAAAGGCAATTCCAAATACAGAGGATAAATAATGAATAACACTAAAGCTAAATTTTAATTTTTGTTTCACCACTCACCAAATGTATATTTACATGATTATAAAAATTAATGTAAAAAAAATTTGCCAAGCTCTGATATCAGAAACATGAAGCATATTTAAAGGTGAATAGAATATAAGTAATGCAGTCGACTTTGACAAGACCCTTTTAAAAGTGATTCCAAAGACATGCCATCTAGGACAGTTAGCCAGGGCAGCAGAATACATACATTTAAGACAGTTATAGACAACATTCAAGCTGCACAGTGTTACCCTCAATATATATTATAGATGTGATATTGCTGTTCTTGAAAAGGTGGCAAGGTTGAAAGTATAAGTTCTGAGAACATGCTGAACATCTAAATCTATGAAGACTAGAAAGAAAAAACCTCTTAAGAGATGATTTAATTGAAGTATTTAAAATATTAAATGGAACAGATAATGTCAACATGTGCTGCTATTTTCAGACCAGAACAAGAAGGTAGGACAAAGGAACATAAATGGAAATTAAAGGAGAACAAATTCAGAACAGATATAAGTACGCACCCATGATGAGAATAATAAACATGCAAAAATTGGCATAGCTAGGAAGGATTTGAGGCAAAAAAATTGGTGTCTTTTTGATGGGATGTGCAGGGTCTGTTCTGCAGTCAAACAGTAGAGGCATGTGCTGGTGAATAAAATCATTCTGCTTCTCTTAACTTTCCATCTTATTAAAATTAAGTCCAACTTAAAAGTAGTCTTAGAGTTTTTAGAAGTCTTTCATTGCTTTTATTTACATCAAAGTAATTTTTAGGGGTTAATCTTGTGAGGTCAAAAACACATGCAAAAAGCTAAAAGCAAACTTCATGCGGAGAATGTCATGGAAAATATTCTTTTTTCATTCAGTTCTTCAAATTCTATCTTGAATCTTTGTTACACTTTTCCCAGAAAGCACTTTGGAATATATAGGATGAAATCTAAATCCAAGTTTGAAGATGATACCAAACCAGGAGAAGCTGTTGACTTCCTCAAAAGCAAGGGAACCCTGCAGAGGAGCCTCAGAAAATTAGAGGACTGGGCAATCACCAACCATATGAAGTTCAACAAGGGAATGTGCTGCATTCTGCACCTGGGATGGGGCAACCCTGGATGTACGTACAGACTGGAGAATGAGGAGATGGAAAGCAGTACTGTGGTAAGGGACCTGGGGGTCCTGATCGATGGCAAGTTGAATATGAGTCAGCAGTGCCCTGGCAGCCAGGAGGGCCAACCGTGTCCTGAGGGGCATCAGAGCATCGCCATCTGGTCGAGGGAGGGGATTGTCCTGCGCTGCTCTGCTCAGGGGCAGCCTCACCTTGAATATTGTGTGCAGTTTTGGGCAGCACGATATAAGAAAGATATTCAGCTATATTCAGATATTCAGCAATGAAGATGGTGAAGGGGTGTAGACAGAGTTCAAGAAGTGTTTGGACAATAGTCTTGAGCACATGGTGTGACCCCCGGGGATGGTCCTGTGTAGGGCCAAGAACAGAACTCAATGATCCTTGTGGGTCCCTTCCAACTTGTCATGTTGTGTGATTCTCTGAAATCAAGCAAAATTATGTGTAGATCTATACAATAAGTAGCATGTAAATCTTTAGGATAGAGATTTTTTTTTTTCCCTTGAGTGACTATAAAAATGAATGCTTTTCATATCTTACACAGATTTTGAAAAGGTGGCATTAGAGACTTCTCTGATAAAAAAGCTAATATTTCAAGGGAATTTTATGTATGTGTATATTCATTGCTGGGAAAAAAATCTCTGATAAAGCCATTAATAGTTTTAATCAGAATAAAATATGTCCAATCACATAACACATGGCAATAAATGTAATAACCAAGGAATCTGTGTGCATGACACTTGCCATAAGATTATATTTGACAATATGAAATATGTGATGATATATGCTTGGTGTTACTGTTTATTCAAGAGACTGTCAGCAAGCAAGGAAAGTTTTTCCATCCATGCTATTAAAATATTAACAAGAATATGGGTTTTTCACTGAGGTGAGCTTTGAAAGACAGAAGGGTGACTAACTATAACTTAGACATGGCAAGGTCATTTGGAGAAATTGGCTCTTCAAAGTGCAAACAAGATAAATATAAGCAGTTAGACAAATATTAATGCATAAAGACAGACTAAATTAGAGGCAATATTGCTTTAACTTTGAGAAGACACAGCCATAAAATGAAACAATCCCCTGTGCACACCAACCTTAAAGGGAAATTAGAGTTGTCTGAGTAGAAAAAGCAGTATCGGAAGAACTGCCAAAGTAAGTAATTATGAGTTATAGCCTTTATTGGTAAAGATGATTTTCATCCCCGTTCCCCCCACCCCTCATCCCTCCAGTTATTTTAGTTTTAAAAGTTTGGTGTGTTTTTATTTATATGAATAATTAATTATTGAAGTGAATACTGTCTCCCTTCCTGTGCAGAGATGAGGCAAGCAGTGTTTCTGGAACCTATATGTAAAGCTTACTTTGTGGGGCAGGCAACCTACTCAGCAGCAGCAAAAACTGAATTGCTGTTACTATAAATATCCAGTTGTCAAAGTTCCCAAATAAGTAGCTCTGGTATAATGCTTTTAAAGGTGAGACTGCAGATCCATTTTTTAGAACAGATGACCTCACAGAGCTTCTATAAAAAAAGAAAAAATAAATCCCAGAGCAACTAAACAGGCATTATACATCAAGGGCAGTCATTATTAATATTAAATTTGTTTAGAAATGGTAATGTACATTTAGGGTACCAAAACAGCCTTAAGTGTGCCTTTTGATAATGTTACACAATAATCAGGAAGTCAAGCTTAATGGAAGTAATTTCATGCTTGTAGTTTCAGATTAAAGTGTTTTCTGCATTCCTCTCTGTCCCCCAAACCTGGAGAGTCTCCTGTGCAATGCCACTGCATGGCAGTGTTAAAACTGTTTTATTTGCTTCCTTCATGTCTGCATCTCAACAACTGGAGATCAATTATTTAATCTTGCTTGTTCATTTCATGGACTTATAACATTTGCACTGAAAACTGGAGTGAGGGAAAATAAAATATCATTTAACTTGCACGTACACACACACTCAACTTTATCTCTCTTTTGAAATTGGGGATTGTTCCAGATCTGGTTGCCCCAAATCACGAAAGACTTAAGGAAGGAGGTCAGCCATCTACAGTATTTGATGGCAAAACAGTTGAGGGTCCAGGCAGTGGCACAAGAATGGGAGAAACCCTGACAATCCATACTATGATGCAGCTGCAGTGGTCCAGCTCATTCCTTCCCACCTCGGAACAAGCTACATTATTTATTAATTTATTTCACAGCCCATAGCAGAGCTGTATCACAGTCTAACAGTGACGTAAGAGTTTAGACAAGACCCATATTGCTCATAGTAATTAAACAGATTTATTTGTAAATTCTCAATAAATTAATTTAGTACTTAGGGAGTAAGTGCTATAATATTAGAAAAGATATCATGTAGGGTTTTTTTTTCTTTAATTCATAACCAAGAGGTTGAAGTAATAGCTGTAAGGGGTTTTTTTCTCTTTAGCTAACTCAGTAATTCTAGTTCATTCATTAAAGAGACTGAACTTTGTGTTTGCCCTCCTTCACTAACATTTATATTTTCTTCAAATAGCACAAAGCAACTGGTTGATAAGGGAATGTTTCAGTCATTTTCAATTAGCTGTAAAGTATTTTTTTACAGTAGTCTGGTTTCTGGTTAACTGACCAACAGAACAATGATGGCTATTTTATACTGCAGAGACAGTGCTGACAGGGGGTATAATGAGAGAAACTGTCTCAGATTTTCTTATTAACAAGTGTAGCCAAAGCCCCCGTTGGCCTTGCTAAATGGGTAATAGCATATTACTCTCTTGGTGGAGGCCTTTAGGAGATTACAGACAAAGTTGGTTAATTAGTGGGATCTGAAGTGTTACTTCAAATACTGTCCCAGCTCTGCAGTTTTCCTACAGTTTCTAATTATTCGCCTTTGAATAAGAATACAGGACTAGATTTCCCAACCTGATTATTTCATAAAATCTGAATGGATAATCAAGCACTACTTATTTCAATCAAACTACAGTCAAATTGAACTTAACCACAGATGTATGAATACGACAGATTTGGTATTGATATTGATTTTCCAGTAAATCATCTTAAGTTCAAATGATCAAAAATCAAGACAGGTCAACATCAAAGAAACAGGAATATTGGCATGAAAGCAAGCTCTCTTGATTGGTACAAATTAAAAGATCATTTATTAGTGATTATGCTGTATAATACTGCCAGTGCCAAATGAATGCAATTAAGATGAAATGGGCCCCTGCAGCTACAGGGGTTAATAAAGACTGAATTCCTAATGATTTTTCCATTAATTATGAAGATGTCCACAAAACAGCTTTAACAAAGCTGTGGCCACCTCAGACAAATCTTTGTAATCTGTATAAACTGCCTTCCTTAATTGACATGTTGTTGGGATAATGTAAAGATTTAACAGCTCTGAAATCGTTACATGCCAAATAAGGGTAGTCTGCAAAGAGTGCAAAACTTGGGGTATATGAGAAGTGCCATGGTTATAAATGTTTTGAATAGCCTGAAATTTCCACATTGTTTCAAGACTAAAATGGCATACATCCTTACTAGAAACATTGCTGTACTTTTACTGCAATGAAGAAGGCTTTACCTACCTGACTGTTTGTGCTTTTCATAGGTTAGGAAAGCAAGGGCTATGAATTGGTAGAAAAAACTGAGAGATGGCACCAGGCACACCCTTCCTAACACTGCCAGGGGACTAGAGCAGCTCTCTTTACAGACTATTCTCTTACAAGGGAAAATTTGGTCTTATAGGACCAAAATTTGGCCTTAAAACATTGCAGATAAAGAAGAATAAATGCCTTACTTTGGAAAGCTTCTTGCCTGGACATGCCACTTTGCATAACTCTCACTCAGGGGTCTCCTTGGGCTGTTGTGTGCCTGGCTGGGTATTTCCAAAGCAAAGGAGTCTGACCTTTCTGTGAAAAGGGTAGAGCCAGATGGTGCCTTTCTCTCCCTTTTTTGTTGCTTATCAGCTTAGATCCTTCTCTGATTGCTGCTGAGAGCAGGCTTGCCAGTCTTTTGGCCATTTCTTGCTTATTCATGGGATTTCCTTAGGTTTCATAACTATTTTTTTCATCAGTATCATCATTACCTCTCATCTGTCAGTTAGCAAGGAAAACCCTCTAAAGATATAAAAATGAGGAGATTGCTTGGATGCTCAATTAGGCACCTGTTGCCTCTCAGCATTAAGTTAATTTCCTTGCTAATTATACATGTTTTTCATGCCCTCTATCTCTTGGTTTTCCATTTTCAAGAAGATGTCAGTTCTTACGTGGATTTCAAAGCAATCAGAACTGCGTGAAGGGAACACAGAATATTTCACAGAATCACAGAATATGCTGAGTTGGAAGGGACTCACAAGGATTACTGAGTTCAATAATTAGCCCTGCACAGGACCATCCCCAAGTGTCACACCATGTGCCTGAGAGTATCAGCCAAATACTTCTTGAGTTCTGTCAGGCTTAGTGCTGTTACCACTTTCCTGGGGAGCCTCTTCCAGTGCCTCATCACCCTTTGGGTGAAGAATCATTTTCTAATATCTAATTTAAAACTCCTCTGATACAAATTCAGGCCATTCTCTCGGGTCCTGTCACTGGTCACCAGAGAGAAGAGATCAGTGCCTGCCCCTCTTCTTCCCCTCACAAGGAAGTTGTAACTGCAATGAGGTCTCCTGTCCTCCTCTCCTTTCTCCAGGCTGAACAGAGCAAGTGACCTCAGCCACTCCTCATATGACTTCCCCTCAAGACCCTTCACCATCTTCATTGCCCTCCTTTGGACACTCTCCAATAGCTGAATACCTTTCTTATATTGCACTGCCCAAAACTGCACACAATATTCAAGGTGAGGTTGCCCCTGAGCAGGGCAGAGCGGGACAACCTCCTCCCTCGACCAGATGACGATGCTTTGCCTGATGCCCCCAGGACACAGTTGGCCCTCCTGGCTGCCAGGGCACTGCTGACTCATATTCAACTTGCCATTGACCAGGACCCCCAGGTCCCTTCCCACAGTACTGCTTTCCATCTCCTCATTCTCCAGTCTGTCCATACAACCAGTGTTGCCCAGGTGCAGAATCTGCGACTTCTCCTTGTTGAACTTCATATGGTTGGTGATTGCCCAGTCCTTTAATTTTCTGCGGTCTCTCTGCAGGGACTCCCTACCTTCTAGGGAGTCACCAGCTCCTCCCAGTTTTGTGCCATCTGCAAACTTGCTCAGTATCCCTTCCAGTCCTGCGTTCAAGTCATTTATGAAGATGGTGAAGAGCACAGGGCTTAAGATGGAGCCCTGTGGAACCCCACTAGTGACAGGTCACCAGTCTGATGTCACCCCATTCACAATGGGACAATGTTTGCCAGCTTTCTGTCAGTTAAGACCTCTCCAGATTTCCAAGACCACGCCAAAGTCATCAAGAGAGGTTTTGTGATGACATCAGCCAGATCTTTGAGGCTCCTTGGATGAATCCCATCAGACCCAGTAGAATTGTAGAGATCCAACTGGAACAGCAGCTCCCTCAAAATTTCAGGGTTGACTGGGAGTTGATCATTCTTGCAGTAATAGTCCTCCAGCTCAGGACACTCAGACCCTCTTGGTCCATCATCTGTGTTGATGACAGAGGTAAATAAATGTTTGAACACCTCTTCCTTGTCTCTGTCCCTGTTTGTGAGGTGTCCATCCTCATCCTGTAACTGGCCAATGATATTTCTATTCTGCATGTTGCTGTTAATATATTTGAAAAAACTCTTTTTGCTGTCTCCCCCATTTCTGGCAGCTTCAACTCCAGCTGAGCTTTGGCCGCACAATCTTTTTTCCTATAGTGCAAGCAGCATTTCTGTATCCTTCTTGTGTCACTTGACCTTGCTTCCACTGGGCATACACCTTCCTTTTTTGCCTTATTTCTAAGAGAAGATCCTTGTTCAGCCAAGCCAGCATTCTACCTTGCCTGCTAGACTTCTAACATCATATTTGTGGATGGGTATTCTCAAGCAGATGGCAGTTTTGCTACCAGGCCACCTTTAGAGGTTGCTTTAGACATACAGAATTTTAAGTCACCAGAAACCTGGTTAGTTTTTGAGGATACAGACTATTTGACTAAATGCCAGCAAATTGCTTCAAGTCATAGTAAAGAGGAGGATTAGTGTGGATGAATGTGAAGAAGAGTCAATACCAATTTTGTAGTTGAAAGTCAGTGCTACTACAGTTCTTCAAAGAAATCAATGAAAATATATATTAGTCCACATTTATCAATATGATTAACATGAATTGCAAAGAAAAAAAAAGGTCTGATAAATAATATTTTAGTTTAATTACCATCCATTCTAGTTACAAGGTCCAGGACCAGTTTATCACTATGTGGGTATAACCAAAACTGTGTATTCTACACCCTCTATGTTGTTTTTGCTGGACTATTAATAATGGATCATTTTCAGCAGCTGCCCAGGGCACACCCGACACCTCAGGCTACAAGGTGGATGTTAAAGAACCCTGTGAGACAGGGAAGTGTTTCTGTCTTGACACCAGTGATTCAGCTCTAATAACTCCCCCTTGGGGAGGCATCAGCAACTTCACACCCAGCCTGAGGGATCATGTCTGCTAATGGGCCATTAGGGACTGGCATAATAGGCAGCTGCAATGACCTAGACCATCAAAGATTCCAAAAATATCCCATAACTCACAGAGTTAAATCACCTGTTTTGAAACTCCCCACCCTGGGGGAGGTACTAGGCATTCCCACCTGAATGTGAGCATATATAATCTGTGGGGTTTGGGACTTCTGGTACTACTTGTTGGATCCAGAGGAGGACCAGAAGCTCAACAGGACTGTGATTCAACAAGACTGCAATCATTACTTCAGCAGGACTGCAACCATCATCTTCACCAACAGGTTTCCTTTCCTTTTACTTTGTATTCAGGGGAACTGTGTGGCACTCAGCACAGGGGCTAACAAACACCATTCTGTTTGCGTTCCACATTGCTGGGTTATATGTCTGTTTTTGTGGGTTAAAACCATTTTTTCTCTGTATCATTGTATTTATTGTAATTTTTTAGTAAATTGTAGCTCTGACTTGTAATCTCTCTTGAGCTACATTCATTTCTCCCACCAGTTTACCTTTAAACCAGCACACCACCTAGAGATTCCTGCTTCTCTCTTCCCTTTCTAGAGAGAACCTAGATGCTTGAGTTTGGAGAAGTGGTTTCTACAATCCCAATTTAAATGTGAAATATTTCCCAGGTGGAAAAACTCTGATGATATGTTGAAAACCAGATGAATCCACACCATTGAATAGCGTATATGGTAACAGAGCTTGTTATTGCAGGTGGTAAGCTTCCAAACATTGTAAAGTGGGATGAACCTAACTTTCTCTCCTGGAATTTTTAAAAACCATGAATACTCAGCTTCTCAAGGAAATGAAGTGTTTGTGACTTTGCTAGACAGTAAAGTTTTTTAATAAGGTATCTTTTTACAAATACAGGTTGCACAACAGAAGCAATTTCTTTGCACCACAAGAAAAAACACCTGCACTCTACAAACCTTAGTTCTGAACAGTGTCCTAGCACTCTGAAATAAGACACTGTTTAGATGTAAGACCAACTCAAACTAGATTTGAAAAAGAATTGTGGAAAATGAAGATTGACAGAAATTTTTTGAGCGTGTAGAAAGATCACTACTGGAGCCTTAAGTCTTCACTCTTAATTTGAAATATTTTAATCATCTCTGATTAAAATGCATACACATTACAAGTCATACAAAGACAGGAATTCCTAAAGATGACACATCTAAATCCTGCATGTCTGAAAATGCTGGAGAAAATTTAAACTATGTGTTTTACCTGTTGCCACAAGGACTCTCTACTTGAAATCATTTGAGAAGAAACAGTTTGAGGATGCTCAAGAAGGAATAGATGTTTGGAGTGTTTGGAGACTGAGAATCTGGGAACACTGACCTGCTGCTGCTCACAGCTTTCCCTATGCCTTGTGCACAGTTGCAGAAGACAGAAGGACTGACCACTCTCTTTCAGTACCCATTTCCCCATGTGCTTTTAGCTCATTAATGTACCTCTGGGATTGTTGTTGCTCCTTCTACTTACTTGCACATCTTTACTGATCTGTATGCACCAACATTTTTTATTGCACTTCTATATTACGGAACAGCCATTGTTCTTTACTAAGAGTCTTTTCCTTCTAGTCTTCAGCTTAGTCCAATTTCTCCCACTGTTTTTGTGATCCTGTTTTTTTTTCCATTTTAAGGACTATATTTCCTCACAGTTCCTGGTATCCGTCCAGTTTTTTGATTTCTCTGAATTGTCTCTAGTTCAAGTGTCATATCTCATCTAAATCCATAATCTTCACTAATTGGACTAATGATTACTAATTATATGTACTATGCAAATACATTGGAATTTCCTTGACATGAGTGGGGGTGATATATTTGGAAAGAAACAGACTGTGTGCTGTATGTGTAAAAGTTACAAGTGAATATGTAATTGGTCTCATCCTACAGGGTATTCTTACAAGAAGTAGCACTAAACAAAAACAAACAATTCTGATATAAATAATCTATTTAAGTGTGAAATTGGATTTTCAACATAAAGATCAAATTCATTGACTTCAGTGATGTTACATGAGGGATAAATTGGCCTTTTAGTCATTTTATTGCATCTGCAAACTCATACCTCATGCCATATCTTTGTCTGATCTGCTATCAAATACTTATTCATACAGCAAATAACTTATTTGACTCTTTAGCAAAAAGGCACCAAATTCAAATGATATTTGCTACACGAATAAATATGAAAAGGCTGCCAAATATGCGTGCATAAAACCCCATAATCTTACTTAGATTTTCATCCTTACAGAAATGCTAGGAAGAAAATTATAGAGGAACTGGGTCTGATTTTGATCTCTGTGGTATAAATCAGAAACAGCTCTTTGGTAGTCAATGAAATTACACTGTTAAATCAGAATAAGTATTAATTTTTCTTTTTTAAAATGTTTCAGCACTATCGGGTTAAAAAAAAATCTTAGAAGCAGCAAAATATTCAGATTTCATTATGATAGTTTTCCTGCAAAATTACAAGATAGACTTTTTCTTCACTAATTTAATTCATGCTCATTACAGCCAGTGATTTTTGGAACACACTGAGGGGCAGTTTTGCATAGGTGAATCACCAGTTAACAAAGAATTTGGGGGAAGAACAAACCTGTTTTTAAACAAAGAGCTGTACTTTTGTGTATAGTTGCATATGTATATTAATTTCAGGAATGTTTGTTTATTTACTTGTAAATTTTTACAAATTATACACATATCACACTTCAATTTGTTGCATGGTTAAAATTTGTGTTGGTTTGCATCTTCTTGGTGGTTTTTCAACGTTTTGCTGAGGTTTATAAAATGGTTGCGGATTATGTAAGAAAATGCTACTTTTTGATGATATAAATAAAAAGACTGAATTATGGCCTGACATTTAACATGCATGCTCATAGTTATGCACATTTCAGTCATACAAATCCAAAATAGGTGTACTTGGCACTGCACTGAAAATACAGCTGTAAACCATTCTGTAAACTATCAAAGGGTGTTAGAGTAATGAAAATGAGGATCTGCAGCTGGATGATTCCAGTTTCTGTGGAAGCTCAAGGGCTGTTTTTTGGTTCCACCTAGTCCACATACTGTGGCTATATATCTTCACAGGTATTAAACCCATATGTATTATTTAGCCATCAGTTCTCCTTTATCTAGATCCAGTTGATCAACATTCTGTGATATGGCAGCTTTTACACAGAGAAACAATCAGCTCTAGCTGCCTTAGAAAGACCTCACACATTCACTTACTCATATCCTCCTTTCCTAAATAAACTTAAGAATCAATATCAGCATAACACAGACTTACAGATGCTTTGAAACGTTCTAGTAACAAAGCTGAAAGTGGATTTCAAATAGTCCTTCCAATGCCTAACATCATTATGTAAACTTAACAATACCCTCAATAAATACATAAAATAATATCAGACATTGGTGTTATTTCTGGTTGTGCTACATTTTAAGGCATGGCCAGCCCAGATTTGCTAGCTGTTTGCTGTCTGAGACCTTACCAAAAAATATGGTTACATTAATATTCATTGCTTCTTTGACTTCTGCAATTTGGGGCTGTTGACATGAATGAATCTTCAGACTCTCTTGTTGTTTGTGACCATTGTTGCCATTCTGGATATGCTTAGAGCAATAGTTGAATTGTAACAGTTTTTGCATCTCATATTTATTTATATATCTGATAAAGTTTCTGGCATCAGATTTTTCTAGTATAGACTTCCCTCTGTTACCTTTTCTGTTGAATAAAATTTGAGCAGGTGGCAACCCCTGGTTCTGTTGCTACAGCTTTGTAATTTCCTAGTACCTCATAGCATGATGATCCAGCTTTCTTCTGACAGTGCGTTTCTGTATCTGTAATCTGCTAGGTTAAGGGTATGAAAGCAAAATTCACTCATCTATTTACATAGTTCCATGCAAATTGCTTCAATATATGTATACTAGGTCAGGTAGATCACGTTTAGCAAAACAGAGTTGCTACAGCATGTGCTTAGCAGATGTATTTTCCAGTCAGGATACCCTGGGTGAAAAGGGAGCAAATATAGGATGATACATACTGCTAAGCCACTTTTTAACAACAAGTTGATCTAGCAGCAATAAGAAACAAATCTGAATCATGGGATCTATTTTGCTGAGCATTCCCATTTGCTGTGAGACTATCCCAATTCTCTCCAAGTATTTCATTTCCGTGCTTTTTCAAAAACAGCAAGTTTATAGGAATCTGTGCCCTTGGTTTGATGAACTGGATGCAAATTCCTTGATCATAGGGACAGAGAAATGTGTGCAGAGCAGAAACCACAGTTCAGGATTTCCTGCCTTTTTTAAGTCTCACTTAGAAAATGGTTTTCCATTACAGATCCCTTTATTTATTATGGTTTACCTCTGTTTGACCTTAATCTTGTACAGTATGCAGAAAGAAGCAAAAGTACAGTATCATCTATCATCACTAAGAAAAGGTGCAATGTATAATCTCTATTACAAAAGTCATAAAGGTGTACTCTCTTTAGTTCTGGTTCCCTCAAGGATTTTCACATCTCTAAAACAGTAGCAAAGTCTACATGCAGAGTGGTTATGAAGAGAGTGCAGATCCTAAAGGAACCCATGCCATAGTGAGGAGATTACTAAGGTCCCTGTTTCCTGATGCCAAGTAGAATAAATCATGGTACTGCATTCTCAGTAAAAGGCAGGAGTTAGCTTTTCCTGCTCTCCTTTTCCTTCTTTTCCTTCTTTTTACCAAGGCTTGTAGTGACACAACAAAGTGTAATGGTTTTAAACTGAAAGAGGGCAGGTTTAGTTTAGCAATATGGAACAAAAATTTTAGGGTGAGCATGGTGAGACAATGACATGGGCTGTACAGAAAGTTCTGGATGCTCCATCCTTTGAAGTGTTCAAGGCTAGGTTGGATAGGGCTTTGAGCAACCTGGTCTAGTAAAGGAAGTTCCTGTCAGGCAGTTTGGACAGGGCATCCAAGAAGTAAATAACTAAAATCTAAAAGACTGATTTACTAAACAAATAAGGAAAATTTACACCACAATCAGCAAAGCTTTTGCTGTACCTTAACATTTTATCTCATATCTATCAACATTCACATCGTCTAGAAAGTTGGCATTGTATTGGAATGTTTTTATTTTCTCTGCTGTACTTAGTGCACAGCTCCCAGTTATGCTAATTGGAATTCCATGCACAAATTAAGAGTATAATATGTTATTAAAGCTGGATACTACCTCACAATGTCCTGAAAAGTTTAAAAAAAAAATCAACATTAACATATGTTATTTCAATATTTTATGAGGAAAGAAATTCAAAAACTTGGAACAGGTGAAAAGCGGGCAATAAAAGGAAAACTAGTTGTTCTCCAGTTGAGCTAACTATCAGATATGCTTTAGGAGATAAATCCAGATATACAAGAAGGGAAGAAAACAGGTGATGACATAATTTCAATAAGATGTTTCCTTTTTTTTTCTCCTCATAAGTACAAAGAAGTTGATCACTGACATCTATAGGAAAAAATGCTGCTTTACCAATTTTAAAATGTTTGGTAAATCTTGGTACAACTACATTTCTTTTTCAACTTCTAAAAACATATTTCAACAGACCTGAAGAAGCTAAAGCCTACATTGAAACTTCTACCCTTCTACATGGATATATGGCAGTGTAGAAATGTATTTAGAATTAGAATACAGTTTCCTTTGACTACTAAATAAGCAGTTAGAGCAGCTACAGTACAAGATACCCTTACATTAAACACAAAAAAAAAAATTGAAAAAAAAGACAAGAATATTATGAAAAGAAATATTAAAAAATATTATATAAGTACAAGACACAACACATTTAAGTTCATGTTTTATGAAACATAACTCTAAGTGAAAAGAGTTCAGGCACGTCCTTGCCAGATCCCGGTTAAAATATTGTTGGCTAAACAACAGCAACAAATTCTTTACAGGGAAAGATATGGTAAAGCGGTGAAAGAATCTACACTAAATGCGATGTTCACGCCTCTCTCTGCTTTTCACATTATTCCACAAAGCTTTTGATTATCAGCAAAGAACTATGGGTTTCAGAGACTGCCACTATTGTAGCACATAGCTAATGGAATATCTATTCCATTTTATGATGCTAGAGTCTGCTGAGTTACATACAACTCTGAAGGTTGTCTAGGAGCTAATATATAAAGAAGGGCAAAAGCCCTGGTTTTCCTTCTTAAGGTGGTGTCATTCTAAGTTGCTGCACTTCCACCTCAGAAACCTAGGTCTAACAACAGAGAGGTGAATATTAAATAGATTTGAATCCTTCACTTTGTTAAACAATTATGGTTCTGATCAATTACTACCAGCTTTCAACATTTGTCCACATCCTGTTTTTATATAAGAAACAAGTGTCTGGAAGATTTGTTTTTAGGAGACTTTTCTAAAAAGGTTCACAATCACTTGCCTCCTGTTTGTCTTAGCCTTCTGTTTCATAATTTCCATTTAAGAGGGAAGGCATTTCGAGAAGTCAGTCTGAACCTTAGGTGATGATTAATGGTGCTTAAATAGAAAAAAATATATCAGATGTTTTGTGATGTGAATTGAAACTGAATATTAGAATTGCAATGCTATCACAAAATGTAAGATACAAGTCATATCACTCAACCTCATTTAGTGACGTGCTCTTTATTGCAGACATAACACCCTTCATATATTGTATTAATTCAGTATATTTTTTGCAGAATCATTTGTGCATTTCTTTAAATTTCATTAAGATGTTTACAAAGATAATAATTAGAAAATCAGTTTCATTTCCCTTAGTTTCCCAGACCACAGGTGACATTCTTACTTTTCAGCTTCTGGAATAGATAGTTCACAATTATATTGTTTTTGCTGTACCATGCCTCCCATTTTATTATTTTTAGAAAACACTGTCTGTCTTTGTCAGAGTTCCAAAACTGTAAGATTGTACCTTGTGCGAATAAGAACACTTACCTTTAAGGTCCTGTTTTAATTCTGCCTCTCTTGATCTTATTTAGAAGTCAAGATTCTTGTTATTCTAGACAAGAAAATTAATGGTTCCTTAAAGCTAAACTCTAGTTTCATTATATGAGAAATGAAGACATCTTCAGAGATGTTCAAGAGGAGGCTTTTCAGCCTGCATACTTTGGTCAGTGTTTTCCCATTATCTGATAATACTCTAGGTGGCAAAAGAATGAGAGAAAGAATGAGAGAAAGAATGAGACACCAAATAAGTTGGTAAATTTTACTCATTCCCCGTTAGAATTTGATGAAGTGAGAGAACTTCTGACCAATTTCTTCCTTTGAATCCCCAGGCTCTGCATAGCCAAGCCTTTTACCTCTGCCACCTGCAGAAATCAAACCAGAATCTTATGATGACTGATACCCAGCTGAGCTGGTTCCTTCTCTTTCATAAGAATAGGGAAGAAAAAAGAAACCCAGCCTTCTGTACCTTAGACTCTGTTTTTGCTGGTTTGATATTTGTTCCTTTTCGTGTACTGTAAAAAGAAATATTCATAAACAGCCTTGCATCCTCTACTTCATTAAATCAGGGATGATACAGAGTTGTTAAGTCAGAGAACATGAACAAAACTGAATAAGCACAGCCTGCTTTTAACTATGTTTCATCATCAGGAAAAAAAAAAGAAGAAAGAAAAAGAAGAGAAAGGACAAGGAAGCCATCAGCAGAGAGGAAATGCTAAGAAGTCTATATATTATTTTGAATTGCCTTGATAATGTGTCATAATTGCAGAGACAACCTTGAAAAATGAATACAGGAGAATCATAAAGATATTCATGAATGAAAACCAGGAAGACCAATCAAAAAAGCCAAGGAAAGTTTCTTTTATTTCTCCATTAGCTATAGCCCAGAGAGGGTATTTGAACAAGAATAACATCACAAGAAATTTACAAAGGGCAGAACAAAACGAACATCTTTAGCAACAGCTTTCCACTTATCTCAAAATCCTTTGAAACAATCCAGCAATAGATGGGTTTCAATTTCAGGCCATGCAACCTGGGAGTGCAATACACTGCAGACAGTCTCGGGACTCACTGCACCAATGTGCACATATGCCCGCCTTTCTCAAAAGAGCCAGACTACCTCAGTTCAAGGTAATAATGCTGCCATGATCAGTATTTAGCACCATGATTATCTCACTCTCTAAAGTATCATTTATTTGAGCCACAGAGCAATGTGTTTTGGCATTTAAAAAAAGCCTTGGGTGGTGTTATAAGATGGGAAACTGAAGGCCAAGTGACTACCAGCTCTTGAAAGTATAAAATTAAAATAAAATAGAATACAACTGAGGAACTAGTATACCTATGGAAATGTACTGAGTCTTTTTTTGCTGTTATGAAATAGAATATATAATTAAAGACAGACAAGAATGCAGAAGATGGTATTTACTGAGGATTAGAGTCATGGTTAAAAAAATGAGTGTTACTTAAAAGTTCCCCAAACCTTTCTGATTGTGTTTTCTGAACTGTGAGGTAAGAGTCTTCACACAGGTAGTTCTCACCTAACAGAGACAGTACCTGCCAGGCAGGTGATCAGCGGTAACTTGCTGCTTTGAACTACAGGATTATCACTTTTCCCCTCCTGGCCTTGCTCTCAGCATCAGTCCAGTAATCCAGGAGGGACATTCACCTTGGAATAAGATGGTTCCAGTGCACCAAGGGTGGCTGAATTTGGTGGCACAGAGTTAGTAACTTGGAGCTACCAGGGGAATGAAAACAGGTGGAGTCTTTTATGTAAGTGGAAAGAAATCTTATGAGGTTTGGTGTAGTGATTGGGATGGGGGTAACACACAGTCCAGCTCCTCCAGCGTGGGGCTTTGGCAAACTGTGTGCCCTAGGGTGTTCACACCATTTTTAATCAAGATGAATTAACGCTGTGTTACTTTTCTGTGACAGTGGAAGATCTAGACAGACATGTGAGTTTGGTTGATTCCTTCTTTTTTCCCCTAGTAAAGAAAAAGTATTTAGAAATTTAGAAAAACAGAAGAAATTGAGATAATCAGAAACAAAGAAAGAAAAATTGTAGATGTTAACTCATAGGATAATTCAGGTTGGAAGGTAGCTCAGAAAGACCTAGTTCCACCTCTCACTCTCAGCAGGATAAGCTCCAAGAACAGACTGCATTACTCAGGGCTGTATTGCGTTAGGTGTTGGAAACTTCCACAGAGACTGCACATCTTTCTCACAGGAACACAGAAGTCTGTCTCTTAAGCAGTTCAGTTTTTTGCTATTTTATCACCAGAGGAAACTACAGGAGTTCCATACTCTTAATAAAACTCATTTTATGCATTAAGGTACTGCTTCAGCTACGTTCATATCCTCTAAAGGGTGTGCGAGGGACCATGTGTGTATGTGAGCAGGTTGAATTCTTTTGGTAAAGAAGAGCTTAAACAAAAATCTTTTGAACCACCCAAATATTGTAGTGTTGTTCTAGAAGGCTGCATCATTTGAACTTTGTCTTAAGTGAAATAGCCTTCATATGGCTGAATTAAGGTAGACACATAAAGAAGAGTATCATAAAATCAAATCACATCAAGCTAAAGGCTATATAGGAAGTTCATGAGATTTCTAGGCCCAGACAAAATCACATCAAGCTATTAGTTTTTTCCTGTTCTTTCTTTATGCAAGTCTAGTAGAAACTTTCAGCAATTTAACACTGTTCCTTAGAAATTCCACATTTGTTTTATTAGGAGCAACTTCAACCTCCAGCAAATCTGGGGGAAATAAATATTATGGGTCTTTTACTTCTTCTTAAACATCCAAATGAGACATAGGGACCTAAGCTAAAGAGGGTATCTGATTTATTTCAGGAAAATATGAAATAGTTAAGTGTCAGAATAACAATTCTGATTCTCAGTTTGTAGATTCTCAGTATGAGATTTTTATATGCCTGATAGAGGCAGTACAAGAGTTTTTACAACTTCTCAGCATCTGCTAAAGAAACAGTAATGAGGAGAGAGGTTGACAGGAAAAACTTGACAATTCAAAGCTTACTAGGCTTTTGAAGAAAGATACAGAGTGCAAAACACTAGTTCTTGAGTCTCTGGTTTAAACATAAGTAAAATATACTCCTATAATAGTATATATAGCAAATGCTGTACAACCTACATCTGTGTCTTCTGTTAGAAAAATTGGTCAGTAATGACTTAGCGTTCACAACAGTCAGGTTATCATTTATGAATTCAGAAAACTGATGCGAATAAGGGGCCCTTTGGTGGCCTTCAAGTAAAAACAATTGTGAAACTGAATGACAGCTATATGTTCTTAAGGATTGTTTGGGTTTGTTTTAATAACAATGTTAGTGAACTTCTGCCATTTATATAGAAGAAATAAAAGAGATAAAAGATACTCAATTCAGCAACTTGCAGCTGTCAAAAGGAAACAGTGCTTTAAAATGATTAGGGACCAGAGAAGGCATTTTGCATTTTCACTGTAAAAAGCCACTGAGAATTACTAACACATTGCAATAAGTTCCCTTCTGTCATTCCCCTTCCCCCTCATTTCACTTTGGAAATCATCAGTAAATTCCTACTTCAAAGCAGTTAAAAAGTAGAAGACAGACAGATTTTTCTTTTCTAGATACCAAACAGAAGACCATTAGGATATTTGTCTCCATTAAGGGGTAAAAATCCAACCTTCCTTCTGTTTAGAAACTTAAAGTTTGTTTTGATTCCAGCCCAAGTTCTGAACTGAGGTTTCCAGCAGCTTCTTAAATGGAATCAGGGATTTTAATGGAGTTCTGTGGAATGGATCAAACTATTTGCCTTCAATTCTCTAAACAAATTGAACAACACTAAAGTTTGTTTTAATCAGGTTAATTCTTCTGGTTTGGAATGTTTAGACAATTCTTTCCACAGTCTTGCATGAGAAGGTTTAGAACACCATATTTTGTCCCAGGCCACTTTAAAGGCTGAATGAAATGATAGTGAGACCCAGAGGAGTAATTATGGATATGCTAGAAGAAAACTCCAACATTAAGATATGTATTAGAGGAGAGAGGTGTCAGACTTCCCAGAAAGAATCGGAGTGAAAAGGTAATCGGACCATTTCTTGAAGAGCTGCTAGGATTATCAGTCTATACCATCTCTTTAAAGATGTCCTAAAATGTATTTTAAAGTTGGAATGCTGAAGAAGTAAAAGTCATGGACTTGTTTGGATGGGGAAGAAAGAGAAGTGTGTGGTTTGGAGTGAGAGGGTTTCTGGAGTTCCAAACTCACATTTGAACTTCGGGATGCTTTATCAAGGTGGACCTGCTCTCAAAACAAACAAAGGCCTTACTCAACCTTAGACAAAAATGTTATGAAAATTCAGTACCCACTTAACACGTGTCAGAAAATGGAAAAAAAACCTTTAGTAATACTGTAATTTTTTTACTCAAAATGAGTTACATGGACAAATTTTCATTACTTTTCTTTAACACTTGTCAAATATTTTATTAATCTCCAACACACGCTTTGTATGGAGTGTGCTGAAACATTTTGTTGCTTCTCTAAAGTCTTAAAAATACATTCTAATTCCTTATGTACACTTTCAAATTCAGGAAGTTTTGAACTGTGTTCACTGCTAATGTTTAATTCAAGACTCATATTCACATTCTCAAATATTCAGCTTCTCCATACAGTCATGCAAGTTGTGTCTGAATTAATGTTTTGATTTGAGCAGAAATCTAGTTTTGAAATAAAATTCCTGAATATCTCTGCTAACTGAACATTGCTTTGCTTCACAGAATTATACTGATGAATGAACTGGTTTCTTTTTGGGGAACTCCTGTGTGCACCAGTCACTACAGAAACACCAGCAGCTGCTTCTCTGAGCAGTGTTAAATGGTATGCACAGTTGGGATGTTCAGTCCCGGGGACAAGGTTGAATCTTCAGTGAAGCAGAATACCTGAAATGCATAAAACAAGTGTGAGGACCTCACTGTCACGTGCTTTGTCTTACTGATTTACTCCAGATGCGTTAAATTTCTTGTACATGCAGACATAGCCACTGGCTACTCTGTGATGGTATTAGCTCTTTTCAGATTATAGTTTGGGAGAGGCTGGCAAGGAATACAACTAGTGAACAGATAAAAAGTTTATTCTTATATTTTATGCTATCAAACACTACGATAGACCTTTGTATAAACAAAACAGATTATTACAGATTATTTGGTTTGTACTTGGTTTAATATGGAGAATGGATAAAGTGTTCCAATACAGGCATCTAATTTGAAGTTCCAGTGGGAAGGCTTACCATTCCACAAATATTTTTAAAACATCTGAAAGTTTCACCTTCTATATTAAGATAAGCTCATGTCTGGAGCTTTTGATGAAAGCCCAGAGGAATGCACCTAATAACCACATGTCTGGGGAAAGAGGATTACTTTCTCATGTGAGTGATTTGACGCAAACTTGAATCTGGTTTGTTGTTTCCAAGTGCTAAACTAGTCTTATGGTAAGTCCAAGACTGTCTCAGTCCTTGCCTATACTATGGCATTTGGAAGCACCTCCCTCTGCCCACATCTGTCTATCTTCACCCAATCTGTCACTTCTCTGTCACTGTGAAATCCAGAGCAATACCTGATTTTCAAAGAAGGAAAACACAGTTTCTTACTCCAGAAAAGTGCTGTCAAACAGTCCAAATATATGTTTGCCTGAAAGACCATAGGCATGACGTTCCTGGCATGTCTCAGAAGCATCTTCTGTTGCAGTTGCTCTGCTCTGTGTAACTACCTGAAGCTTGATCTCCTGTATCTCACTCATCTCCAGGTGTTTATCATCCAAATAAGATACTGGCTTTTAATAGTTTTTGCTTGTAGCAGTTAGTGCAAGGCAGCCTTTGGGATCCTGTGTTCTCAAATGTGGACATAGCACCAATTGTTTTTATTCATTCTTGGGCTAACAAGTCCTGAAAAGCGTCTCTGCACAATTTCTCACCTGTCATTTCAGCAGGAGCTATCAAAGGTGAATTTCCACACTCTTTTGTGAAGGTTGAATGATAAATGCTCCCTGTCAGTGTATCAGTAGCTGTTATATCAGCAACAACATAAAAGTGAACACACTTGAGTAAAGGTCAGCAACTTTTTGTTCCTTCCACTCTGCAAGACCCTGCAAGTAAAGTGATCCTTTTCCCTCTGCAGTTTTATATTGAAACAGCACCTGTTCTTAGGGATATACTTTTGAGAATCTCTGAAGGTATTAATTGAGGCAATATGAGCTGCAAATAAGCACTCTAATAAATTTAATGCTTGAGCAACCTGCTGGTTGGAAAGTTTGGAGACAGAACCTTAAATGCTCCTATTGTTTTGTCTGAAAATGTTCTATATTCTTCTGAAGACTTATCCCGAAGAGAGATTGTGTTTTATAGTAATCCAATAAAATTTTCAGGGAGAGTGATCCCCTCTGATCAGGGAATTAGAAAGGGAAGAGCAAATTCACAAAAGAAGCTAAAAATCCAGAACAATATGTAGCTCAATATTAACAATGAGGGAAAAATCAGAAGCATGAAATAGCAATGTCTCAAGCAGTCACAGGGTTAGTTTGAAGAACTTCAGGCCAAAGGCTACATTTAATTAATTTTTGAATGAAATTTCTTTTCATTATCCAAGAATCACTAATTTCCTAGCTGTTTCCATCTTTCAGGCTCTTTTCTTCTAAGAGTGCAGGGGTTTTTTTCCAGATTTAAGGTAATGGCATATCAGAACTATGCCCCTGGATCATGAACGTACTGAAACTTCAATTCCAAATACACCAGTGCAATTGCTGCACTCACAGTACCCTTGTTATAAATCTACATAGACTTACCTGTGTACGTGTAAATCCAGGAATACTTGACACAAAAGGTCTTCCACGTAAGTGATTTTTCCTTCTCTTCGCAAACTTCAGTTCCTTCTCTGAGTATACTTTGCTTAGTATTTCACAGCTTCTTCATGTTCCCAGTTAACTTCGAAACAAAAACAACCTTGTCATGCATCCAGATATTCAAACATATTCTTAACCTCAACATCTCTTCAGACACTTCAGTAGAATGTACTGCTTTACTTTCAAGAACCCTGATTGATATGGTTATTAGGTTCATGTAACTGTGCAAGAAAAACATTCTATATTCAGAAAGGTAGATTCAATTGTCATCAGCAGTGCCATTTTTCTGGGCAAGCAGAAATTTTGAGATCAAATGTTGCATCTCTATTCTCTGTTTCACAGCGGAAAGCATGACTTGATAGACCTTTCTTTCTTCAGAGTAAGTCAGTGCCTGAAAAGGGAAGTAGTGACTGAAGCTGAACTCCTAGAAGAAGCTACTGTGCACTGGAGCACTTGGTGTTCCACAGATATCTAAAGCCAGAGGGGGAGACTGTGATTGCCTGACTGGATGGCTTCCACAGTGTGAGTCACAGGACTTGCTTTAACTTTTTCCCTGAAGTTCACCAAGAGCTGAAATGCTCTGGTGTTTGGGTCATTTTCTTTTTGTAAACAAGCAAATGAACAAAACCCAAATAGTAAAGTATTTTCTGCAGAAAACATGCATTTTTTTAAATGAAGAATTTAATTTTTAACTTTTAACAGCAAAGGTTCAATTTCACATTCAAGGTGAGAAAGAGGAATACAACTTGGTCTTTTTGTCACACTTTTATAAGATGGAGCATAGCATTTCTGGGATTCTGACAATTAGGCGTTCATGGAGCTTCACGAGAAAGACACTGTCAAAATTTCAGGAGGTTTGATCAATACTTGGGACAGCTGAGAACTCTGACAAAAGGATGAAAAATAAACTAAAATAAACGTGTTAATAAAATGGAGAAAAAAAGAGAGAAGAGGAGGAAATTTTGTGATCGTTGCATTGCAAAGTAAGGGCAATTATCCCCCTCCTCCCATTTATTTATTCAGATGTTTTTGAATAATCAAGTTTCTCTCAAAGGATAATCAATCAAAAGTTATCAGTGTATTTAGGTGTTGTAATCTGCAACCGATATTCACATATGAACCAAATTTTGAAGACTACAAAAACTTGGAGTCTGAGTTCAAACTTTCTGAATTCACAATTTCTGAAAGGTAACATCTGTAGTTTATTTCTAATATGCTAGACTACATATTAGTCCAACAGAGTGTTAGAGCTTTTTTTTCTGGAATAAAATTTGAATGGAAAATGGGAAAAAAATTGAATTAATGTAGCATTTCATTGAAAAATTATAATTTCCCCTAGTACCAGGTGCAAAATTCAAAACCAGTTATTATTATTAGATTTAAAATTTATTTACCAACAGAAACTATTAGTGACAAATTATAATTTAGAGCTGTGCTTTTAATGCAGTAACCAAATGAGACATAGCCATTTCTTTATATACTGTTCCTAAAAGGAATTGAAAAGCAGAATTATCTATAAGCTGTAACTGGAAGGCAGGAAATCAATCAATGAAGAAAATTTATTTTTTGGGAAGTCTCTTCATCGAAGTTATGTTGTTTTAACTGGTCTTAGCTTGTAAATGCTAACCTAGGATGAAATCATTAGCCTTAACATAGATCCTGGTAACTCTAGGCTATGTATTTAGTGGATGCAAATAAAAATGCACATAAGTAGCCAATTATCTGAGGAAATGAACCATTAATGGATTAATGTAATTGGAATATATTCCTTTATCAAGAGAGACATTCACTTAAAGTGGTACTGTACTTGCTTTACACATGACTTGTTGCATATCTAATGCAACATATTATCACATATTCCAAAACAGTGACATCCCAGAAGGAGTCATCTTGAGAAAAAAGCCAGACAGAAATAGAGACAGGCCTGACATGTAACCTCCTATTTCCTCCTCAGCCCACAAATATTTTGATGCATCATTTACGTGAGGTCTATTCCAGGAAAAAAAAAAAAAAGAAAGCTAGAGGTAAGACACAGTGCACCTGCAGCATATTGTTTGCCAATCTTCCTTTATAGAAGCAGTTTAGTTTGTACCATGGGTTTTAGCAGTGCCATGATACATTTACTGCATACAATGATTTGATAATGAGAAGCATTTCTCAGAGATTTTTCCAACTATATGTCATTTCCTATAACAAAAAGTACAAAGAAATGTATCATCATTGAAAGGGCAAGTATTCCCCATGAAAAAAATCCAAACCATTTCTCATCTTTTCTCCCTTTTTATGCCAGGGTTATTTTGAGGGGAAGAAGGAGAATAAAAGTATTTCTGTGAACATGATGGCAACCTTTGTCTGGTTTTTTTTTTTTTGATACTTGAAAAATACCCAAAATAGATTCTATTTAACACAGTGAGTGAAATGTAGTAAAATTTTAATAGAACAACTATGAAGAAATCAAAGTCCTTGACAAGTGTAATAGGGAAAAAACTATATAAAGCTATCTTTATATAGATAAAAGCAAAGAGGAGAAGGGAAGGAAAATGCAAATGGCCATGGTTATTAGTCTCAGAGCATGGAGAATGGATGTAGCACTAAATACATAGCTTCCTTGTCTTTCAGAAACTTCTGGAAAATATAAAGGAAAAGAATACCTTAAATAGTACATTTTTATACAGGGCTTTTGTGTACAGGTATTCCTACCAATAAAATACACTATTTTACATTTGTAACAGACATTTTATTACCCTATATATAAGTAGAATATGAATTCATGGCCTGATATGAATGGAAATATAAATAATGAAGGAAGGTACTTTACTTTGGTGGGATTTTAATTCCCCCTATATGAGCATGGAACTTGCTTCAGGAGTAAACCTGAATACCTTTTTAGTACCTTTTTACGTAGAATTACTACAGCTTCTTCGCATGGAAGATCTCAAGGAAATTGAGGTGTTTTTACACAGGCAAATGAACTGACCTTTCACCAATTCTGTTAGTGGAAATTGGAGAGCTCCTCAGCCACCAACCACCAACTCCTCAACCAAGTGAGCCATCCTCTAGACACAGACTCGGCTACTCGTGTCATCTCGTGTGCAGCTGGGTGTCCTGCCTAACTTCCATTCATCTTTTGTCCTTCTAGGTGAATGTTTGAAACCAAGACTTAAACTTTCATTAGTACACTGTATTTCTGAAGAATTTGTATGATGCTTCTTTGCATGTTAATGTGTGGAAATTTGGGGCAAACCCAGCAGAATTAATATTTACACGACTTAAGAAAAAAAAATCACAATGTTAGTGCAAATTTCAAAAGTGTTTTGCAAGCTCATAATAAAAGCCATTTAAATATGTAATTTCAAGATACATATTCTTTGATATAAGGATTTGGATTGATTTTCTAGCAATCATATTTATAGTTTGCTTTTCTATCTCAGTTATTGTAGATACATATGCTATATTCAGGAGTCTTATTTTGACAAGTAAGTTTTGAGGAGGTATAACATTTTTATGACTCTTCAAAAAAAGTTGATATATTTTACAAATGACATGTGATTGCTTTCCAGAGAAAATTACTTTACAGTTTAATTTTTTTTTGACATTTTCCCCAATAAATAATCAGCTCTTTTCCAACAAGACAGCACACAGTCTGAACCCTGAGCCTGGAGGTTAAGGCACCATCCATTTATCTCTGTTCACATAATGTGAGTTATTGGTTACTTGCTTTTCATTGTAACTGTGTTATTGGAAAATTATATCCCAAGATATATTTAGTGTATTTTACTTAATCTCTGCTCACAGTTGATTTGCTAAATCCTGTGCAAAGTATTTTCCCTTAGTCTATTGACAAAGCATAGGCTTCAGATTTTACTGAAAAGATACTGTAGCTTGATATGGCCATTTCTCTTGACATTTACACACATCCCAACTTTATTTATATTGCAGCAAAGTACCCAACTTGTGAAAAGAATGCACATTCAGCAACTTACACAGTTTCAGCCACAGGACTGTTTTACTGTCTCTTGAATAATTAGCAACATGAATTCAGATAGAATATACAGTAACTTGCCTGACTTTGGGGTAGGAAAAAAAAAGATTAGAATGACAAATAGTCAGACTCCAGGGTCAAATGCTTTGCCAGTAGTTGCATATGTTTATGCCAAAATACATAAAGAAATGTCACTTCAGCACATGAATGATGACAAACACTCCAAGTGGGACTGCACTTCATCAATCATTTCAAATGCACAGATTGGGTTTACCTATATAAACAAAAGCAATAAAACTACTCAAAGCCTCACCTTAAACTATTCAGGCATGACATAAACAGTGTTACTGCACAGTCAATCCCCGTTTTACTTGAGAGGCAGTCAGAAAGCAAGTGACAAACTGATTTATTAAGATTAATAAAGCATGCCCTTAATAAAAATAAAGCCAGCTAATATTTTGCATAAACATGGGAATTTTGTTTGGGGCTAGTACAGACCAGGATGCATGAAAAAGAGGGAAGGTGATTAAGAAATCTTTTTGTGCTCTTTGTCCGGCACTATGGGGAAGATTTGAGGAGGTTTTAATCACTTGAAGAGGTTCAGGGCACAGAGACTTTCTGCAGACCCAAAGTGTAAGACTGAGAACAGAAAAAAAATGGGTTCTCTTGGAATAAAAAAGAAAAAAAAATAGGCTAACTCAGAGGAAGGGCTCAAGTCAGCAAAATACTGATGGGGCCCTCTCTGGCTGTGTCCCCTGGGTCTCATCAAAACCCCACTGAAGTCAGTGGGAATCTTTCTGTTGACTTCAATGAGATTTGGAGCAAACCCCCTGTGAGGGAAATTTAATTGAATTCCTTAGTATTGATCTCTTCACTTCAGTTGCTCATTTAGCCTTTTTTCTTAAACATGCACCTGCTTTGCCAAAGGGGAAGGGAAGTGAAGGAAGGGGAAGGAAAATTTTGAAGTCTAAATTTTAAATTGTTTCAGGAATGTTTTACATATACAATTATGAAACCTTCCTAGAATATTATAAATATCCAATTAATAATGTTAGGAAAGGTTAAATAACCTCTTTAAGTGCTATTTTTTAATCTCTTACTGACAACAAAGTGAGCTCCATGTCCTGTTTTCACACACTTTCATCAGCTTCTACCTAACTGCATTTTGCTGTTCTCTTATTTAATTACTGTGTGTCAGAATCCAAGGTTTAAACTTTTTCATTTCTTTCTCTGTAGCCAGTCACTGAAGTGTTACACGACCTTGCACACAAACCATTTCCTCAGTCTAATCTTGACAGAATTAGGAAATAATCAAAGCAGGCTACGTTACATGTGGAAAGGTCTCCTTGGTTTAGAAGATGCTGACACAGAAGCTTTCTAGCCACCTCTTGTAACATAAGCCAGATATTCATCACTTACTGGGGACAATCCAACTATATCACAAGCATCACAAGAAAGACAAGACAATCTAACTCAGATTTTTAATTCTTTTTTTTTTAATTGATGTTCCAGCCCCTCAAAGCTAAGGAAAGGGAAGTGATCCCAAATATTTTGTTCCTTGCAGTGATGCTATTTTTTTTTTTTTTCTGTGTCACTCTGTCACCTGGTATTGCGTCATTTCACATAGGGTAACTGCCTCTTTATGTCCATCCTGCTCCTTGCTTCTGAATTCTCAGGTCTCTAGCATGAGGTCAGCAGAATTCATCATCCTGGGATGACATGGCCATGTCCATTCCTGGCCTGTTCTTTGGGAGTATGCCATTCCCTGGTAAACAACACAGCAAGGATTGGTAAACTAAAAACTCTTCTTATAAGTTTCTATTCTCAATTTGCCAATCAAGGAGCCTGTTTACTTAAAGGAGATCCTGTTTCACATTTTTGTGCCTATCTCCAGCATATTCAGTATTTCACTTCTGAATATTAAGATTTCTTATCAATGAGCAATGCTGATTATTTTTTATATTTATCTATTACCACTCCTTAAGTTGTTGTCAAGCCATTGTACAGCCCATTATTTTCTGCTCATCTGTGACATTCTTTCTTGAAAATTATATCACTGATGGAGTGAAACTTAATATCTAAGTTATAAACAGGTAAAAGCCCCTTGCAGGATACTGAAGACCCTAGTTAAGTCACAGGCCAATATTCAGAAGCAGCCCACAGTGAAGTTATGGGTCACCTCAAACAAGATGGCTTCACTATAATGACATGAAGACAGTAATAACATCTCCTGGTATATGAGAATAAAACACCTAAGCACACACCATTTATCAATAAGATACTTTGGGAAGCCTCTGAGTTACAGAAAATATGTCCTTATTTTACAGATAGGAAGAGTTGGAGGATCTAGTGCCTGCCCTTTATGTCGCAGAGTGCTTGTAAACAGCTGGACATCTTGGGGAGTCAGATGCTTCATAGACACTTCCTTTAACCTCTGTATTCAGTTTCATGTGTCAGAAGAATTATGCCACAAGACTAGCTTTGTTCAGTTTTAGTGACCTTTGATCACCAGCAATGGTGAGAGCTATGAATGCAGAGAAAAAAAAAGATATTTAAGACATTGACTGCAGCCAGGTCCTCTAAGAGAATTTACCTTCCTATTTAAGAATACTTTATTCTTAAAAAAAAAAGAAAAAAAATTAAAAAAAAAGAAGCTATGTCTGACTGGATAGAAAACAATAGCCCATGCTCTAGGGAATGATAACCTGTGTGAAGTATCAGGATAACAGTGCCTTTAACACAAGGACCTCTGCCTCTTTTATTCAGTCTCGCACTTGAAGCAGGAAGTTTGTGTTTTTCTCCAAAAAATGCCAGTGTATAAAAAAAAAATTCATAGCTTTTCTATAGTTCTGAGATATGAAATACACTAAAGGCACTAAAATACCCTGATAAGGAAAAAAAAGCAAATTAATACCAAAGGAAGTGTTACATAAAACACAGCTACACACTGAAAAGAATGCCTCCTTCATCCAGCTCATGCTTCAAAGAGCCTCCTCACGGAGCACAGCTCAGTATTTACAGATTAACACTGTATGAGGAACACTGTGTACTACATGGGATTTATTGTATCTTAATTAATAGAATCAATTTTAGTAGCACATTTTGTTCAATATTTCAATAGTGTGAAAGAATCCATAGGATTGTATGAAAAAATAGCTAAGTCCACATTTTGCTAGACCTGTAATTTTGATTCATCAAGCTGACAAAGTGACAGTTCCTGTGTTAGTGAGGAATTTCTTATACTTTTAGCAGTTTAAGACACCTTTTGGTGACAAAACTATAGTATTTGTTGTGCAGGGCAAACTCTTTGCAATAACTAGTTAAACCTTTAGGAGAACTCACAAAGTCTTTGTAAATTTATGTAACAGGTGACAGACTATTTGGGCCTTGTAGATAAGAAGGGAACGAGTATATAATAGTTTGCTTTAATGTAAGAAAAGTCCTATGTTTCTGATTAATGCAGAGATCAGAGCAATAACCTTGGAGTGTGTTTATGTATTAGTTGAAATGTAGCTAACAGAGATGATTTTCCAGTCAGAAACTCCAAGCATCTTCTCAAAAATGTTTTCAAAGTTAATTTTCAGCAGAATGGATCAGAATGCCATGGAAGTGGGATATTAATGCAGGGATAAACCATGAGGTGCAGTTTATAGGATAGAGTATATAATAAATTCATAGAAAAAACCCATTGATTTAAACTGCTATGCATGTAGAATGGAAACTGTTCTCCTGGAAAAAAGATCACCAACGTTGTTTTGCAATGTTTCTGCCTGTGCACAGTGACATTATAAGAATTGGTAAGTCCTTTGTTTTATTGGAAAGCACACTCAAAAATTAGGAAAAAAGTGTGTTCAACATATCTTAATCTGACTGTGCAAACATGCAGTATTTCCTGTAGCAATTTCAATTATTATCACGAGAAGCGGTAGAAGGATGAACATGTTTAAAAAGCACGTGTTTAATTTCCATCCTATACTTTATCAATATAAAAAAATAATTAGCTTTATCCTAGATAAATGGCAGCAATAGACAAGAAGACTTTTACAATTGTAAATTAGCAAGTTTAAAAGCTTTTGTTTATCTTAAGGCAGAGAAATCAATGTGGAAGCACACCAGATGCAGATCTTTATTTCCCATCAAAGCAAATTTTGAAAATTCCTTTCTCTCTTGTCAAAAAGGCCCACAATATAGTTGAAAAAAAATAATTATTTAGTTTTATGAAACTAGCAAGAAGCAGAAGGAGAAACCAATTAGTTTGAACAAACCAAACCAGATTTCCTTTGGGGAAATAAAAGGGTAATTTGGGATTTGCCTAAAAATGTCATCTGGTTTAAAATTCAATATTTTGACAAGTTATTCAGTTTTGAAGTCCTTTGTCTTTTTTTTTTTTTTTCATTTTAAGGTCAACTTTGAGATGCCAAATGCTATTGCAAAAGGAGTAGCTGAAACATAGTTTAGAAAAAGATAAAATCTTTCCGCAGATGTGAAAAAAAATATAAAGAAAAGCTTTTTCATGCTTTCAGAAAAATCATTCTTTGAATTCAATGTAAATTTTTGAACAGTTTTAGTTCTACCAAGCATTATTCCTGCACAATGGTAACCAATTAGCATAAAACTAGTTTTGAAGAAATAACTGAAATATACAGTTCTATTGTCTTGATGATCAGGTTTCTTTTTATCAAAAGGAACTAACTCAAATCATTGTACTTTAAAAAAAGAAAAAAAGTTGAGTGAAACTGAACTATACAATAAATAGCATGTGAATTTGCAGACACCCTGATTCAAGGTCCCTCTCCATGAAGGAACCTCTTGCAGATACCTAACACTGGCAATTTCACTTTGGGGTGAGACTAATCCAGGTACAACACTGCTGTATCACCCTGGAGATCCAAGATGTAGTGGCTGGGTTCTACCACTAAATCCAGTAAAGGATTTGGGTGCCTGAAGTCCTGCACCTGGAGGTACCACTTCGTTTGAACATTTGATCACTTCATTGTTTATGCCCTATTTAAATTCTGTCTTTAAGAAATAAAAGGGCATCCAAGTCCTTTTTTATTGTTTATTTATTCTTGCTTCAGATGAATGAGAACCACAAGGAGAGGGAGGTCAGCCCTGGAGACTCCTATGCTCATATTTGGAAGGTCTAAACAACTCGTTTCAGACAAGTAACACATCAAGTAAATTAAGTTCAAATTGTGGACTGGGAAAAAAGATACTCTGTGTCTCTCTGTCTGTCTATCTGGCTCCGTACTGCCTTAGTAGCTCTAGAATATTTGAAATACCTACGACTTCTGGGACCATCAGGAGCAAGAGGGATGCAGACAGCTGGACTCGGCTGTTACTGCTACCTGTGTCCTCCTGCCCTGGATCTGGGATCCAGGAGTGGCACATGCTGCCTCTCACCAGGGAAAAGGGAGAGTGCTGAAGTACCTCACAGGTGCCTTGGGACATAAGAGGCAGTTGTGTGGACATGTGTGTGAAAGGCGAGGTCTCCTTGGGGAACAAGAGGAAAAAGCAAGGTTTTTGCAGTGAGGCAGTAACAAATTACTGTTGTGTGAAGCTATTAATTCAGCAATTATTGATAGAACTTCTTTCTTATCTCAAGGACCACAAAGTCCAAGCCCAGTTCCCTCAGCACTCTGAGGTCCTAAGAGATGTGGAGGAATATGTGCATCTACTGACAGGACACCTGAACTGCCATATAGGGAACACCAGTGCAACAATACAGCAGTGACCGCTTAGAAATCCAGCAGAGCAGTGTTGAAAATATCTTCATGCTTTGCTCCTTCTAGAAAATAATAGCACTCGTATTCCCAGCATGGCATCTGTATCACCTCTTCTTGAAAATCTGCACATAACATGATGCAAGCTGTATCAGAAGGTTCTAACAGAGCCAGGAATGCAATTGTGATGGCTTACCTCCCTTTGTTTAAACATAAGTTTTCTCTATTATATTTGTTGAGAAGCAGAGTTCTGTATTTATGTACTGAACATTTTACCCATAAGACTATTCTTCTTCTGTATTATCTTTGATAAGGGAAAACATTTTTGTGTGTATGCACTGAACATTTTAATTGACTACTTCCAGCTAACAGAATATTGCATCTTCTCACACGTAGAAGAGATGAGTATGTGTACAATTCCATATGTAATTTTTATTGAAGTCAAAATTAAATAAGACTTCTGATAATTAAAAATAGATACTATATCAACTATATACAAATTAAGAAAAGAATTAATGCAGTAATTTAATCCTCTACATACTGAAATAATAATGCTTTTGAATAAAGCAAAAAATATGTGGAAAACATTTGACACTGAAGGTGGCTATTGCACATTAACTTTTCTATGATTTAATATTTGCCAAGCTGCAATGCCAGCTCCAGACTCTGGAAGGAATTCTTTGTTAATTCTTTTAGTAAAAATTAAAGTGGTTGCTGTCAGATGCTCACAGTCCCTACCTTTGGGAACTACTGGCTCCTGCATTGTTTGATAATAATTGCAAGTCACAAGCTGGAAATTTTTAAAAATCCCGAATATTATCCTGCCTGAGAGAGCAGATTTACTGTCATTATGGTATTTTCTCAGAACACACATAAACTCACACAGATTTATATATAAATACACAAATATTAGAAAGAGTTATTCTAATTTTGGCCATATGAGACAGTTATGATTAGTGAAACTAGTTTTAGATCCCCAAGCATGCCAAGGTGCTTAACAGGTTCATATCTTGTTAGGACAGAGTACTGTTCTATGTAGTTCATGCTAGGTTTAGCATGAGAGTGCTCCAGCCTTATAAAGCTAAAGCTATTCTTAGTTGAAAGAACTATTTGCAGACACGTTGCATCTGCAAGTTGGGCAAAAAATTGCTTTCCAGTCTTTCAGCTATCCCTTTTCTTTAATAAGTTTATCCTTATCCCTGTAACATCGGGAGTTCAGAGTTCTGCAGGGGGATGAAGACTAGAAGATACAGAAATCCAAGGTGTCACTGCTGTTTTGATTTGGCATCCATACCAGTTCTGAATAAGGTGATTATCACTGCTGGCTTTGTTGCAACAAATTGTGAAAACTAGATGAACTGCAGTGCCTTGCTGACTATATCTGTACTGTACTTTGCTCCCCGGACAGTGAAGCACAAGAAAGTCCAGCATGTTCTTTGCTTTGTTTAGTAAGCAGACTAAAAAACTGACTTTGTTTGAGAAACAGAAATGATTCAGTTCAGTCCTGCCTGACTCAAAAGTACAGCCAAGTTTTAATGGGGAAAAAAACTTGAGGCACACTATAATTTGGATTTGCCATCATAGAAAAATGAAACCCAGTTTGTCCAGTTTTGACTAGAAATCCAGTTCAGTCTTTAGAGAAAATATGAAAATAGTGTAATCATAGAATTTTATTGTCACTGATTAGCGAATTGGAAAAATGGAGAAACAGCAGGGGAAATTTTACTAGTTGCATTGCAGTGCCAAACTAGTGCTACCAAGACAATCTAGTCATTCTTCCAGGAAAGGAAAAAAGGAGCAAGAATATCAGACCAAGAGGAAACAAACTGAATTTTTTTCTGGATCTTTACTTCTATAAAATTTTCCTGTCTAATCCAGCTCTTGTTTAGCTAATTAAAAGATGTCTTTCATGATGTGAGTTGCACTAACATCCCTGTTAGTTTTAAAACAGCTGCACAGAAAGTAGTTCCATATATTTGTTTACAATAGGGCAAAAAAAAGAAAGAACCTCTATTGAAACTGCAAGTACGTCCACCTTGGCCGAAAAATAGATAAGTGTACCAAAATCAAATAGCAATTTCAGTGGTAACCCCACCAATGAGCAGAACTCTTCATGCTGTGGAATGTAAAGGCCTTTCCCTTTGCAAACTAAAGCCTTTACAGAAGTTTACCTTGCAGCATGCAATCATATCTAATAATATTTCTAGAAGAAATTTCACTCCACACAACTGGGTTTTAATGTATATGACGTTAATATAGCAGCCTCCATATTAAATGCATAATGCATGACCTTTCCCCAACCTTTCTGTCCAGTATGAATCATATCTTTCTTTCTTAAACTAGATGCTGCATAAAAGTCCCACTCTGACTCTCTTCAGCATCTTTCTTTTGGGATAAGATCAGGACAATTTGACATTATGCAATTGACTGAAATGTATAAATGGTAATCTTTCTCTTCTTTCTGATGCTGAAGTGATCTGCCAGTGAACACAGCTGGGAATCTCACCATTTTACTTGAACCCAATTTCTCTGAAGATTTAGTTATCCATGTAAATACAATGAATTTTTTAACTGAAGCTCTTGGTGCTGCTTTAGAATAATTTCATTTCAGCAATAGCCAGTAACCAGCCCCACTGCACTTTTGGAGATAGTTTTCCCTGCTGTCTCTAAATGGGTATGAACTCCCACCATCTATGCCTCTGAAATTTTCAGCTTAACTTTAAAAGTATTTTGTATTAACCTTCCCCTGCCCCCTTTCATTGTGTTAAATATTGAACTTTTGCATATATAAGTTCAAGATACTGGTTTGCTTTTTTTTTCCTTTCTTTTTTTTTTTTTTTCTTTTTTCTTCCTGAAGTGCATTTCTGGGAGATACTTTCACTTTCTAGTGCTTTAGAGCTTTGCTCCTTCGTATTTCAGATGCTAATAACTGCTGTAAAGGTTCTCTCTTTACTTTGTTGAAAAGTTTACTTTGCTGTAGAGGTGACACAGCTTTGCTTTATTGCTAAATAGAAAATGCACCCATTTCTCTTCACTCTACCCTTCCTTCTTCAAGCACATTCTGTATTAAAACCACTTAGACACAATGGATGCTTCCATGGACACAAGTTGCCCATGTGTGTACAAAGGGTAGCTCTTACCAGAAGAAGCATCCACCATCCATGAGAGGGCAGACAAAAGGTTATACAAGATGTGTCTGTACATCATAGATAAAGACTCTTGGGAAACCTAAGATGTCATCAGAGACAATGCAGCAGAGTTGCATTTTTACACTCAAAGGAGTTGTTCAATATCTCCCATTATTGTTGGTACCTACACAGAGATGTTTCAGACTGCAACATGGGGGCCAAGGAATAAAACAAACTCTTAATTGATACTGCACTGTCAATATTGCTTGAAAGGCAGTCATGTATGTCTCATCAGTTACATTTACTTATAACCTCAAGAAATTAACAAATTGGCTGACATGGGAAGAGACCTCTGGAAATTTCTTGCCCATTTCCCTTCTCCAAGCTGGATTACCTAGACCAGTTTGTCCAGAGTTGTTTCCTGCCAGATTTTTAATATTTCCAGTGATAGAGACTATGCAGCCTCTTTGAGCTCTTTCTCTACTCAGTTACCCTCACAATATTTATATATTTGCGTTGAAATGGAATTTCCTGCCTTTCAGCCTATGCTCATTCACTCTTGTTCTGTCACTGGATACCACTGAGAGTGTTGCTTTGCCTTCTTACATCATCCCATCAGATATTTGTATATACTGCTCAGATTCTCCTGAGACTTCTCAATGCTGAGCAAGTTTGTTTGTCCCTCTCAGCCTGTCCTCAGCCTGTAGTTTCCTGCGTCTTCCTTTTTGGTGTTCCTGAGATGAGTGACAAAATGTTTAAAAGCTGTACTATACTGTTGAGTGTGAAGCACGCTCTTTATGTGTTCAGTCAAGTAATATATAATTAATGTCAACTCACAGAATCTGATCCTTTAGCTTTGTCCTCAGACACTGATCAGAATCTGCCTTGGATTTTATTTAGGTGCTTCTGAAACTGCTGTTCTCAGACTTTTACCCAATGTCAGACAGGATGGAGCCCATATGACTGATGTATAGGGCAGAGTTGTCCTTCCACACACAGGTGATCAGGGCTACTCCAGGCTACTCAGGTTCAGTTGGACAGCCAAGGCCCCAGTAGTGCATAGCACCTTGCCCCATCACAGTGGGAATGTTTGCCCCTGATCCTGTTCTTCTTTGGGCACTCACTAATTTTCCTTAGTAGATAGTAGAGCATTGTTAAAACAAAGAAATGGCTTAAAGAAAGGAAGAAATTCATCAGTAATAGTTCCTCTTTGTGCAACCAGGAAAAAAATTAGCTAATTTCCAATAAACTCAGAGAGTTTATGTCTGATTCACTACCTGGACTCCAGTTCTACCATTAAAAAACACCAGAGAATAGTTGTTAAAAAAAAAACAAAAGACCCCACAACAACAACAACAAAAAGCAAAACAAAACAAAAAAAACCCCACAAAACACCAAAAAAACCTACAAAATAAAGCAAAATTTCTCAAAAAAAAATAAAATCTCTGCTGATTGACATAGATTTTGAAAAAAGAATAATTACATTGGTGGACTTTAATGTCTGTCTTTGTGCTTATTGCTTAAAATAACCAAAACAGTGGTCTAACAAACTGCAGAAACTTAAATCCCAAGGGCTTGTTCTGTTTTCCCCTAAAGATTTCTAAAGCTCATTTTTTTTCCTGGAAGAGAGATCTTTCCTTTGGCAGACACTTTTCAGAGAGAGTTTGACCTCTGCTTGTTATCACCATCACTGAAAGGTAGTGTGGTTGCCTTTGTAAAAGGCAACCAGACTCCCAAAGGGACTCCTTTGTTTGCTCTCAACTTCCCTGACCGACACAAGGATATCTCCCAGGTCTTAACTCCCCTTAGTTTATCTCTCTTCAAATCTAAACTCTAGTTTAGGAACTGTGTGGGAAGGAACATTACAGAGCACAGTGACCCTTCTCTTTCCCACCACATGCATTTGCATGCCAGTGAGTTCTCTCATGGGTGCCTTTGAATCTGCAGCTATTAGGCACAAAAAGTCTGTACAACAATTAGTCTTCTAAGTAGGTATTTCAGCTTTTGACTCTTCTGTGATTGAACTCTCCTGAAGTTCAAGTGTTAAGGCTTTAATTTATCTTTGCTCTGGATGCTTCATCTCAACTTTACTGTAACCCTCTGCAGGTGTGCAGCACGCAGCAGCGCGTACCTATGACTGTTCGGCCCTTTGCATCTATGGTAAAAGATTTTCTGACAACTGTCCCCTCTAGCTTTGAATTCAGTGTGGGTCAGCTGCTAAAGCAAGATTACCAATTCTTATAACAAAACATGTCAGGTTCACACAGCACACAGGATTATATTGCAAACCTCCCATTCGGTGGCATTTTCCTTCCTTTAGGAATTGTATCTATTGAAGGGACTGTAATACATCACAACCATCATATTCTGCTTTTGATGACCTATGTAAGGTGTAGTGCTTGTGTCAGAAAGAAGGGAGGAACTGAGAAAACTGGAACAACACTAAGTTGCTCAACCAAAATCTGCCCTAAATTGTTTCCAGTCTTAGTTGTCATAGGGGCAGTCAACTGAAATGCAAAGTATTTTTCTTGCAATAAATCAAGCAAAGACAGCAGCAATTTTATGTCTTGTAAAGAGATGCATGCACTATAAATGCCTGTGTGAGACAGTACTTTGACAAAACAGGTGGTAGGAATGTTGTAACTATAAGTCCTCTACCTCCATTGAGGTTGGATCTGGCAATGTATTGATTTGACAGAGTAGCTCTAAAATGGTGATAAATAAATCCCATCCCACAGAACTGTTCAGCAGCTATCTCCCATATGGGTCTGCTAATTTTATTACAGATGAACAAGGTCAGGTTGCCTCGGTTACTGAAGGAATCCTGAACAGGCTGGTAAATGGTCAAACTGTATTTTCTAATACTTAATACATTCCATTTTCTATTTTCTCCTCCCATTTGGCTTGATCCAAGCCAAAATGTGTCAATGGAAATACATGTATCAGTCAAAAGGCTCAGGATTAGACCTCTGAGAGTCTTTTACAGTTCAGTGTTTTCAAAAAAAAAGCAGTAAGTAGAAGTCACAGGGAGTCTGAAATATTCTTATGACAACTGATAATCTAGAACAAGAAAAAACTGTAAGGACTGTAAGGACAATTCAGCATAACATACTTTGCTCTGTAGAAAAGGAAAGTTATTTTTTTTCCTCTGCAAATGAGACAATATGATGGTGAAATTAAATTAAATGGTGATGTTATTCCCCTGGGGCAAAACAATTCTATTCAATAAATTAATTTTACATCAGTAGCTCTTTCCTTTCCTGAAACTGACAGTAATAACCTGACAGCTTAAAGCTTTAATAAACTTCAAGAACTAGGAGACTGTCCTTCCTCAAGAAAGAAAAAAAAAAAAGCCAAGTGTATCACAGGTATTAGAGTCTTTCATTGTTCATTGTAGCATAAAAGTCCCCTAAATTCAATTCTACTTAGTGTATTATTTGATGAACCAGACCACTTAAGATAGCTTTTGACAGCATGCAGTTTTAGTATCTTAATGCTCCCATTCTTCAGAAGATACTCAAAACCTCAATGACATTTCACATTAAGTGGCTCTAAGTAAATATTATACGAAAAGGGCAAACACATGGAAGTAAAGTATTCTGTCTCAGACAGTCCTGTTTGTTAAAAAAGAGTAAGTCAATCTGTACAGGCTGCTGTGTGAGTTAAGCCAGGAGGCATGAGCTGGTACACCCAGTGTCTTCGAGAGTTAGAAGACCTCTCATCACCAGTGTCTGAATTTGAAATAAAATACATTATAAGTTCAAAAACAGTATTTGTCCTTCTTTCCTTTCTTTCTTTTCTTTCTTTCTTTCTTTCTTTCTTTCTTTCTTTCTTTCTTTCTTTCTTTCTTTCTTTCTTTCTTTCTTTCTTTCTTTCTTTCTTTTTCTTTCTCTCTTTCTTTCTCTCTTTCTTTCTCTCTTTCTTTCTCTCTTTCTCTCTTTCTTTCTTTCTCTCTTTCTCTCTTTCTTTCTTTCTCTCTTTCCTCTCTTTCCTCTCTTTCTTTCTCTCTTTCCTCTCTTTCTTTCTCTCTTTCCTCTCTTTCTTTCTCTCTTTCTCTCTTTCTCTCTTTCTCTCTTTCTCTCTTGCTTTCTCTGTTTTTAAAAATTTTTAAAAAGGAAATCATCATCACTGGAGTCTATTCACCAATAGGCCACCATGTTCAGAACTCCATGACTGTAGCTCAATATCTTCAATTTTGTATAGGAGATCTTGTGCAGATTCTGCTGTCTTCTGAATACCTGCAAGGGGAAATAAAGGACTCTGACTTTCTTCCTCAATCTCTTTTTATTTTTAATTCCCAAAGTCAGCCCACAAGTGCAAATATTAACCCCAGCCCTAGAGCAAGTCATCTCTTTTATCATTCTTCTCATAAAAACTTTATGTTTCTCCGAAAGTATTTTACAACTGTGACAGAAAGTGCTGTGACAGATTCCGGTAGAAGAGGACCAAGAGAAAGCCTGGGAAGGCAGCCAGAAATTAAGAATGATTCTCCCTTTGCACCCACTGCAGGGTATGACATCATCCCTTATACCTTGATGCCTCCATACAAAGTCTTTGGGTAACAAGTCAAACATATTGTGCCAAATATCTTTGCTATTATTATCATTTTTCATTTAGGTATGATTCTGATAAATGATTTGCAAATGCAAAAAGGCCATTAAACAGAATAATGAGTTACTCAATTCTTCAGCTGCACTGAGTAGTTCCAATTAGAGTCTGAAGGAGCAATATTGCCTTTCTATCAGTCAAGCCTGTGACACAGCACATCTCCCTGAGGTCATGGGTCCTGGATACTCAAAGAAAGATGTCACTTGTATTCTGAAACAGATTATAGAGGTTTGCTAATCAGTAAAAATAGCAGTCTCCCTAAAGCATTCATTGGGCAGTTGGGCAGAAAAAGCATTTTAATGGCCTAAACTCAAGGTTTTAGAGCATTATCATTATTCAAAGGACATTTTGGAATACTGAGTAATTAAGATGAATATTTTTTAGTTATTTCTCAGCACTGAATAAGACAATTACTTTTAAATGTTGAACATAATTTCAATTATTTGAACATCCTCTCTTCCCACATTCAGCATTCCAAGATGAGACCATGAAAGAATACAACTTAGAGGACAGGACATGTTGTTGTTGAAAACTGGGCCAGCTGTTTCCACCCTCCACTGCGCTTTCCAACTTCCCCTTCCTCTGGTCTCAATAAGCCCCACATAAATTTAGGAGACATAACTTCTAACAGAACTAAGGCTCTTGATCTGGATGCTGAAAGGTACAGTGCAATGCTGTAGCTGGGTTAATTATAAAAAGAGGGCACTAAGGTTTGAGGGTTTTTTGTGAGTTGCTCAGTGCTTTGTCAAACTGAGGCCTTGGTAAGCAGTTTGTGCAATGTAGAACTACTGTTGTCATCATTGTAGTCAGAGGAAAACCTTTCCTCAGCTTGGTAGGAATGTAGCTGGTCTCCTTACAACCAACTTAGATTTAACTGGCAGTCCTTATTAAAGTTATGAGGAGGTGCATTTGCATATCTGCAAGTGCAACTAGGGCCCCAGATATAAAAAATGAGAATGGGAAGATATTCTGGTAAATTATCGATTCAATTGTACTTAAAATATTGATTTACATTGATTCCCTGCCTCTACTGTTTTTCACTGAAAGCAAATAAGAGGTCATTTTTAAGCCCTAAGGCCTATGAGCTTTAGTAATTATGGAAATACTTTTTTTAAAGACTCAAAAGAGAAAATTGACCATGGTCAGGTAACTTTATTAAAACTTTATACTACTAATATCTAAATTCAGCCCTACTTCTCAGCAAGTCACTGGGTCTGGAACACAATCTCAGTAATTCTTGCAAGGTCACCCAGGTGATTTCCTTTGACATATGGCAGCAATTCGGCCTTCATTTCTTTTCCCACCAGGCTTATTGAACATACATATTCAGAGATGTGATTATTTTATATTACTATTGGCATAATGATAATGTCTTTCTAATAATAGTGGTTTTACATTTTATTAAAAACATTAATAGCTAATTTCTGCTCCTACGAAAACAGCAAAGAAAAAGCATTAGTCATACACTTCCATTCTGTAAATTCCATCATTTGCCATCAAAATGTAATTACAATTTCTTTTTTAAAGCACCAAATTTGTCCAAATAATTCAGACTGTTTAATGGACATATGAATGGTGTACCTGTGACAGTTATGAATGTTATTGTTTATTCCTCATATCTATTTAAGATTTAGTATTCAAATATGGATAAAATAATTAGGACATTCTTTATCAATTTTTACTGCCATTTGCTGTTGGGTTCTTTAAAAGCTGCATTTTGGAAACACATTTACATCTGAAAGAGTCTAAGTAGAGAAGAACTCTCCAATTTCCCTCATTTTATCTTCAGATATGTATGATAAACTCAAGTGGTTGCCTCATGTAACTATGAAGACCCAGCTTGGTTGCACCTTGCAGACACCCTCCACACCCCAGGTTTTCAACCTCCCTGCAACAGCAAGTTTTTATTCTCAGCTTTCAGGACCAAAAAGGCAGGCTTTTTTTCTTTCACACTAGATGTTTTTTGTGGTCTGGCTTCTCCATCTCCCACTCCTGCATCCATTTTTCACCTGTTCCAGCAGTCCTATTGGATGAGGAACAAATACTTTGTGGGGATTGCAGGCCCATTAAGGAAGTAGTGGAATGAGATTGGGAAGAGCTGATGCCTTGACAGTGTGAGAAAGAGAGGGAAGATTTACCCACATAAATTTTCCATGAGCTGATATTTCATGAAGATTTCATGAAATTAAAATGTTTCCTGCTGATGATATGAAACTGAGGGGAGCGACTGATGCATCTGAAGGCTCTGCTGCCATTCAGTGGGACCTTGAGCTGGAGAGTTGGGTAGAGAGAAACCTGATGAGGTTCAACAAGAGCAAGTGTAGGACATTGCACCTGGGGAGGAATAACATCAAGTACCAATACAGGTTAGTGGCTACTAGACCTACTAGAGAGCAGCTCTGCAGAGAAGGACCTCGGAGTCTTGGTGGATGACAAGTTGTCCATGAGCCAGCAGTGTGCCCTGGCAGCCAGGAGGAGCAGTGGTGTCCTGGGGTGCATCAAGAAGAGGGAGTCGATCCTGACCCACTACTCAGCCCCACTGAGGCCACATCTGGAGCATTGTGTCCAGTTCTGGGCTCTTCAGTACAAGAAAGACAAGGAACTACTGGAAAGGGTCCAGTGGAGGGCCACAAAGATAATGAGAGGCCTGGAGCATCTCTCTTATGAGGAGAGACTGTGGGAGCTGGGCCTGTTTAGTCTAGAGAAGACTGAGAGGGGATCCTATAAACACATATAAATATCTCAAACGCAGGTGCCACTCTTTTCAGTGGTGCCTAGTGACAGAACAAGGAGTAATGGCCATAAACCAAAACACAAGACGTTTCACTTCAACATGAGAAAGAACAGCTTTACACTAAGGGTGGCAGAGCACTGGAATGGGCTGCCCAGGGAGGTAATGGACTCTCCTCTCTGGAGACATTCTAAACTCACTTGTGTAGCCTGCTCCAGGTGACCCTGCCGTGGCAGGGAGTTTGGACTAGATGATCCCCAGAGGTCCCTTCCAAACCTAACCATTCTGTGGTTCTGTGATTGAAGAGCATTCTCATCTCAAACACACACACACACACCCACCCCCACACACCCCACTCCTAATTAGTAAATTCTGTTCCAGAGACTCATTACCATTAAGTCCTTGAAAAAGAGATGAAATGGGAAGAAAAAGATGTGTACTCTTATTGGGCGGGATTCATCTCACTTAACTTTAGACATCTAAAAATTATTCATCTGAGTTAGTCAACCCTGACTGCCCTCAAAGTCAGCAGAGAGAAATAACCACACCTAAAATTCATTCATCCTTCCTATCTTAGAAGAAGATGAATTGCTCTTTAGAGTAAGCTGCTTCTCTCCATTGATTTTAAATGGGAACATGAAGTAAATAACTTAGACAACTGATTTCTAGACATCTGGAAATTAGGAATTGTGAATCACTTCCCTTCTTTAGCTCTGAAAAAGGCTGGATTTCATACTCAGAACTTTGAATTAAAGTGGTACCTAAGGTCTGCTTGCATTTCAGTTGCATATTTTTCAGTAATTTCTGTTAAATTGAAATTTTGAAGTCAAAATTGCATTAAAGGCACTTCAAATATGAGGCTGTGATTCTGCCCAGAAATATAACAAGGATTTCCATTGCATTTCTAGATGACTCATCTAGAGAAAAAAATACACATGAAGTCTTGGGTGACCAGAGATCTTACACAGATGCCGTTGGAAGTATGTTTGTTGATCAAAGCTGAGATTTTTCATGTGTGAAATATTAAAAGTAAACAGAATAAATAATTGGTGGGAATTACGACCTCTGAAAAAGCCTCTGACACGAGAAACCTTTCCAGATTTTACTTCAGTGTTCTAGATTAGTTAATTAATTAGTAATAAGAGTAGTACTTCACTTGTCTGAAATTATCTAAAAGTCATTGATTCCATCAGTCTAAGGACTTTGGAAGTCCTTGAAAGATTTGAATTAAAACTGAATTATTTTTTGACTGTGATAAAAATATGGTTCTGACTATGTTTCCAAAAGTGTACATTGAATTATTTTTCAGGATTGGTTAGGGTAGAACTTCTTTTTATTCTGAATTAGAGTAATAAATTTATTGAGAAAAAAAGGTACTATCATTTTGATCAGTATCTTCATGGTAACAGTATTTCATGAGGATATAAAAGATGATTGCTCAGTTTCTTTTTTGAATTGGACAGATTTAAGTAACAGCTTTCATGAAAGGCTTTGAATCATAATGCTATAAGGTGCATGGGAAGGAGTTAACTTTTTAAGAATGGCGACTGCAACTGAATTAATCTTTGTGTTGGAATGCCAAAAGGAATGTCTCAGAATTCCTTCACTTCATTAAAAATGTGTTTAAATCTGTACATACCAGTGTTCATTCTGGTTTTTCAAGTTGTGGTTTCACTATCATTTTTGAAACTTACCTTATTCAAAAAAGAAGAAACAAAGCATCAAAGTGAAATATAAATGTGTTTCTATGTGAAAAAGTAGCCAGTAATTATTTACTACATGGTTTTTGTGTTGTGCCTATTCAGTTACAAGTTGTTTCAAAGAAATAATTCACCTCAATAGAATCTGGATGTTGAAGATTGTATGGTGAGACACATCCAGGAAGAAGAATCAGAGATGTTTTTTTGCTGGAGCTTTTTGTTTATTTACTGTTTTTACTGGACAAAGAAGTACTTCTGTTGGTTATTATATAAACATTTTGTCAAAGACGAACATTCGGCAGCAAAAACTCACTTTAAATTTATCAATATATATATTTAGACAAATGTTTCCAAGTGGTTTTCTTGGTCTTGGACTTTTACAAAGCAACAAAAACCAAACACTTTTCTTTATGAAATATTCTATCTATGAAAGGTTATTTTTTTCCAGTCATTGAAGTGGTGTTTTCAGTCAATCTTGAGCTGGCAAAACAGAAAAAAATCCCTCCAGCAAGCTGAACTTATTCACACTATTTAGTATTTACACACAGCAGGGAGGCTAGTCTGTCCCAGGTATTTACACGTTCTAAGGGCTCTGTAGTGTGTCGGAACATGTACCTGTAACTGCAGACATGGTGCTAGCTCCTGACTGGTTCCCCTTGGAGGTGCGACATGGGGACATGAGGGCAGTAACACTGGAAATACATGAATAATAGTAGAATGCAAGTTGGTGTGCTTTTGAAGTTTAGATCTCTGTAAAAAGTCTCTTCATAGCTGTGTAGTCTGATAATTTCAGAAGACAAGGTTTCCTGGAATCTTCAAAAGTTTTTGTAAATTGATGCATAGTGAGTATTAAAATCCTCTTTCTTACCCCATCATATAGGTCAGATGCAGGTGAAAGATGAAGTTCAGCTTTCACATGCTAAAAATCCATTAAGCTAAAGATGGTAAAAGCTTTAAGTCTGTACTTGGTGCTGTATCGGGAAAGCAATAAGTTCTTGCTTGAGTTTTTGTGCTAGTGAGGGGTTATTTTGTATTTTTGGTCATTGGCAGTTCTACATTTTCCAAAGTCATTTGCCCAAGTGTTTCTTTGGTGAAGTATAACCTATAGATGCTGGGGATCAGTTAAAATGGCAGTTCAAAACCTTTGGCCTTTATACTTAGAAAATAATATAATCTGAGGGGTAAAAATCCCACACAACACACCCCACCAAAATCTCAAAAAATCAAGAGTTAATTTTTTGCAGGTAGATCTCTGAAAGAGACAGCTAATCCTTGTGCACTGACATATTTTTAACATATCACTGCCTCAGATGCAATTCCTATCAATCGGATTGTATAAGAAGTTTCACATCAAAGATCAAATACAAGGTTTCAAAGACCAAATGTCCTCTGAATTTGTTGATTGATTTGTTCTCTGCTTCTATGAGAATCTTAATTAACATTTTTTAAAACCTTCTAATTCACTTTTTTCTCAAAAAAAAAAAAAAAAGTAGAAGCAAGTGGAAGTTAACATTAATTAGACTAGGTAAAATGTGTAATCTCTCAAGATAAAGTTTTAGTAGTTTTCTTGTCTGGTTACCCATGCTTCATGTCTGAGTTGTATGTTCTCATTTCTAAGTACTAATGAGATTACCATGAAAGAGGATAAAGTTGCCATCAGTCCCTGCAGCTCTGTAGGGCTGTCTATGTGATTTTGGAGCCCATGTGATATGGACTTGGATGCTTTGACTCACCACTGAGAGCAAAACACTTCATTAATCTGTTGGGAGGAATTAGAGATGGCAGAGCTGGACAAATTGAGCAGGAGTATGTATGAACTTACAGGAATCAAGTTTAGGGACATAAAAATAAAATTCATGTTTTAAAGGCTTACAGGGAAAAGCACCTTACTTGATCAAACTAAGTTCATGTATTTTTCATGAACAATGGGTATATATGAAGAGTGCAACCTGCAAAGCTCTTCTGCTTCTCTACAGCAGCCTGTTATGCCACTCAAAGGCTTGACCTTTTCTGGTTTCTGGGTTTTAATGTACGAAATTACGGTGTTTTTAGCACCTGATCACACAACTTCCAGCACTTCTTCATTCACTCTGCCATCTGTAATATTTCCCAGCTACTGGTCTATGAAGTCTGTAGTATAAACAGTAGGCTCTGTTAGTGAGTATTACGGGGTTTATTATGCTGATGTTAGAAGCTGAACAGCAAGGACTGACAAGCTAAGATTCCTACTTCATTCTTCCAGCATACCTTCAGTCTTGTTATCCTTGCCTTGAGCTTTTCTTAGCACAAATTATTGATTGTGCTCAGTCATGCTAATTTGTGTTTCTGACATTGAACAGAATACATCCACCTTCTTCACTGAAGCCATGAGAAAGAAATTAATCTTGGGGTCCTAACACAGTATAATAGAACTGAATTGGGATCTAGCATCATCTCTTGGAAAAATTCATACAGTTTGTTTAAATTTCTTTACATCTTGATTATAAAGGAGATACTGATGAGACCAAATTGTACTGTAAATTGTTTCTTGCATCAAACTGTTAATTGATACCACCATTATCAAAGCTTTGACAGAATGTTTCTGTAGCAGTTTTAGGAAGATTAATTCTTTTTAATTTCTGAAATTAACCAGTAAATATTGATTACCTCTGCCCTTACTTCAGACAAGGACAAAAGGTTTTAGAAAATTCAGCAGTTTGTGTTTAAAAAACATTTGAGCAAAAATATAGATTTTGAATAAAATCTTTGAATATGAAAATAATATCATTACCTTCATGTCCAAAAAATATATCAACAATTCAACTTAACTGCAAATCTAGGTGTGCCTACAAGACTCCAATTTAACATTCAGTCCATCACTGTACATATTTCTTGCCATCACCCCCAATTTTCAGACAAGAAAATCAGAAAAATATTTGTACTTTCTAAACAGGTTCATAAATTTTGGATAATGGAGTAGTAGGATTTTTGATTGAATTCTCAAACCAAAGTAACTATATGCCTCTTGAACACATTATAAAATAGGTCTCAGTGGTTCATTTGAGGATGTATGGAAGAGACATCAGTGGAATTCAAACCTTGTTATTTCCTGATCTATGCTGTAATGACAAGGCTATCATTACTAAGAAAACAAGGCTTGTGCTATAAGAGGGCATGTAATACTGACCAGAAATAGCTCTGGATGCACTTATATGAACCTCAGGTTAAGGATTCAGAGAATTTATTACATCATGTGAGTTTCCTTTGATAGTGCACTAAAAATCCCACAGATATTTCCTGTGGCCTTGACACACTTGATTTCAATCACTTTTGAATTACTATTTAATAACTATATCCAGTAGATAAATGGGGCAAAAGAAATCAACCCCAAAGAAAATAGAAAAAAAAATAATGAGAATGAACTTAGAGAAGAATGGTTGTAATAAAGCTACAACAATATGAGGACAGTCAGGGACAATGGAAAAGGAAAAAAAAATAATTTGAACTCCCCAAAATAACATTAGATTTGATCTTCTTATTTGGGACTGAATCAAGGAATATATTGGGATCTTTTATAGTAATGGGTGACCTTTTACCTCCAAAAGTCATCACATTCATTTTTCCCCTGGAACTTTCTGTAGAAGTGGCTTCTCACAAGTGGGAGAACTGGGTTCAAAGTACTGACCCGTACCACTGGAAAGGGAGAAAAATAAACTGGATTCTTACTTGAGAGCAAATGAATGTGTCGTCTTCATGCTTGGATGTGAGGTGTCAGAGGACATGAGCTTAAGTAGCAAAACTATAAAAGCTAACACTGATTACACTAATCCTCTGGAAATCCATGCAGACTTGTCTAGCATCCCATATATAATGTTTCAAATAAAAGACCGAACTGTGAAAACTTTAGGTTTGCCAATCCTGTAACATATTTAGGTGCATTTCCCAATACCACTGATCTTTCAGAAGAAAAAAAAAATCACCTTCTTGACACATCAAAAAGCAATACAACACCAAAGCAATGACACTTCTGATTCTGTGATGTGTGTTGTGTTTACTTGGATTTTGTAAGAGACTCAGTGATTGACATGGAAGAAATAAAAATATATAGGAGCAGCATTTGCAGATGTGAGCACTTGAACTGTAGTGAAAACATGGGATTTCTTGGTATAGAGAGGTGGGCACAGAGAGTCCAGAGCAGTATGTCACCAAAGCCAACTACGGGGGAGACCTCTTTGCATATGTCTGTGAGTGTGAGGCAACTGGGACACCAGGCGATCCAGGGACCAACTATGCTTAAACCAGGTGTTTAAGGCTGGTTGCTGGAGACAGCCTGTGTGTATGTCTATGTGTGTGTGTCTGTCTGTCTGTCTGTGAGGGGCTACTGGAGTAAGGCTGTAGACCCAGGGGTCTCGTATGAGCAGGAACCTGCAAGTGAGGAGATTGGGATACAGTGGCAGCTACCCAACAGACTGTCTGCTGTAGCATACCATGCTGTGTATATTCATATGTAGTTTTCACTGCCTTTCTTTCTGCTGGGCCAGAGTGGAGAGCAGGATGAGGTCATCAGTGCTGTTTGTGATTGCATGAGTGCAATGTTTCCTGTCTGGGTTGATCCATGCATCTGTGTGTGTGCATGTATATATGCATTGAGCGTATGAGTGTGTGTACCTACTGGGAATACATGCTCAAACTCACTACTGGCTGGACCTGGGGATATAGAGCTCACCTTGAATTACTGGGTGCATGAACTCAGAGCTGTGGTGGCTCAGCAACTCATACAGCCCTGCAGGAAGAGTGCCTGAGGTTAAGTGGAATAAATTATGAGCCTGAAGTTATAAAGAGGCTGACTGCAAAAATAGTCCTGAAATGCACATGTATTTGTTTATCCTCATACCACTGCTTCAAATACAAGTTTTAAACTGTGAAATCTACCCTGTTTTCATTTGAAGTACGTTGGAAACACGTGCTGTTTATGGATGTGTCCTTATAACAACATTCATTTCCTCAATGAATTTCATTATTGCCTCTTGTGAAATAGGGATAATGACATTGATTTCTTTAGGACAACCACTCCTCAATGTTTTCATTGTGATGTTGGACTAAGCTTTCCTCAGAAAAGAAAAACAAAATCAGATATAAAGCCCATCATGTCTAATGCTGCTGCAATGCTTTTCATTTAGAATCGGTTAGAGTAAACTTGACACACCCCTTTTTCACTTGTGTTTTCCACTCCATCTTTATGTAAGAATCAGTGTAGGTAGCATTTGTTCTGTAAGATATTTCTCTTCTGCAATATATTTCCCTTCTGCAGTCATACAGTAATAGAGAGAAAGGAAATTACAGGGTTTTTCTGGACTCCTTCTGAATGTTCTTGGATCACAAATACTCCACAGATTACTGGTGGAGAAACATTTCTTGAAAACAGTTTGAGATCTTGTAATGGAACAATATATAGGAGCAAAGTAGTACTACCAGCAAAGAAGATAGTTGCAAACATCCTGTGTGCTTTGGCTATGAATTCACACCCTGTAGGTAAAACCAACCTTGCTTCTTTGGCATAAAAGGGTTGTTTTAGTCTTGAACAAAATACTCTTTTGTAGCAGCACAAAGTAAATTTTAAAAATGTATTATTAAAAATTCTATTGAATTGAACATTAACATTTCTGAACAGACAAAAACCCCCCTGCTCTGCAACAATAAGAAAATAATCAGCATTTGTGTCACTCCCCATTGAGAATAGGAGTTTAGTCCTGTATTTCTGTGGAAGCAGAGGTAGGGCAGAGCTGAAAACTTTCCAGAATTCCTTCTCAGCTCTTTATTCTTCCCATGTGTAGTCCCAAAAGAGAACAAACAAAACAAAAAGAAAGGAAGATTCCAAATAGACTCTGAACTGTTTCCCTGCTTCCTGCCGTTCATGAAGGACTTCTGCATGGCCTCATAAATTCTGTGGTCAGAGACAAATTCCTTGAATTTCTTCCACTGTGGAATCACTGGGGAGCTGCAGCATGACAACAGTCTGCTGAGGGATGCTCTGTAAGCAATTAAGGCTGAATTTTGTTTTGGGAGCTAATGGCAGAACGTACCTCACAGATCTGCCATAAACTCATTGCTCTGTTGCATCAAAACAGTTTGTTGTATTAAATACCAGCTGGAACTAATGACTGCTTCTTTGAGACCTTGGTTATCATCTGAGTCATGACCTAGTGAGCTTAGTTGAGGACTTGGACAAGAATATTGAAGATCTAAGCTCAGCTCTGCACTTGGTTTTCTCTTAGAGTCAAAGAAGCATATTTTTGGTTTTTTGTTTGTTTGTTTTTTAAGTAGCAAGGTGGTGGAAGGGCTTGGGAACAAAAAACACTTAGAAGAAACAAAGTTTGGGCAATAGGCTGGAGTAGACTGTCATATGAAAAGACTATAAAGAATGGTAAAAACAGTATTATACATATAAATGTATAAATACATGAATGTAAACGTAAATATAACTATATATCTATACATATAAAACAGCCATAAGCAATATTTTTCTTCTCTCTGTCATCAAAAGTAAAAAGTGAAACAAAGAAAATTTTGGAGTCAATAAAAAGGAAATGTTTTAAATTTTAACAAAAAGTTCACTTGTGCAACTCTCATGGGATATTGTTGAACCAAAGTGTTAGTCAGAATGGAAAGGCATGAATGTTATTACAGATTCACTACAGCATGACAGGTGTTCTTTAAGTGGACAGTAATAAAATTCATTATGATGAACAGATAAAACCAATAGATTAATGCAAAACTTTTTTTTTAGACATGATAGCTAATTATAGAAATTGTATGCCATTTTCCTAGGAATTGAGTGCAGATTTTGTGTAAAGAAAAAGATACAATACTATAAACACTCTGTAATAATATAATAACATATTAAAATACAATATAATATAATAATATCATATCACACTTTGTGACATCATACATAGTATATAAACATAGTATATATACATAGTATATAAAAATCTTGCACGGGTCTTCTAAGAGTGTCTGTGAGAAGAAGTAGAATATAGTCTTTTAAAGAAGGTTCACCTTTGGTACAGATATTATCCCAGAATTTCATTTTTTAAATTTTCAGTAATTGATGGAAGGAGACTAGAAACAACAGACATAATTAGGTTAAAATATACCGAGGAGGGATGTTTCTCCAGAATACAACAACCAATGACAGAGACCAGAGCTGGGGATCAATACACAATGAAGAATTAGAGAGGTAAGAAATATGAGCAAATATAAGAAACATTTTAAAATCAGAAACTGACTATTGATGGGGAATAGAAATCAGATAAAAAGAGAGAAGCCACAAGAAAGGATGATTAAGAGAATTGACATGCTTAAAAAAATAAGGAATTTAATAATTAAAATATCTAATGTCAAAAGACAACAAAAGGACAAGTGAAAGAAAATAAATCAGTAAAGTAAAAGTCAAATCAAAGAAAGCAACTATGATCAAACAAAAATGGCAGCTGAGTTTGGATTTCTGAAAGTTCAACACAGAAAATTACATTCCTTTTATTTTCATGTTTCTTTAAGTTTAATAACACTATCAGAGAAGTCAGTTATTTAATTGCAGTCTCTCTTCTTGCCTTCACTACTCTCGCAAATTCTATGTTTGGTAAGAATTGCCTATGGGATGTCTAGCAAATCACTTAACTCTTCTCTCACCTCAGCTTACTCACCTGAAAAAAAGTGAGTATAAAGTGTCCTTTCTCCCCCAGGAGGGTTTATTTTTAATTTTGATTCTATTTTCTTTAGCAACAAACCTTGTTTGAACACTTGATAATTTTTCCAACTGCTCCATGCAAGCCTATGAGACAGAAGGCTTTATTTTCTGTTCTCCACATTGCTACTCATTTCACATGACTCTGGATAGGTCACTTAACCTCTGTGGACTTCAGCTTCTCCATTCATCTGGTGGGATAATACTGACCTACCTCAGAGAGGGATGTGAGGCTAAATTAGTGTTTAGGAAGGATTGCTGAAGTACAAGGTGTAAAGTATTATTATGCTGAGTGCTTCACCGTTGAGAAACTAACCTCACAACTGAAAATCAGTTTAATATATGAAGCTCTAGCAGCTAGCATGGATTTGCTGATGAGAAGGGTGGCTGCCCTTGAGAATGGAAAAACACAGTCCCACACTGCTCTGGCCACATTCACTTTGCTTACTCAAGAGCAGACAATGACAGGCAGGGGCTGGAGGGGGAAGGAGGAGGGGAGGATTTAAAGTTAATCTTGCCATGCGACTGTGTACAAGAATTGCTGTCAGTACAGAAAACTGACACAAGGTACGGAATGAATCCAAAAGACATAAGCTAAAAATGTGAACAAGGAAGAAGCTTTTTCTTTTCTTTTCTTTTAGTTTTTTGTTCCCCTCTTTATTTTATTTGATGCAGTAGTCTAGACCTCCTCCACTGCTCCTTCCCATCCCCCTTCCTCTGGGAAAAAAAGAGAACACTCATTAACCAGTGCCTGTTTCTCCTGTGAGTAGGGAAATGCTTCAACACTAAGTCACTTAACTGTAGGTTTACCGTGCAGCCATACTGCTCACTGTGAATTATGTATGGCTATTCAAAGAAGATATTAGACTGTGTGTGCAGATACCACTGTACATATTAGATTGCTCCAAAAAAGGATACCTCTGGTGCAGTTGGAAAAAAGTCACAGCTCAGACATATTTATGGAAAAGAAGATGTATTGAAGTAGCTGAACTAATAGATCAATGCACCAAAGTTTATGGGTACAAGTCAGCTGTCACAGGCATGGCTAAGGGAGTTACAATATTCCAGTGAAGTCCCAAGCTTAAAATAAAATAATAATAAAAAAAGAGATTAAAATTGCTCCGTCACTTAATTGATAGACCAAACCTGAATCAATCACTCTTGATTGCTGGCCAGCTCTCACATTCACCATATGTCTCTGGATTTCTAAACGCAAATATAAATCTTTTCATCACAGGCAGGCTTGAACACAACAAAACCTTGACAGTGGAATTTCTTCTGAAAAGAAAGGCAGATGAAGAAGCAAAGATTCTTATTCTTCTACTATCATTCATACAAATAGCTCTCTTGAATCACTGTAGAAAGACAGGTACTTGAAAAGTAGAATCTGGCTCTGAATATTGGTGTTATAAGATGAACACTCCTTCTAAAAACTGCACTATATCCTCTGAGCATGTGTGTAATGTCTGAATGTGCTCCATGCTACATAAACGCCCCCAAACCAAAAGAGGCCATATTATGAACTGTCCAGCAAGAAGATTAGTTGGACAGATCTCTTGTCATTCCTGCCTCTCATGTCCCATAACCTAATTGCATCCTACTCTGTCTCCTTACCATCTTTTCTGTCCGTTAGAAAGGAACAAGTAAGACAGATAATTTCACAGTTCTAAACACAGAAATAGCCATGTACACAGATTTATGTACATATATACAAATGCACATCTATGTCCATATACTTACATACACACATGGATGTATGTATATGTGTGTGTGTATGTATATATAATATGTATTTCCATGTGTATTTCTATGTGAATGTAATGAGTACAGTCAAGGTGACAGTAACCTCTACTGGGGGTAATTTGTGAAGAATTAGGAGCAACAGTTGAATCATCCAGAGGATGAAAGTACCTTTAAAACATGCTCTACTGCCACAAAATTCATCAGGTGACAGCACAGATAACAGATGGGCCAATGCCTCCTTACTGCTTTGTCTTAATCTCATGAAAATAATTTGAAAATAACAAAAATATAACCCTTAGCACAGTAATTGCCATTAAAAATGTGATTTCTGCAGTGCACTTGTGGAATGGCACAGTGATCTCTGATACTGAGCCATGCTTTACCTACAAGAATGCATTCAACACCCTAGCAAAGTACATTTGGTCTGTCAGTATTAAAGACTTTCTTCTTGTCTTAACATGCACCATTCTTCACACCTCAGGTTTGATCAGATTAAACCACTATCCTGGTAAGGCATGTACATACCATAAATGTATATTCATCTGTTTCCCTAAAACACTCTTATAAGAAGTGATAATTACCATACCCTTGATTATGCTGCCTATGATACAAATAACAATAACCATTCTGTGTGTAAAATGTGATATGCAGCAGGAAAGCTTTAGGCAGAGGTGGAGTAGGCATCCATGACTTGTCTAGTATTGACCCTCCCATTAATTTTCCCTGTGCCTAGGCCCTGCAGACCCATGTTGATCGGTGTTCCCATAAGGCCCTGACATTTGTGCAGCAGAAGCCACTGCTGGAATGCAGTGGCTGGCCTCATCCGCATCCTTTCTCCCTCCAAGGAGAACCCAGTCTGGGCCTATGGGGCTGCATCTGGGCTCTTTGCTCTGGGTCTGCCCATACCAACTTCCCCCTTGGGGAAAGATTAGCCTGCTCTGGTGTGGCTCCAGAGTCTTGTCCTTGGGGCAGCAAAATTCAGCTTTGCAGAGGTGCTAGTAACTTTGGCACACATCCAAACACACATTTCCAGGACCAGTGTCATAAGCCATACTGGTGTAAATTTCACACGAATGAAGACAAAATAATCGGCATTTTTTGTTCTGTCTTGGGAATCATGTCACTTCAGACCCAGTGTACATGACACCTCTCCTTAATATACTCAGTGAACTTTAATGTACAAAAACTTCAGCTGCTAATTCAAGATAATCTAGGTTTTCTCCTGGCAAATTTGAAGTAAATATAAATCAGTTCCCCTGATGATGTTTACAATATTTATTCATGGACCCTTCAGTATGAAGCACTTTGATTAAACAATTTAGCAAAAGCACAGCAAACCCACCTGCTGTATGCAGAACAAGAACTGAGCATCTCAAAGGCTGTTATGAGCTATTATATGTGTATGAAAAAGATACTTTACACTTGCAGTCAGAGATCCAGAAAAGTGACAGCTATACAAATATACATGAGCAAAACACAACGGCATGTGAAATTATCTATTCCCAGCCTTTTCTGTATGCTTTACAAAAGTGGAAAGTTTTTGAGATTATCTACAGTAATTAGGAGTCCCCAGTTGTGTTTACATGGTTAGCAAGTGTAAAATATGATGACCTGCTGAGGATTTGCAAACAGCTAAGTTATAATGATGGATCGTGGTGAGAGGACATGTACGATTTCTCAGACTTCTGCTGGGAATACTTCAAAAATAAAGCACGTTGTTTTCCCTTGGGGTTTATAACGCCTCTTTGACTTAATCAGCTTGCCTTTTTGCTCTCAAGGAGAAATTTCTCCAATTTTACTCATCAGGAGAAATTGCAATGTTCACAGTATTATGGCGTTGATTTTTTTACTATCTTTTCTCCTGGGAAACATTGGGTTAGGGTAACAAATAACTCCCCCATAACATTTGGTTCATTATCTTGTAAGAATACAATGTTTGATGAGAACATATCTTAGGTATATATGTATGTGTCTATGTATATATATATTATACGTATGTAAGTATATGTTTATGAGTTACATGTATATATGCCTTTATAGATAGATGCAACATTCTGATAATTTAAAGAAACAGTTTACCTTCTATATATAAAAATGTGAGAACATCAAAGCCAAACAAATAGTAATTTATTTCAAATTGTATTAAGGATGTAAAGGAAAATTCTGCATTTAATTTGCATTCTCATAGTGCCCAAGAAAATAATTCGCTTTCTCCAGGATGAGATAATGTGTGCAAACCATGCTCAATTATTTTATACAGTAACGTTTGAGCAGAGCTATCACTGACTATATATTTGCTCTTGTGGCTCAGAGAAAGCAAGCAGGGAAATGAGTAATACTTTATTCCTGCCAAACCCTGCTCAAAAGTGAAGAATACCCCTAGGCATAGTTTGAAATGTTACTATGCAGTAGGGGGAGCTTTGCATGGCTCCCTGACAGAGCCACATAAAACAGAGTTGAGAGGTGAAAATGATTCAGGAGAGATGCTTTGTAGCTTTAGGACAAGCCATTCCCACCTTTGCTTATATTCCTGACTAGTGCTAGATGAATAATGGAAAAAAAAGTAAGATTCAAACTTTTTAAAAATGGAAACCAAGTGCAACATTTGACCATATTATTCCATCTACAGTGTCCAGGACATCAGCCTTTTTTTTTTTGGGCTTCTTATTTCCAGCATCAGGTAAGCCAGCCAGGCTCAGGACTCTATTCTAATATTTGCAGGGAGATACTGCTCTTCCCTCCAAGCAGCTGGAGATGATGGGCTGTAAACAAATGGTAAGATTTGTCTCACCTGGCTTTAGCTGTCTAAAAATTTAACTGTCATCAAGCTTAAAGTAATCATTCAAGCTCCCTCTATAGTCCATAGAGAGAAACAGAGAACCAAGAGAGGGATTTATGATATCTGAGATGCGCACCTGGAAAAAAATTTCCCTCCCTCTTTGTGTCAGGACTGGAAAGGGATTCTTCCTTCAATGAGGTGGCTAATTTTCTTGTTTAAAGCTAAGTGGAATGAAACTGGGGCACAATGTTTAGCGTCACATTTTTGATTTGCCATGATTAAACCTCCAGGGAGTACTCAGAGATTTACATTTTCCTTTATGTTTTCATCATCTCTTTTTTTCACCCCTTGGCCAATTTAGAGCTGAAAACTTACAGTAGTTGCTCTTCTTAATCTTCTGCACCTTCCCAAGAACAATTTTGTTATTTTGTCTTCCAGCCTGCTGAGTTGAAACATTGCTCCAACCCTTCTTTTTTTCATGCTAGAATGTTACTTCCTCTTGAGAAATCTGTACATTACATGGTATTGAACATTTCTGGTCCTGTTTGTTTCTCACTCTAATGACTGAGTTTCAATTCACTTTAATTTGTGATTGTGTATGATGATTAACGTTCTTCTACTTCACAAGTGGCTAAGCTTTGTGCTTGTATTGATCACAAATGTAGATTAACACGCGGTGTTTTTTCTAAAAATCTGTTTCAGGTTTATGACAGCTAGGTAAAGGTAATAGTAGTTAGAAAGAGATATTTGGGAATTTACCTTTAATATTTTTTTTCACAGCTTTCATAATATTTTCTTATTTCTCTGTGTGAGGGAAAATATTATAATCTTGAATTTTTTAAGTGGTACTTAATGCCTCTGCTACTTCAGGTGTGCTGAAATACCACATACCACTTTACATCAGGAACTTACAGATTAACAAATATTGATGAGCTTCTGAAATTCCTATGAGACTAGTACATGCATGTTATATAATGAAGGTAAGACACAAGGAGGTTTTACACATTTCTTCAATTTAAAGCTTTCTGAAGTAGATTACTTAATGTTTATGATTTGTGTATATGTCAAAAGATTTCAGAATATATTCTTATTCACTACCACTACAAACATATACTGCATACTCAAGATTTGATTGCATCTTAGTGGGGGGATTGCTAATGTATTATAAACTGCATTCATACTTCTATCTCTTTCATCATGAAGTGACTCATTGCCTTTAACTTTGTGAGAGGTTCTCTCTTTGATGTTCTTTTCTTATTTTGCATAAATTTGTTTTGCAGTAGTTACTATCTGCCATTTAACACTTTGTCATTGTTTGTCAGCTGCATTATTTTTATTACTATTTCAATGACATATTTTTGATTTACCAGTCTCTCCAAAAACTCAGCTGTTTGCAGGTGGGGACATGCCTTCAAAGGCTAAGAGTAAAGAACAGGATGCAAACTCTTTTATATTTATTAAACAAGTATAGAGTTTGGAAATTTGTATGTATATTATAAGGAGTAGGTTCTGATTAATTAATTTAATAATCTTGGCTTTGGTTCCAAACAGAATCACTCTTCAAAAAAACCCCACACTTTGACAGCAGGGAAACCAATAGCTACAGAAAATACAGTAGCCACCATTAGGATGTCAGCATCTATCATATGATCATCACTCACTGCTTGATAGAAGCTCAAGAAATACCTATTTTTAGAGGGAATTCTTTAATATTTTCCAGTGGAAATTTAGACCTCTATGAAAAGTTACAAAATAATTAGCACTTTTTTAGTATATCTAATCTATTAAATCAAACTAAATGAGGAGTATTTGTTTTAGTATATTTTCTGTCAATCTCTTCTATGTATGTAAATGAGCATGACACTTACTCTCATGGACTGAGCCAATTTGGAAGTTTTAAACAGAAGCAGAATCAGTTTGTGGAAAGCCATATGGTCTCCTTATGATCTGCCATTAAACTAAATAACAGATTTATAGCCACAGATACAACAGCAACAGCAAAAAATTGTAAAACCCCATTTTTCAATTTTAAGTTGTATCTGCTTTGAGAGTCTTTTATTTTTATTTTTTTTTCCCACAAGTAACAAAAATGCTGTGGAGTGGAAGAATGCTATTTGTGTGTCTTTTTCAATTATCATCAAATGGTTATTACTGAATGTCCATCAAGACAAAAAAAGATCAGTCAGAAAACAGATTATCAGCAGCCCATAGCTGTAGCACATCACACATTTGGGAATTTCTCACTTTGTGCCCCTCTATTTCTTCTCAGTTCTTTAAAGTGGTTGGAAGATGGAAAGAAGGCATGTTCCTAAAAAGTGTTAACTATATAGCATATCAGGCAAAATAGGAGAGCTGTCTTATCTAGTCCAATAATTTCTGCAATTTTTCCCCCTTTAAGTCACAACTGACGCCAGTGCTCTGCTTGACTAAATGCTGTCTCCCTGACGCTCAGTTTTCTTGTTAGGAAAAATACCAGAGCTGAAGAGGCCGTGATTTTGACTGGTATTTTTTCATGCTGGTTAACTGTCCATGTTAATAAAAAAATCATGGCCAGTTGTTCATTTTCATTTGTATGGCTTCAGCTGCCATCCACAAGTTCACATTATGCCATAATCTACCCATTATTTTCTCCACATGGGAATGACAATGTTCTGTAAACAGGCAGCCTCAGGAGCCGAATTCTTCTGGCTTCCCCCCTGGAAAAAAATTCAAGTGTTTTCTGCAGTTGCAGTTTTCTAATAACTCTTTTATGAATTTAAATGTGGATGATATTAACTTCTGTAGTAATCTAATATATTAGACTTACTGTTTTCTTATAGAAAAGTAGAAACACTGTACATCTTGTGAACACTTCCATGCTTATAAATATGCCTATTTCATTAGTCCATTTTACCACTACTTTGGACTGGGAGGTTCATATGTGCTGTTGTCTACAATAAACCATAAATCTGTTTTGGAGTTACCCTACTAATAATATAGTCCTTCAGTCTGCATAAATGTCCGTTCAAAGAACTGCATCTTTGTGCTTCCCAGTATTGAGATGTAGAATAAGGCACAGTTTACTGTGCAATTCCCATCATTTGGTATGACTGACATTTTCATCATTATATACCACTTTGCCAACTTTTGTGTCACCTGCCAATTTTATCAGCAGCAATTTTATACTTCCTTCCCACCCCTGATGAAAATATTGAATAGTACTAGGGCGAGCACTGGTCTCCGAAGCACCCTGTTAAAACCAGTCCTTTCAAACTGACAACCTCATTGACAGCTACGTTTAGAGACCTACCAGTTTTCCAGTTTTTAATCCTTGTAACATAAATTGCTAATGCTAAGTACTAAAGTTCAGCTAGATGGTCATGGGTATCCAAGCTAAAATCCTTATAAACATCTACATATTACCTTTTTACAAGGTAATATGTAATATTTTTTAAAGTTAGATTTTTTTGATAGACTATTTGCTATAAAGCTGTTCATATCTATTAATTCCTTATTGAATCGCACATAAGTTTTAACAGTATTTTGCTTGAGCTGATGTTAAGCTAATATATTACTATGCTATATATAACTCATACCAAACTATACATATGTCAAATAAGGCTGAACGAGAGGACTTGGTAAGAAAATAATCTTTATTTGATAGCTAGTCATAAGCCTATCTATGGAACTAGAGGGTCATTTGTATTTTTAGATAGACAGAAAATGTACTCTGTGCTTATGCCTAACTTACTGCTTCAGAAATGATTCAGTGAAGCCAAAAGTGACTTAGAAAGTTCATCATTCCGTCAGCCCTTAAACTTCAGGAAGAACAGATGATTTTTAACTCTTTTTAGTGTCCTAAGCTAACACCTTCTCTATCTGAAGGAACCTTAAGAAAGTTAAAGCTCCCCAAAACCTTTTCATAATGTGAGGAGAAACCTTTAAGGACTGAAAATTTGCATCTGCAGGACTTTTGTTTTCTTTAAGAAAGCTATGCATCAGAGGATTCACAGGACACTTCCTTCCAAGATTTACAGTTATCGTATCATCTTAAAATATGTTCTGTTAAAACTTGCTTCCTTAACAATTTTTTCTACGCTATGGATGAATGATCTTCAAGACTACATCATTCTTGGTAATTCCTTCTTGCCATTATTTTATACTTGACAATAGTCAACAAAACTCTGTAGAGCTTTTTAATTGTGTACTCTGAAAATTTCACAGGCAAAGCGCCAGCCACTTAATTGTGCTAATTATTATTCACGCAATAACGCCTATTAGTCTGCACTATTTTTAAAGGGGTTCAATCAGCATTCAGATCTTGCTTGCTTGGCAGAATGTCATTATAGCGGCTTTCAAAATCTGGCAATAAGCCTAAGAAGAGTCCATTTTTGCCACTGGGACTGCCTAATCCAGACATCATTATCGATCAAACTGACACATGCCTGCCAAAATGGTTACAAGAAAAACAGTAATCTACACAGCTCCAGTATCTCCAGCCTAAGTCTGCAAAAGGATAGGGATCAAAAGATGAAATTGTATTTACATGTGAAATCAGAATATATGTCTACAAGCAGAAGGCTAGAGTTCCAGAATTGTATTTAGTGAGCAAAGCCATCTTTGAAAGGAAAGAACACTAGAAGAAGAAAAGGAAAGTAAGACCACTGGAAGAATCCGCCTGTTTACGTCAAGTCCCAGGTCTGATACTGACAGCAACATATCGAATTATAAAGCTTAAACATCTCTTACACTTTGGTCAGATATTTACAGATCCAATTCAGAATTACTTGGCTATGAAGTGAAAGTACAGTTGCAAAAGTAACTAGAATTGTGATTCCTCAACAAAGAGAATTGCAGAAACAACACAGAGTGCATTATAATTTTTCTACACCATGGTTTCAGTGACCAAAATCAAGTTCAACGCTGCAGGGAAGAATAAACTTAATGGATAAACACAGGGTTATTTAGAAACTTCATAGGCTATTTTTATGTTGCTGAATAAGTAACTCCATGTGACTGTTGAAGGACATGAGATCTTTGCTAGTTAGCAATTAGAATATGATATATGGCAGAATGTGTCTCAAAGCAAGGCAAAATAGTAAGATAGTCATAGAATCTGAGATTCACAAAATGGGTAAGATTGAAAGGGTGATCTGGTTCAACCTCCCTGCTGAACCAGGGTCATCTTAAAGTACATTCCACAGAATTGCATCCAGAAGGTTCTTGAATATCTCCAGTGAGGGACGTTCCACAATATCTCTAGGCAACCTGTTCCAGTGCTTGGTTACCCATGCAGTAAAGAAGTTCTCATTTCAGAATAAAGTTCCTGTGCATCAGTTTCTACCCATTGCCTCTTATCCTATGTCTTGGCACCACCAAGTAGAGCCTGGCTCCGTCTTCTTGACACTCTCCCTTCAGATACTTTTAGACATTGATGAAGTTCTCTTTCAGTCTTCTCTTCTTGAAGCTCCAACTCCCTCAGTGTGTCCTTGTAAGGGAGATGTCCCAGTCCCTGAATCACCTTTGTTGCCCTCTGCTGGGCTTGTTCCAGTAGCTCCATTTGTCTCTTGTACTGGGGAGCCCACAACTCCAAATGATGCCTCACCAGGGCTGAGTAGAGGGGTGGGATGTCTTCGCTTGACCTCCTGGCAATGCTCTTCTTAATGCACCCCAGGATACCATTGACCTTCTTGGCAACAAGGACACACTGCTGGCTCATGGACAGCTTGTTGTCCACCAGGACCCCTAGGTCCTTCTCTGCAGAGCTGTTTTTCATCAGGTCAGCCTGTACCGTTACATGGGGTTATTCCTACCCAGGTGCACTACTCTGAACTTGCCTTTGTGAATTTCAGACTGTTCTCTGCCCATCTCTCCAACCTGTCAAGGCCCTTCTGAAGGGCTGCACAGCACTCTGGGGTATTGGCCACTCCTCCTAGCTTTGTGTCACCAGCGAATTTACTGAGGAGGGACCTGTCCCTTCATCCAAGTAATTGATGAACAAGTTAAACAATACTGGGCCCAGTGGTGACCCTTGGTGGATACCACTACTGACAGCCTCCAACTAGACCCTGTAACCACAATCACAACACTGGGATTCAGTGCTGTTCAGCCAGTTTTCCACCCACCTCACTGTCCTGAGTTTCCCTATGAGGATTTTGTGAGAGACAGTGTTGAAAGCTTTGCTGAAGTCCAGTTAGACAGTATCCACTACTCTCCCGTCATTCATCCAGGCTGGTCAAGCATGATTTGTCTTTAGTAAGTCCTGATTGTTCCTGATGACCTTTTTGTCTTCCAACCTCCACTCCTCCAGTTTGTACTTCATGTAGCAGATCAGCCAGACTTGCCTCCTATGTTTCTGCATCCTGGTTATGATGGTTTCTTTAATTCCAGGGTAACTATAATGACAAAAACACATATTTTTTAAAAAAACTTTTCATTACCTCACATTATAAACAAAAAGCATATTTGCTCTTGCAGACAGGCAGCACTGGCTTCTGAATACAGACCTTTACAGACCACATACTCAGTGGGTTTTCATCTTTAATCTCACTGTTTTACATACAGAAAGTGCATTTTTTCTCTCATGTGATGAAAATCTTGTGCAGCCTCCCAGTATATCCACTAGACACCTATTAAGGAAATTTTACTGACTGATGCACTGAACTGACCATCCAACAGTTGCACAGCAGAAGGAATGAAGTCAATGGAAAATTGAGTTTAGCACTGTTTGCTTTCTCTCCCTGTATGAATTTAAAAGTCAGGCATTGCTGAAATATTCACTGGCCTTAAAAAGTGTTCATTAAAAAAGAAGCACTGAAAGGGAGAGAAGATAAAACTGACCAAAATTTGAGGGTTATGATGGAAAGGAAGAAAAGATTTCTTTACTTTTTTGTTGAAGACTCTGCAAAAAATAAAGAAGATAAAAGACACAGGAAAATTTATAGAGAAAAAGATTTTAGCTCAAGGAGAAATTTGTCAAGTACTAGTATAAACTGGATAGAAATTTAGAAACTTCTGTCTGGTGAGAAGTTCCAGGGATTTTTTCCAAATCCAAAGTGTTATACAAGCTTCTCCTACCATTACAAAAATAAATCACCCATTTGTGGTGGTTTAGTTTCCTTGGTTTTGGTCTAGGCCTTCCCTGGTAACAGGGTTATAACTAAGGAAGTATTCCACACCATTCCTTATGTAATCAGGTGTATAAAGACAAGGAGGAAGGTTTCCTCCCTCTCTCTTCCTTTCAGGTGCTTGGGAGGGCAGCAGTTCTCGGTGTATAGGCATCGCTCTTATCTAAATGAGCTGAGGCCTCTCTGAGAGCTGTTGTCCCGGTCGCGCAGAGGTGGAGATTTCTGCTGCTTCTCTTGAGGGAAATTTTGGTGAGAATTTATTGTGTTAGTTAGTTTATTGAGCCTTTCCCGGAGTTTACAAGTGTGTGTGTCTGTTTTGTTTTGGTTTTACCCATTTTTTGTCCCTCTTCCCTTTCCCCTTCCCCCCTTTTTTCCTTTTGGGGTTGTTTGGAATTCTTGTTCTGTATATTCATAGTGTTTAATTATATAAAACTGTAATATATGTGAATATATATATATATACTTTTAATACAATTTTCTTTTGGTACTTCTTTTCTTCTCTCTCGGGGCGGGATGGGTAGTCTGTATGGCCAGCAGCTGATATTGGCAGGGAGTCAACCTGAACCTCCACACCATTATAAATAGAGTTTTTTAAATATATTGGCCAAGAAATGTTTGCATCCAAATTCATCTTGCAAATCTTAAATTAGTTTAATTATTTTCCCTTTCTGATATGGAATCATATCAGCACAAATGAGAGAGAGACAAGGATGCTGAGGCTGAACAGGATTTTACTGATGATTTTTTCACTGAAAAATGCTGATGCATTGAGCTAAATGATTATTTGAGCTTCTCAAGTTCAACAAAACTTTGAGTGGCAAAGGCTCTCAAGTCTAGAATAAAACCCCTGATTAAAACCAAAGAAAGATAAAGACAGAAATTGCTTCTTACCATAGAACAGATAAAATATAATGCCTATTGTGTGAAGCGTGAGCTTATTATAATTTGCTACATGTTTCTTTTTGCATATATGTGATGTAACAGAGTGTAATGATGGAGATGAACACATATGAGTTAGATAATTTGGAGATGCGGCAACATTAAACAGCTAGTGTCATATCCCAGCTCTTGCTCAGTCTTAGCAGTGAACAGAAACTACAGGTTTTCAGGCTATGCTTTAAAGAGATGACAAGACTTTTGGCTGAGACAGATAGTTGCAAGTATCCTTTCTCCTTCTCTACCAAAGCAAAAATTAAATGTTGAAGCCATGACATTTTCCACAAGTTGAAACAGCCATTTTTCACTTGGAATTGAAGTAAATTTATTTCTGTGTTTTTCAACTCCCAACTAGTCCTTTCTGTTTCTCTCTTTAGTCATCTCACACTGCTGATGGATGTTAAGCACTAAATAGTGTGCTTTGGCCCACTTCCAAGAGGATCATCAAGCCTCACATGCCCTCACATGGTGTCAGACACTGCCAGCTTTCCCTGGTCATTTTTTCACTACACTGACCCTTGTGCTTTACACCCAGTTTGGTTTCTCAATGGGAACTACTTCAATTTTATTAGAAATCAAGTCAAACTAAAGAAAAAGTGGAAAGACTGGCAAAAAAAGTTGAAGGAGTGGAGGAGGCTAAGGTAGGAGAAAGACGCAGAGAAGTGATGAATCATAAGAATCTCCATAGAAAGTTTCAGTCTATGTTCTCCTCAACACTTGCAATTAACTCTTCACCAAATTTGCAAAAAATATGGAATCAAACAAGCTTTCATGAAACATATGGTCTAAAAAATTATGATATTTCAAAGAATAATACCTGTTTGCACTGTATCATATTATATCCAAACTGACACAATGACACAACGAACCAATGACAACAGGGAAAGAGCCCCTCTTTGAGAAATTATCCAGTACTGGCATCAAGGTACCCTGTGATGTTCTAAATAGTATAACAAATCATTATGTAAACCTTCTAAGTATCAAGGGGATAAAAACTTGTTTATATTTCACCTCTGTTACTGGTTGCATGAAATTTCAGTTCCTATAGAAGGATCAGCCAATTCTACATTTTCACACTTGCAGAGTACACGTCAGCAAGGCTATGCATTAAGTGTCAAGAGTTGGTTTAATACTATATATGAGATTGAAAGGTTTGCAATCTGCCCAATATATTTGATAAGATATAAAGTTAAAGAAGGAACTAGCCGTTTATATGCTATTCTCATGGAACCCACTGAAGTGTCAGGAAGGTTCTCGCACCATTTCAAAAGTGAAATGAAACATAGTACCACTAAGCCTTTTACATCAAAGAGTTTTTAGTGTAATTGATGAAATAGGACTATTGAAAACAAGGGAGAGTCATGTATGAAGTGGTACCTTTTCTACCAGTTTGTCCCAGTTATCATTGTCTTCTTATCTGTGGGACTATATATAGCTCTTTATCATTTTATTTTGAAGATGCCAGGCTATCATATTTATAGGTTTTGAAAAATTCTACCTTTAAGTTCGATTGTTTTTCAATGAGACAAAGAAACATAACTGATTTTAAAGATAAGATCTGCTTTCTGTTCCATGTGCAACTTTTTGAAAGTATCAATGAATGTAGATGAAATCTATACTCCCAAGTACCTAAGTCACTTTGGAAAATAGAAATTCAGTGCTTTTGGAAATACTATTTATGGTGCACTTATGGAATTTTATTTCCTGATTAATCATTCTTGGTGGTTAAAGAAGAATCTATTTTAAATTTTATCTAAATAATGTTATCTTAAAAACTATATAGATTCTGTGAGTGTCCCTCTCTCTGTGTGTCCTTGCCTCCTTGCTCTCCTTTGTATTATTACCACACGCTTATTGCACCTTCTCATAAATTAGATCATCCATATCCCAGAGTTCGCACTGTGTATCCATGGGAATTTATACAGTGATTAGAACAATGGGGCCCTGATTCTGAACAGTGCCTTTGGGATTTCCTGTGATATCAATTACATACAATAACAATCCTGTCCATGAACAGCATTATCCTCCAAGCCACTCAGCTCCAATTGCATGATACTTAAAATTCCTTGCCTCGTTCTCATTGGCCGTGAGAGGAGAAGCAAAGAGTAAACAAACAGGAGATGACCTTTATGAGTAAAACATCTAAGCATAAAAAGATTAATCGACCCCCGTCAGCCAGTCATTAAATCAAATAAGAGCTTTTCTTGTACTTTTAAAGCTCAGATTTACAGTCAGGCAAATTGTGTAAAAAGGCTGGTAATACAGTGACGCCCAGTGCCACTGGGCTTTAGAAAGCTGACAGTTGCTGTAAAATAGTCATTAAACAACCTCTAGAAGAGACTCATCAGCAGATGCCCCCAGGTGAAGGAGAGAGAAAGCTGAGAGAATGAAGGAGAATCTAACATCTTAGCATGACTGAATTAAACAGAGCATATTATGCTGATTTTCAGAGTCAGCCCAGTAATTTAATTTTCATAGCAGTTCCTTTGATTGTAGCAACCATTTTATGAAACATTAATAAAACTTCTTTTTTATGTAGCACACATCCCTTTTCCATTTCATTAAGAAAAAAAGACAGGATGTACAAATTTGCTGACCATTAGCTCTGTAAATGACAAAAACAAATGAAAGATTATTTTTAAAGCAGTACCACTGTGGTGGGTAGACTACATTTGGCTTCATAGTAATTTCACCACAAATTAGAAGAAACAAACAAATTGAACATGGATTTGCCATATTGTACTGCAATGTCACCTCATAAATCAGAACAAACTGCTATGTATGTGCATGTGTGAACATACACTGCTTTTATATGTAATTACAGTTAGTAGTGATATATTCATTGCAATTGGCTCTTTTACTTTTATCGGTAAAAACTGCAGAATTATTTTGAATTAGTATCACCACAAAAGTGGTGAATGAATAGAAGAGATAATAAACGTAGTTACCTTTTTGGGACAGCACAATACATACGTAGAACTGTATGCCCGTAGTCAGCTGTCATTGGCCCATCTGCATATAAGCATCCAAAATAAGGCAGAAGTTTTGAAAATTTTCAACAAGGATCTATTCTGAAAGTATAAAAGAATTTACAAAAATGTGTGGGAAAAATTGATATCCCTTTTATATTTTTGTTTCCTTCCTTCCATCCTGCCTTTCTATAATTCCGTGTCTTTCAGTAGCTTTTATATATTTTTATATCTTTTATATCTTCAACCTAGTTTATAACAAGATTGAAGACATAACTATAAAGACATGAAAGTAAAAATGAACAAGGGAAAAAAGAAAAAATGCAGTGACATTCCTTTTCCCACTTGTTGGGATAATGGTCCTTTTTTCTTTAAACCAAAATTTCCTACTGCATTTTTGCTTTGGAAAAGCAGACAAACATTTTTTTCAGCAAAAATATCTTCCTTGAAGAAATACTGACACCTCTTTAACCAGAGAAAATACATTTTGCAGACAGGAAAGACATGTCACAAAAACATGTTCTCATTTGGTTACAAAATCTGTTTCCTTGTTGACTCCCTCATTTAAATGCTGCCTCAAAGTCAGTCTCCTATCATAACAAATAGACACACAAACTCATATGTGGAAATACACACATGTTTATATTTATCTATATGCATATTTCTATGTACATTTATTTACATATACAAAACATACAGTCACAGACAAACTATGTGTAAAAATAAAGACCATGAAGGACTCGATGATCCTGACGAGTCCCTTCCAACTCAGCAGATTCTATGTTTCTAAGTGAAGCATTCAAATGACAAATTTTCTGACACTCAGACTGTCTGCTCAACCTTAACTCAACCCATATACATAGAGGCATCAAACCCACAAGACTGCATGCCAGTTTTCCTCCTGTGACAGTTTAGTTTCATAAAAAAACCCCACCAAAACAACCTGGTTGGTTAGTGTACAGTTACTGTTAAAGTTCTTTTGATATTTATTTTAGTGTTCTCTCATGAAGGAAAAAGAAATGACTCGTTTATCTCACAGTGAGGAACCAGACTCTCAAAGATGCTACGGAGTTTATTCATAGAAATGAAAACACTAGCGAGAAACATCCAGGTCTTATTCAAACTTTTTGTGTGATCTCTGTCAAGTCATATCCTCCCCTTATGCCTCAGATTTTCCTTAGTAAAATATAATTAGAGATACCTTGGTTAGACTATACAGGTAGGGTTATCTGATTTCACTTTAGATTTCAAAAAAGTCAGGTTTCTCTAAAATTGAAATACTTTTCAGGAGTCAGAGAAGAGCAACAGATGCTGCAAGAGAGCATCTTTGTTTGCACTCCTTTGTCAGAGCAGAATGTGCAGGTCTTCTGCTTTGGTTTATTTTATTTGGTCACTACAGAGAGACTCCAGGCAAAACTCATAGATTGTGCAGCTTTTTGGGGGATGTCAGGTGGCTAATTCTCTCTACCCTACCCTAAGCTTGCTGGCCCTGGGTTGGCTGTATAGTCCTTGCACAACCAATTTGTGAGAGGAAGTCATATAGCACATGTGTTTTATTTGCTATTGATTTGGGAAAGAAAATATTTTGTTCATCACTATCTTCATCTGTAAAATGAGGATAATGTTTATTCCTTTGCAAAGCAGTTTTAGATCATCCTGTGACATATATGGTTTCAAGGTGTCATAAACCTCCCATGGATTCATTTTCGCTTACTCAATATTACAGTGATAGCAACTGAATGGACACATAAATTACATTACAAACTGTGGCTGCTTTTCCAGTTGTTTTTTTTTTCCTTTTTAAAATTTTTATTATGCAGCAATAATCTGGGAAAACATGTCAGTAACATGTGGAAAATACTTATTACATGAATGACTACTCTATATTCACTTTGATTTTTTTCTCTGTAGGATTGTATTCCTGCAAAAATCCTTTTTAGTGTTATTGCCTATTACACAAAATGCATTTTATTACACATTTTGTGTGGGTTTGTGCAAGTATGACACACTTTTATATTCTTTAATGTTGTATTATTTTAAGTGGTAGTTCTGTCTTAATATTCAGTAGTCTCTAGCAAGTACACAGAAAATGTTTAGAAGTACCTTCCCTAGAAAATTCCAGGGGAATTTACATAAAGTTTCTTCATCTAACATACACAATTCCTCTAATTACTCAAATGTACTAAGCCTTTACTTCCCGTTCTAATTGAAGGATTTAATTATGAAGAAAAATTGATTTACTTCATACTACAAACTGCAGTCTATAAAGTTATTACTTTGAGCACAGAATTTTGCAAAGCCCAGAAAAGCTTGCAAGTTTCAGTACAACACAAATTTTAACATAGAGGAGAAAAGCAGACTATGACACCATCTTTACTGAGAGAATTTTACAAAGGTAAATTTGCATTCATCATATCTACTTTTCACAGAAAAAAATGTGGGCTTCACAGGTGGTATTTTTTGTATTGAAATTACACTAAAATAGAGATTATTTTGTTTGCTGTGGGATTTTTAGTGTTGGTTTTTTTGGGTTTTGTTTTGTTTTTTTTTGCTTTCTGGGATTTTTTTGTACTTGTGTTTTGTTGGTTTTGTGGGTTTTTTGTTTTTGTTTGTTTTTTTTTTTTCCAGGGGAGGTATACAAGCAGGCTAATGGTCAATAGCATAATTAGGCAACAGAAATTTATTAAACAAAACTTTTGCCAGAACCTTGAAGTGATGCTGGTAAGTTCCTGGTGCACTACAGCTACACTGCACGAACAAGGAGGAACAACTTTAGTTACAGAAGGCAGAGTTGTAGCTAAAGAAAAGTGGAAAGAATACACTGGGTTATTTTACCGTGTACTTATTCCTTTCAAAAGACATTAAAAAAGACAGAAAAAAGGTAAATGTCCAGAAATTAAGTTACATGATAGACTGGGCTGCAGTTTCTCAAAAGTTTAATCTGTATTGCTAGTCACATAAAAAAACAGATGCTGGCCTCAGTATTTTCTTGCAGTGTTGTTTTTGATTGAAAACTTTGTGAATGTTTGTGATATTGCTGAGAGCCTATTGGCAGATGAGCATCTCTTGCTATAGTCTCCATCATTATTTGCCTGTCTTGTCTATTAACGAGCACTATCATCCCATCGTAAGATGACAGCTGCAACACGTACTCAGGCGCAATAAACAGCTAAATGAGGCGCACAGCAATTTCACTTGTCACCAGAGCCCTCGGCACGACTGGCTGCACAGCTTGATGCATAAATTCATGAGGCTGTTGCATATGATGGAGTATGCCTGGCTGAAAGAGGTGATGGATAGCAGGGCAGCTAAAAATGGCCATCACCTTGACTCTGTCAGGACATTTTTTAAAAGTACCCCATCAGCTCTCTTGCATTCTTTTATGTACACTATCCTCAAGCTACAGGCTTTCGAAACTACCGATATAAGACTTTTCTTTATTGAAGGTTTTTGGATTTAAAGTCAAGTTTCTTCTTAGGTTCAGTGAATGCAATATATGCCACTAATGTGTAGGGTGAAATGGTCCTATAATAATTGTTCATTCAACACACAGTGGAGTCATAAGGTTAAAAACTAAAAACAGAAATTTTCAATTTTCCAGAGTATGTATAAAATACTGGTAAAATGCATACATACACACAGAGATATATGACAGCAAAATGTGTGAAGCTTCATGCAAAAGTACATTCAATTACATATATGCATATAAAACTATGCTTTGCAAAGGGCTATAGGAGGTGCTCTGGGGTACATTATGGTAATTACACATTATGCAAAACCAATACAGGTTGAAATAACTTGCCATTGCTTACTGTTAGATCTGAATTAGCAATGCATTTTCTAATAAGTCAATAAAACTGAAGAGAAAATTACAACAGAAAAAAATGGACATACTGCTTACAGGGTTTCCAAATAAAGCCCAAAACTCAAGTTGCCATAAGCACAGTTTTTGATGTCCCAGTGAAATTCTTTGCATCCCCTCTATCTATGTTACTGGAAGTCACCTAAGGAAGACAAATACAAAGGCAACAAAATCAATGAGGCAGTTTCCTGCAAAGCTTCACACATTAATCTCTATCACACAGAGAAATATACACCACTACAAGGGAAGGAAGTCACTTGTTCTCTAATAAAAGAGAAAACCCTTGGTAATAAGCAATTAATAAAGTTGTCATGATTAGTTATGCAACTATGAATCAATGTTCATGATGAAAATGACCACTTTCATGGTTTTACATATCTGTGATCTGGTGGTATTGCAAACATCATTGCCATGTTGAAGCCTGCAGAATCATGGTGGTCATTTTCTTAGCTTGGTTAATGGCAAATTTTAACAGACAGTGGGTTTCCCTGTCCTGCACACACATATATGTACGTCTGAATGCGACGTGTCTCCGCCTACCTGTTCTCTCTTGTCTGGTCTGAAACTCTCTTCTGGGCTGGCCAGCTCTGTCTGGCTCCTATCTGCAGCAGGAGAGTTTGAACCTTTCTTTCCTGCAGGCATCTGGCAGCAGTGTCCTGGCAGCTCCTCCAGGCCAGCTGCAGCAAGGCCAGCTTGCTGCCCAGGTTACCAGAAGATGGGAAAAGCCCTGAGAGGGAGCACATGGGGGCACTTCTGGTCCATCAAGCTCTTACACCCTGCAGCCACTCATGTGGTCCTTACAGCTGTGATGTCCAAGCACATGGGAAGCAGTAACCTCAAAAAGCAGAGACACCCCTTGAAGACCTTGAGGAGCGACAGTTTTCCCATTGTGTCTTTCTTTTTCTCTGCAATCCCAAAACGGGGCTGTGAAGCATTGGCATCATGATAAGGTGCCATCCTCCAACCCACTGTCTTCTCCGGGGATTGTCAGTGCCTGATGTGTCTGAAGTGCAGAGACTGAATTTTTGAGGTCGTGAGTTTTTATTAAATGTAATGGTGCATCGGGGGGG